>BLSH010231906.1:184160-199888 GCA_018402905.1 Glandirana rugosa
CCCCCCCCCCCCCCCCCCCCCGAGTACAGGATCAATAGATCACTGTCATTTTAAAAACACCGCACACAAAACTGCAGTGTTAGCAGAGTCATGCCTGATCCCTGCTAATGCTAACAGTTCAACTTTTTTGTAGCGATTCAAGCAGTCTCTGACTCTAGCTGTGTCACACTAGCTGTATCTGTACATTTAGTGGCCAAAATGTCAAACAAAAAGTACACTAGTGAAGAGGTCTACAGGAAACTGAGCATGACAGATAAAGAGTGCAGGGAAAGCCTCACTGTCAGAATCACAATCTGGTTCAGGCTCACTAGCCACTTCAGCCCCGGAAGGATTTACCCCCTTCCTGACCAGAGCACTTTTTGCGATTCGGCAATAAGTCGTTTTAACTGACAATTGCGCTGTCGTGCGACATTGTACCCAAACAAAATTGATGTCCCTTTTTTCCCACAAATAGAGCTTTCTTTTGGTGGTATTTGATCACCTCTGCAGCTTTTATTTTTTGCTCTATAAACAAAAAAAGAGTGACAATTTTGAAAAAAAAAAAAAACTACTTACTTACCTACTTACTTTTTGCTATAATACATGTCCAAAATTTTTTTTTTTTTTTACCGGGTCTGTGATATTGCAGCGGACAAATTGGACATTTTTGGCACTTTTTTTGGGACCATTGACATTTATACAGTGATCAGAGCTAAAAATAGCCACTGATTACTGTATAAATGTCACTGGTAGGGAAGGGGTTAACCTGCAGAGGGCAATCAAAGGGTTAACTGTGTTCCCTAGGCGTGTTCTAACTGTGTGGGGGCTGGGCTGGCAGGGGCATGACAGATCTAACTGATCCCAATGACAGGGATCAGTAGATCCCTGTCATGCCGCCTGACAGAGCGGGGAACACCGCTTTTCTTCTGTATCAGGCGATCGCAAATTGCCGGCGGACATCGAGTCCACCGGACCCGCGCCCACACTCAGGGAGCATGCATCGAGCATGAGAGAGCTCCTGCCCGCGCGCTCCCATCCTGCCTACATCACCGTTTATAAATGGTTATTCATGCTACACTGCAACTCAGCAGTAAAGTACGCAAGTCGGTCGGGAACCGGCTATACAAGCCTGTAGAGAGCAGCGGCACCCTGACAGATAGGTCTGAGGACGGAGTAGCGGCCCCTGCTAAGGTCAGGCGTACCCAACCCCATTCTTCTGTTGCTGAGGTGCAACAACCACATGGTTCTCATATGCAGCAGAGAGCCAGTACTAGTGCCGCTCAACCTTCTGGTGAACTGGCAAGCACCAGCGGCCTAGTACGTCCTGGTCATAGTCAAACCAGCACTGCAGTAACACTTGGTGATGTGGTGAGTACCATAAATGCAGTTCAAGCTGGTGCAGTGTCCCGTAGCCACCAAGAATTCAAACACAGGCCATAAAGCCCATAGTACCCTTCCTAATGCGTTTGCAGATGCTGCAGATCCTGCTTGGCAGCCCACCACTTCTGCAGCACCCGTACTTCCCCCATTCACTGGCCAACCCCGAATTCAGATGGAAACAACAAATTTTACTTCACTTGACTCTTATGAGCTGTTTTTCACAGAATATCTGTACAGATCTGTTGTGGACCAAAGCAATTTATATTTTGGTCAATTTTATTCCGAAAGGGGTACAGTTTATCCATGGACAATTTTATACAAGCATGGCACTTTTTAGACACCTCTTTCAATTAGGAATTGGTACATGTGGCACCATGCGTTCTTGTAGATACCCGACTTTTGCAGATCTCGCTTTTTGTCACAAAGTTTTGAAAATTGAAAAAAAAAATACATTTTCCTTTTCTTACTTCATTTTCCAAAACAAATGAGAGCTGCAAAATACTCACCATGCCTCTTAACAAATACCTTGGAGTGTCTACTTTCCAAAAAGGGGTCATTTGGGGGTGTTTTATGCTATCTTGGCATTTCATGGCTTCTGAAACTGTGATAGGTAATGAGGAGTAAAATAAAAATTTACGCCCTCAGAAAGCCTGAAGGTAGTAATTGGATTTTGGGGTCCTGTATGCGGCTAGGCTCCTAAAAAGTCTCACACATGTATTATCCCCGTACTCAGGAGAAGCTGCAGAATGTATTTTGGGGTATGATTCCATATATACCCACTGCATGTGTGAGCAATATATTTAGTGACACCTTTGTGTAAAAAAAAAAAAATGTTGCCATTTTCCCGAAACTTGTGGCAAAATATAAAATATTCCATGGACTCAACATGCCTCTCAGCAAATAGCTACGGGTGTCTACTTTCCAAAATGGGGTTATTTGGGGGGCTTTGTGCTATCTTGGCATGTCATGGCCTCCGACACTGTGATAGGTTGTGAGGAGTGAAATCAAAAATGTATGCCCTTAGAAATCCTGTAGACCAGGGATATGCAATTAGCGGACCTCCAGATGTTGCAGAACTACAAGTCCCATGGGGCATAGCATAGCAAGACTCTGAGAGCTCAAAGCATGACACCCAGAGGCATAATGGGACTTATAGTTTTGCAACAGCTGGAGGTCCGCTAATTGGATATCCCTGCTGTAGACAGTGATTTGTTTTTGAGATCCTGTACTCGCCTAGGCTCCTAAAAAGTCTCACACATGTGAAGCAGTAGGATGTATTTTGGGGTGTTTTTCCACATATACCAATGGCATGTGTGAGCAATATATAATTTCACTGACAACTTTGTGTATAAATGTTTTTCTTTTTGTTGTCAATTTTCCATCACTTGTGACAAAAAAATAAAATATTCAATGGGCTCAACATGCCTCTCAGCAAATTCCTTGGGGTGTCTACTTTCCAAAAAAGGGGTAATTTGGAGGGGTTTTGTACTGCCCTGCCATTTTAGCACCTCAAGAAATGGGATAGGCAGTCATAAACTAAAAGCTGCATAAATTCCAGTAAATGTACCATAGTTTGTAGGCGCTATAACTTTTGCGCAAACCAATAAACAAACGCTTATTTTTTTTACCCAAGACACATAGCTGAATACATTTTGGCCTATATGTATGACTGAAATTGAAATTATTGGATTTTTTTTTATATAACTATAAGTATAGAGAGAAAGGTGGTAGCATAAACCAGTCATGAGATAATCTAGAATGGTGAGGTTGCGGCCCCTTCCCTTATTAAACTTGAATATAGCGATTTGTCTTAATCAACAGAGGGAGCCGAGGGGGAAGCGGCACCTACCGCTGTGGGGAGTGTGAGTTTTGCCCATGGATAAGAGAGGGGTCTAGTTATCCCCTGCTGAGGGGCGGCATCCACAGACCTCGCAGGTGCACCACCTGCCAAACAGAGGGGGTGGTGTACATGGCAACGTGTGTCTGTGGTGCCTTTTACATAGGAAAGATCAAGCGCACGCTTGCCAGACGGATTCAGGATCACCTCTATTACCTAGACGCTGGGCTTTTATATACACCCATTGGAAAGCATGTAGGCTTGTGCCATAGCTACGCCCCTACAACAATTTCCTTTTTTGTACTAGCCCATGTGCCCCCGATTCCACGAGGAGGTGATATTGACCAAAGTATCCTCAGAACAGAATCGCGTTGGATTTTTAACCAGGGGGGACACTGAACCCCCTGGTTTAAATACATGTCTGTCTTTTAAACCTTTTCTGTAGAACCCATACCAAATGGGTTTGAGGGTTTGCTTACTTTTCTTATGATAGCTATTCTTTACTACAAACCCTTAATGACCATAGTAGCTGTGGTCATATAGGTAAAAAGCAAAAGGTATATTTTCTCACTGTGTTTGTTATGTGATTTATATTATCATGTATAATGGGTAGCATCAGGATTATCTAGATATGACATGTTAAATCACAGCTGTTCGCTCTGTCCCCCTTACCCTGATTTTCCACCTAATGGGGACACTTCTGCTGGTGGGCGGATATTCGGCGCCCGTGACAAATGCAGGGAGTGATTCCAGCTTTGCCCTGTCTCCTTGCGCTGATTCCTCTAGCGTGAGAGGACCTGGGGCCCAGAACGGCACCGCCAATGGGAGGTGTCCTGAATGGCCTCCTCGTCTAGTGAGGGCGCCCGGGCCAGAAGTGACGTCAGGAGGCTGACGCCGGCCTCGTCACTTCCGGCGGGACTGAGCATAAGACGGGAGGGCTGGCGGCGTCCCAGCGCATTGATGCGAGTTGGACAGCTCCCATGGATTAGGTAGGTATGCGGCTTCTTCAGTGACTATAATGATGCTTTCTTGGCCCTGTTGGTCCGTCCAGTGCCCCGTTCATGGCACTTGGGCAGGACCCGGGCCATAGATAACTGGCCCCAGTTTTGGCAGTATGTTTGGACATCATATATGTGTTGAACTGGCGATTATGGCTATTTTGATGCTGGGGACATAATGCGTCCAGTTGAATATAGTTGGCATATATCCTGGACATCTCGTGACAATTTTGATTGGTCATCCTGGTCCGCCCTGCGCTTTGTCTCAACGCTATGGACGGATGGGGATGTTTACAGGGCAGTAGTGGTTGCCTATATTTACACTAACGTCCAATTGTAGGATATAGAGCATGGGTAATGCGTTCTATGCCTTAGAGACAGCGTCCTATTGCCATGCAGTCCGAAATTACATTTATTAGAATTATGTCACTGTTATATATATATATATATATATATATATATATTTTTTTTTTTTTTTTTAATTTTTGTTGATTATTATTTAATGCTATTTTGTTTGGTATTGAATACTTAGAAAATTGCTGTATATCTATCCATAGGTAGCAGGTCCTCTCTTCCCAGTGTCGGACGGGGGCCTACGCTCTGGAACGCTTGGTCAGGTGCCCATCTCCGCAAATTGGAGAGGACATTGTTCCATCTGTCCAACCCCCTCTTGGATATCCAAGTTCAATATCCGCTAGACTTGTGCATGGCTAAAAAAATTTGGTTTTTTTTTCGTTTTTCGGAAATTCGGAAATTCAAAATATTCGGAATTCGGAAATTAAAAAATTCGGAAATCCGAAATTCGGGGTAATTCGGCAATTGCAGTAATTCGGAAATTTGCGGTAATTCTGCAATTGCAGTAATTCGGAAATTCACGGTAATTCGGCAATTGTGGAAATTCGGAAATTCGCGGTAATTCAGCAATTGTGGTAATTCGGAAATTCGGCAATCGGAGCAGACGAAAATCCGAAATTCGGAAATTCGGAAATCCGAAAATTCAAAAATAACTACGTACATTTGAAATAATAACTAACTAATAACTATTAAATAACTATTAAATTATAGGTATTGGAATTTCCTTGAAAGTTTGGCTGTTAGTGTACTTAAATATGACATTTATCACTAATAGCTATATTTTCAAGAAAATTCCAATACTTATAATTTAATAGTTATTTACAGTGACTGCACATATACATACATACATACATTATGCATAAGTACAGTCACACACTGCAAAAGTCGGAAATAAGGAAAAACATTTGAAATAATAATAGCTTATTATAATTTATAATAAGTTAAAATAATAAATTAATAGCTTATTATTTCAAATGTTCTTCCTTATTTCCGAATTTCCGAAATTCTGGAAATAAGAAAGAACATTTGAAATAATAATAATAGCTTATTATTATTTATAATAGGTTAAAATAATACATTAATTACTTATTATTTCAATTGATCTTCCTTATTTCCGAAATTCGGAAATAAGAAAAACATTTGAAATAATAAATACCTATTAAATTATAGGTATTGTAATTTTCTTGAAAATATGGCTATTAGCGATAAATTTCATATTTCAGTTCACTAAAAGCCAAACTTTCAAGGAAATTTCAATACCTATAATTTAATAGCTATTTATTATTATTTCAAACGTTCTTTCTTATTTCCGAATTTCAGAAATAAGGAAGAACATTTGAAATAATAAGTTATTCATTTATTATTTTAACTTATTATAGATTATAATAAGCTATTATTATTTCAAATGTTCTTTCTTGTTTCCGAATTTCCGAATTTCAGAAATAAGGAAGAACATTTGAAATAATACGTTATTGATTTATTATTTTAAATGATAAATTATAAGAAGCTATTATTATTTCAAATGTTCTTCCTTATTTCCGACTTTTGCAGTGTGTGACTGTATATATGCATACTGTATGTATTTGTGTGTGTATACTGGGTGTGTATATACTGTGTGTATATTGGATGTATATTGTATGTATACACACAGTATACATACAATATACATCCAATATACACACAGTATATACACACGCAGTATACACAGACACACATACATACAGTATGCATATATACAGTCACACACTGCAAAAGTCGGAAATAAGGAAAAACATTTGAAATAATAATAGCTTATTATAATTTATAATTTAAAATAATAAATCAATAACTTATTATTTCAAATGTTCTTCCTTATTTCCGAAATTCGGAAATAAGAAAGAACATTTGAAATAATAATAGCTTATTATAATTTATAATAAGTTAAAATAATAAATGAATAACTTATTATTTCAAATGTTCTCCCTAATTTCCGAATTTCCGAAATTCGGAAATAAGAAAGAATATTTAAAATAATAATAAATCACTATTAAATATAGGTATTGAAATTTTCTTGAAAGTATGACATTAACAGCCAAACTTTCAAGGAAATTCCAATACCTATAATTTAATAGTTATGTTAGTTATTATTTCAAATATTCTTAGTTTTTTCCAATTTTCGGATTTCCGATTTCTGAATTTCCGAATTTCGGATTTTCGGCTGTTCCGATTGCCGAATTTCCGAATTACTTCAATTGCCGAATTACCGCGAATTGCCGAATTACCGCAAATTTATGAATTAACGCAATTGCCAAATTACCGCGAATATCCGAATTACCGCGATTCGGAAAAACTAAAATTCTGAAAAATTCGGAAATTGAAAATTTGGAATTCGTCCGAATTGCAGAATTTTGCAAAATTCGGTAAAAACGAAATTCAGAATGAAACGAATTGCACAAGCCTAATAACCGCCTGTGCAGGACAGTTGACTCTGACATCCCTGTTAATTAGTGTTCCCGGCGGCTGGTGGCAGTGCTTGGGAGGGGTTTGGGTGAACAGCGTGATAAATCAAAGTATCTTTTGGTTGTGGTGAGCATGTATATTTTGGTTTTAATTGAGATTGTTTAATATGTGTATGTCTATATACATTCTATATGACTAACATAGAGTGTTGTTTATAGAGTATCAAGTAATGGGGATCACCCTGGACGAAGCAGGCAAGCTGCGAAACGTTGGTGAAACACGACCCTGATACTGTATTTCTCATGACACATGCACCTTGTATCATGTATCGTTCCTAAATGGTGATATGTATTATCAAAGAATCTTTTATACATTGTATACTGAATAAAATTGTGTAATTTTAATCAAATTGTTGTGATATTGCTCATCACTGAGGTATAAATCCCTATTAACATGTCTGAAGACTTACTGCTAATCCTGGCAGTCTGATTAAGACAAATCATTATAACTAAAAGTAGAAAATATATATTTTTTTCAAAATGTTCTGTATTTTTTCATTTATATCGCAAAAAAATAAAAATCCCAGAGGTAATCAAATACCACCAAAAGAAAGCTCTATTTATGGGAAAAAAGAACAAAAATGTAGTTTGTGTACAGCATTGCATGACCGCACAATTACCAGTTAAAGCAGCACAGTGCCAAATTGCAAAAAGTGCTCTGGTCATGAAGGGGGTAAAACTTTCCAGGGCTGAAGTGGTTAAATGGTAGCTTTGGCAGCAATGCATGCTTTTTCATAAAATGGTAAAAAACACGCTTTGACCAGTGGACAGAAATTTTTCTCACGCAAATCTGTCCTGCTACTAGCCTAGAAATAAGAAGTGGTAGATGATACAGCAGTGTAAAATTGGCCTGCAACAAAACATTTAAAATGAGGGAAAATTGGCTGAAATGTACTAGAAAAAATAAAAAGAGTACAGTCCGGTGTTTTACTACTTGAATTAAGAGACCAGTCTAGAAACAGGGCAATTTTAACCACTTGACTTCCAGAAGCTTTACCCCCCTTCATGACCAGGCATTTTATTTGCAATACGGCATTGAATTACTTTGACTGACACAGTCATGCAACGCTGTACCAAAATAAAATTTGTGCCATTTTTTCCCACAAATAGAGCTTCATTTTGGTAGCATTTGATCACCACTGTGTTTTTTATTTTGAAAATTTTGAAAATAAAAAACAATATTTTTTACTTTCTGCTATAAAATATATCCAATAAAAAATTTTCATAATCTAATTTCTTCATAAATTTAGGCCTATATGTATTCTGCTACATATTTTTGATAAAAAAATCTCAATAAATGTATATTGATTGGTTTGGGCAAAAGTTATAGCGCCTATAAACTATGGGATATATACAGTGGGTATGGAAAGTATTCAGACCCCTTAAATTTTTCACTCTTTGTTATATTGCAGCCATGTGCTAAAATCATTTAAGTTCATTTATTTTACTCATTAATGAGTTTTGCAGATTTATTAAAAAAGAAAAACTGAAATATCGCATGGTCCTAAGTATTCAGACCCTTTTCTGTGACACTCATATATTTAACTCAGGTGCTGTCCATTTCTTCTGATCATCCTTGAGATGGTCCTACACCAGGGATATGCAATTAGCGGACCTCCAGATGTTGCAGAACTACAATTCCCATGAGACATTGCAAGACTCTGACAGCCACAAGCATGACACCCAGAGGCAGAGGCATGATGGGACTTGTAGTTTTGCAACAGCTGGAGGTCCGCTAATTGCTTATCCCTGTTCTACACCTTCATCTGAGTCCAGCTGTGTTTGATTATACTGATTGGACTTGATTAGGAAAGCCAAACACCTGTCTATATAAGACCTTACGAGCCGGTTCACACTGAGGCGACTTGTCAGGCGACTCAAGTCGCTTGACAAGTCGTCTCCATGCAGTGCAATGGAACCGTTCTAATAGGAGCGACTCAGGTCGCTCCGACTTAGAAAAATGTTCCTGCACTATTTTTGGGGCGACCTCAGCGCGACTTGCATTGACTTCTATGTAAAGAAGTCTCCTTGCAAGCCGCACTGAGGTAGCCTCGAACGGGGAGACTTGCTTTGCCCTGCAAGTCGTGCCGCCTCAGTGTGAACCGGCTCTACAGCTCACAGTGCATGTCAGAGCAAATGAGAATCATGAGGTCAAAGGAACTGCCTGAAGAGCTCAGAGACCGAATTGTGGCAAGGCACAGATCTGGCCAAGGTTACAAAAAAAAATTCTGCTGCACTTAAGGTTCCTAAGAGCACAGTGCCTCCATAATCCTTAAATAGAAGACGTTTGGGACAACCAGAACCCTTCCTAGAGCTGGCCGTCCGGCCAAACTGAGCTTTTGGGGGATAAGAGCCTTGGTGAGAGAGGTAAAGAAGAACCCAAAGATCACTGTGGCTGAGCTCCAGAGATGCAGTCAGGAGATGGGAGAAAGTTGTAGAAAGTCAACCATCACTGCAGCCCTCCACCAGTCGGGGCTTTATGGCAGAGTGGCCCGACAGAAGCCTCTCCTCAGTGCAAGACACATGAAAGCCTCCATTGAGTTTGCTAAAAAACACCTGAAGGACTCCAAGATGGTGAGAAATAAGATTATCTGGTCTGATGAGACCAAGATAGAACTTTTTGGCCTTAATTCTAAGCGGTATGTGTGGAGAAAACCAGGCACTGCTCATCACCTGTCCAATACAGTCCCAACAGTGAAGCATGGTGGTGGCAGCATCATGCTGTGGGGGTGTTTTTCAGCTGCAGGGACAGGATGACTGGTTGCAATTGAGGAAAAGATGAATGCGGCCAAGTGCAGGGATATCCTGGACGAAAACCTTCTCCAGAGTGCTCAGGACCTCAGACTGGGCCGAAGGTTTACCTTCCAACAAGACAATGACCATAAGCTCACAGCTAAAATAACAAAGGAGTGGCTTCACAACAACTCCGTGACTGTTCTTGAATGGCCCAGCCAGAGCCCAGACTTAAACCCAATTGAGCATCTCTGGAGAGACCTAAAAATGGCTGTCCACCAACGTTTACCATCCAACCTGACAGGCCTGGAGAGGATCTTCAAGGAGGAATGGCAGAGGATCCCCAAATCCAGGTGTGAAAAACTTGTTGCAAAAAGACTCATGGCTGTATTAGATCAAAAGGGTGCTTCTACTAAATACTGAGCAAAGGGTCTGAATACTTAGGACAATGTGATATTTCAGTTTTTCTTTTTTAATAAATCTGCAAAAATGTCAACAATTCTGTGTTTTTCTGTCAATATGGGGTGCTGTGTGTACATTGATGAGGGAAAAAATGAACTTAAATGATTTTAGCAAATGGCTGCAATATAACAAAGAGTGAAAAAATTAAGGGGGTCTGAATACTTTCCGTACTCACTGTACAATAGTTTCTATTTATTTATTTTTTATGCTAGTAATGGTGGTGATTAGTGACTTATAGCAGGACTATGATATTGCTGCAGACGATCGGACACTAACTGACACTTTGTGGGAATATGCACTGTCACTGTACTAATGACACTGGCTGGGAAGGGGTTAAACATCTAGGGCAATCAAAGGGTTGAATGTGTGCCTAGCCAGTGTTTTGTGTACTGTATGTGGTGTTTTTACTAAGGGAAGTGATTAATTTTTTTCCCTGCTTTGCAGGGAAAGAAAATCTATCACTTCCTCCATGTCAGGATGGAGCTCTGCTTTGTTTACCTGATCGGCTTCTGCTGTGACAAATCACAGCAGAAGTGGCGTGCCCCCCTAGGTGGAAGTGCAGAATCACATATACACTTTACATATTCTGCACTTCTATCAGTATCTGCTATTGGGCAGTCAGGAAGTGGTTAAAGAAAGACATAAATTTACTAGCAACATAGAGGACAGTGTAAAATTGGCCATTGTTTTCATTAAAGATAATAGCCCAAAATGTACTAGAGAAAAAAAGAATACAGGCAGGTGTTTTACAAAAAGAGACTGCAGGTAATACAGTACTGTAAAATTGGGCATAAGCAGGACATCTTTAATGAGCTAGACCCACATTAGCTGGAGACAAAGAGCACAGGCTGGGGTTTACTACAAGAACAACCATGTAAAACTGGGCAGCAGCAGGACAGTTTTATTTAGGGATGGTAAGCCCAACTGGTGTATGCCTAACTTTTATTGTAACCTTGAAGTTGGGGGTGCGATAATTGTGAGTGCTATATGGCGAGGTTGAACAACGCAGTGGCTTCAAGAACAAATGGTCAGTAACAAACTGTCAACCTATCAAATTAAAATAAAAATGAAATGCCCATAAAAGAACTGAAAAACCCAAAATGCCCCTCCCCCAAAAGAAAAGCCTGCCTAAAGAGAAGCCTTGCAAACAAAAAGCAGTTAGCCTAAAAGAGAGACCATATCATCATAAAATAAAAGGCAAAAAAATAAAACCCCAAAATATCAAACCCCGACCATAGTTCAAAGGTCATGCCGTGTATTATGGTTTACAAAAATGTGTAAATCTTTACATAAATACACCTGTACCACAAATCTCAAACCCACAGGATTCTCTTCAAATTTGGCTTTTAGTGTCTCACCTTTTTTCCCTCTGATCCCATCATTGTGTCATTGGGATGAAAATAAGCCATAATCGTTGGTGTCAATGGGAGAAAAAGAAGTCCTATATCATTGGTGTCACTTGGATAAAATAAGCCCCATGTCATTGGTGCTATTAGGATTAATTAACTCCCTAAATTGGTGTCAGTGGGAGGTAAATAAGCCCCATATATTTCTTGTTCATGGGAAAAAAAGCCCTTTATGTCTGGTATGGATTTACCCTAGGCTCCCATCTATGCAGCTGCAGTTGATGCATTCTTCCGGCACGTTTTGCAGTGTGTTTTTAAACCCGCATCTTTTTTTTTTGATTTTTGCATGCAGTTTTAATTTTTTTCTCTGTAACTAACTGTGAATATCTGGTTATTTAGGAGCAGTCCAGGAAGCCAGCCACCGCGTCTATAACCTGATCCCACCCGGCCTATGGGCAGATGATGCCTGAACCTCCAGTCAGTCTGGGTGGATGTCATATGACATCCTCCCGGATGGCGCACCGCGCCTGGCAGTGGAGCAGTGCAGCAGTGCGATCTGTCACCGGCTGCATCCACTGGACACCATGTGACCGCCATAACCAATCACAGCAGGTCACATGGCAATTGTAAACAATGGATGGCTTCCTTTCCATTCCATTGTATACAATTGTGTTGCTAGCTGAGATTGGTCACAGTGATCACATTATGCAGACTGAGCCAATCACAGCCCATCTGTGCCGTGTGATCTACAGTGGTCAATCACAGCTAATCGCAACAAAACAAACTGAATGAATCTATTTCATTCAGTAAACTGCTTGCATATAGCAATGAAAATCATTGCTATATGCAAACATAATGAGTAAATGTGTAAAAAAAAAAAAAAAAAAAAATAGTGATCACTTCCCCAAAGTAATACAATGTTACTATGATAACATTATATTGCTCTTGTCAAAATGTGTTAATAAAAATGTAAAAGAAAAAAATATAATAAAAATGAAATGTTTTTTTTCTTCATGTCACCAGTCAGTGTCCCTGATCACCGCCACGCCCCTTATATGATGACGCTGTACTGCACTGGTGACAGTCCAAAAATTATGATGAAAAACTACAACTTCAAAACCCCCCCGTGCCTCTTACTAAATACCTTGGACTGTCTACATTCCAAAAAAGTTATTTGGGGGATATTTGTATTGTTCTGACATTTTTTGGCCTCAAGAAATGAGATAGGCCATCAGTACATCAGGATTGATCAATTTTCAGATATACTGTATACCATAGTTTGTGGACCGTATAACTTTCCTACAGAATAAATGATGTAGCACCCTGGTATTAGGCAGGTTTGTTAACAAATTTAGTCTGCTAGGTGGTAACTAGCTTGGTTGATTGTTAAGGAGATCCACTGACTTTTCCCTAAATCTGGGTTTGATGCACCTCTCTCTTCTGTCACTGGGTGGTATTGTTACCTGTGGCATTAGATTGACAAGGGCATAGTGAATCCACACTAGGAGTGGATAGGTTGTCTCAGCCAATTGTCAGGGGTTTTCTTTGCCCCTTGGCCTGCTGGGAGAGCCTATTTATTCGGGAGGAGTCAGGTGATTGGTGTTCTGTGCCACCTGGACGGCTGTCTGGGTGGACGTATGTTGTACTGCTCCAGGTTGCTAGGCCAGAAGCCTGAGGCCTATCCCAGGAGCACCTGGCTGCTAGGTTGTCTGACGCCTATCTAGGTTTGAGAGAAGCAGCGCAGGGTTGGGGCTTCAGGCCTGGAGCCCAAGCAAGTTTCAGAGGTTCAGCCAGACAGGGAACCGAATTGTTGCCAGAGGCAAAGGAGAAGCAGTCGCCATCAGGGACGACCACTCCAGTTGCCAACGGCAAGTTAGGATCAAGGCCAGAGGTAAAGGGGAAGCAGTAGCCACTAAGGTACAACCACTCCTGCTTCAGGGGCCAGTTTATGGAAGTCTGAAGAAGTACCAGAGCAGTCTTTTCACCAGTCGGGGACAGTAAAGAAGTGGGAAAGCTTCAGCAGAGTGCCAAGCCAGGGACTCACCGGGTTAGCAGGGGTGACGCTTGAGGAATATACAGCGAGTTAGCTGTGGAAGGGCTCAGGGGATACAGCGACGGCTGGGACCTTGAAGTCTAGTAAGAGACCGGGAGATCAGTGAGTGAAGATCTACAAAAGGATACTGTGAGATGTAAGAGAAGATCTATAACAGGTTACTGTGAGTTATGTGTACAGATCTCTATTGACTGTTGAAAGTTCAGTTGCTAGAGGAGACAGCCGTTCTACAAATACAGTTGCTGCAACCAGCTTAAAGGCACTCTACCTGTATAGCTGTCTGCCTATTATTTTTGCCTCGGAGTCTGCCAAATACTATTGCATCTGCCTAAGGGTGTCCTGTCCCTAACCCTCTCTCCACCAGTTCTGTTAAGATACAATAAATCTATTTTTCTTGCATCCAAAAAGTGACTGGCTCCCATGTTTCCAACTTGCATTGCACCCACCATGCCTAATAACCCACACTTCGAGGAAGGATGTCAGCTCTCCTTGACTCTGGAAGTCACCACTAGGCCTCTAGGGGTCGGGGAAACCGCTACAATATCATACACTGATTTGGGTTATTTTCCGCAAATAAATGTAGCAGAATACATTTTGGCCTAAATTCATGAAGAAAGATTATTTATTTGCAAAATTTTATAACAGAAACAAAGGAAAACATGTTTTTTTTCCCCACAATTTTCAGTCTTTCATTTATTTAGCAAAAAATAAAAAACCCAGTGGTGGTTAAATACCATCAAGAAAGCTCTATTTGTATGAACAAAATGATAAAAAGTTTGTTTTGGGTACAGTGTTGTGCAATTGGCATTCAAAGTGCGACAGCACTGAAAGCTGAAAATTGGCCTAGGCAAAAAGGGGGTAAAAGTGCCTTGTATTGAAGTGGTTAACAATCGATGACAGCTTAATGTAAAAAAAAAAAAGAATTGCTGATAAAAAATCGGTCAATGATGTCAAAGGGGGCAGTACCACCAGGTTGGGTGACCCCACCCATTAGCTATTTAAGGACTGTCAGACGGTAGAGCAGGTAGGCGACAGGAGCGTTTCTTTTTTCCTTTTCAGGTCAGCGGTGGTGGCTGGTCTACATTTTACACTACACCTCTTATTTTTTTGGTGAATGAGTAGGGGTACTGCATACTACTTGTCAATGGGGGCTTCCAGATTTCGAATCAGGCCCCTGTCCACAGACCCCCACAACCACTGACCATCAATCAAAGTCCCCTCCCTTTCCTGACCTACTGGACTGCATGCTCGGATAAAAATCTGGTATTGTGTTTAATTTTGGCGCGGGGTTCCCCTCAAAATTTATACCAGACCCGAAGGGCCTGGTACGGATTGGCGGGGGGGAGGGGGGGGAATCCCACGCCATTTCTTTTTTTTTTTTTTTTTTTTGTTTATTGCCAGCAATTCTTGTTTTTACATTCGGCTGTCAGCAGGGAACCCTGCTGACAGCTGATGACTCATCAGTTGTTACGGATGCGGTGGTCGGCTTCCTGGCCTGCTTCTTAACCAGTTATACACAGTTTCTTATGGGAAAAAAAATGCAAAATGCATGTAAAAATGCATAAAAAATACACTTGCATTTTTGGTGCGGGTCCATTAAAGTCTATGACACGCAAAACGCAATCTGCTGCAGGAAAAGAAGACCCTGACCCTTTCCAAAAATGCACCGGCTGAAAAACACATAGATATGAACGTGTGCCATAGGAAACCATGTTAAATGGACTGTAATGCATTTCTGCAAACTGCAAAATGCACTAAAAAACGTATAGATGTGAACCTAGAATTGAGGGGAACCCCACACAGAAATCAAGGAAAATATGTGTGGGGTTCCCCAAACAATTCATACAAGACCATTATCTGAGCATGCAGCCTGACTGGTCAGGAAAGGGGTAGTGACACTCCCACCCCCCTTCTTCAAACAGGGGGAGTACTTTGCCAGGGTGTACCCTACCTTACAAAGCATCTTGTCCCCATGTCGATCAAGCCTAACAATTCACAAAAAAGTGAAAAAAAAAAATGAAATAAGTTTAACAATATGCAATCACAATGCTCAATGCCCAACAACCTTGAATAAAGTAAAAAAAAAAA
>BLSH010231906.1:199898-212180 GCA_018402905.1 Glandirana rugosa
CTCAATGCCCAACAACCCCCCCCCCCCCCCCCCACCCACCCCCCGGAAAAAAGCTTTCTGACATATTGACCTGATAACTATTCGCCCACTTCTGACAGCTCCAGCGTATAACAACGTATATAAATAACTGAATACTCAGAATTCATAAGTGAACCTTCTGTGAATCTGAATGAAGTGTTCAAAGTTCATGGTAATAAATAATTGCTGTTTTTAAAGTGAAGAATTAAAATAATTGTAAAAAATATATACAAAAATTCATGTAAAAAGTTTAAGGTTGCACAGTCCCATGATAAAAGTGCAGAAAAAAACTGATTTCCTATGTATGTAATACGAACTCTTCTTCACACTTCACCCCGCCGTGAAAATAGCCACCACCAAGGATGTGTAAGGGGGCTTACCAGATAGAATGGACCTATTTGGTGTATACCAAGCTAGGTCGTACAGGCTTTGGTGTCTATACACCCAATAGTAATGCAGAAGCTTCCAATATCCACTTGGAAGGAACCGGAAGACCGGAATATCCTCAGCAGGATCAAAACAGAAAATATGGAACAGTACTCCCCCCAGAGGTAGTTTTGGCCAGCATAGTAGATTGCTTTAAAAAAAGGCCTGGATTCTTTCCTTAACCACTTCCCGCCCAGTCATGTCACATGACGTCCTGGGCTTTGAGTGGTGATATCTGAATGGTGCCTGCAGCTACAGGCACTATTCAGATATAATTTTTTTCTGCAGTCGATTCTGTGTAAGATAAATGTGGTCTCCATAGCGGATTCACCACGAGATCACTTTTGTCAGCGGCGAGAGAGGTGCCCTTCCTCCCGCCGGTTTCGGTCATCTCTGCCGGTCATCTCCGCAGCGGAGATGATCGGTTCCCCTCCCCCCAGTGTCCATGAGCCGAGTGAGTGGCTAAAGCTGCTCACTCGGCTCCATAACATGGCAGGGCAGAAGCGACATCACAAGTCACTTCCGCCCAATGCTCTTAAAGGGCCCATTTTTTTTTAACTGTTATTTTTTTTCAAATTATTATTTTTTTTTTTTTTGCATTTTACTGTAAATCTGAGATCTGAGGTCTTTTTGACCCCAGATCTCATATTTAAGAGGTCCTGGCATGCTTTTTTCTATTACAAGGAATGTTTACATTTCTTGTAATAGGAATAAAAGTGATAATTTAAAAAAAAAAAAAAAAGAACAGTGTAAAAATAAAAAGTAAAAAGTAAAATAAATAATTAAAAAAGGGGGCGTGGCCTGGCTTCGGAGCAGCATGGACACCTGATCCCGGAGCTCCTGTCCACGGAGGTAACTTTAGCTGTCCAGCCGAGCCACATCTAGCAGCGATCATGGGGAAAACCTTCAGAGAACCTTCCCCAGCACGGTCCCGATCACCCAGATGAGCAGGAACGCAATTAAGCCGCAGCAATCCGGAGCTCTTCCGCTCCCAGACACGCGAGTCCCCGGCTTCAGACCGGGCCTACCAGGCCACAGCAGGATCCTCCAGTCTGAGCCCCTCAGGGAGGTATCATAGCCACACACAGCAACAAGGACAAGCATCCCCACAGCCACTGAGCATGAATGACCTGCTCTCAGTGGAAGACATAAAAGCCTCACTGACTTCTGCAATGACCTTCACCATCACAGAACTAAGGAGGGACATCCAGGCAATGGGCGTAAGGCTAGATGACATGGAAGAAACATCCGCTGTGCATAACTCTGCAACCCAGCAACTTCAGGAGACTGCGCACTCCCAAGATTCCCTGATAAGAAATATGCAAAGACATCTGGAAGATTTGGAGAATCATGGGCGACGTCATAATATTACGGGTGAGAGGTATTCCAGAAACGATTGAACACAATCAGATTGCACAGAAAACCATTGCCATATTCAACAACCTACTTGGCAGACCACCTCACACACCTATCGAATATGAACGCTTGCATAGAGCCCTGAAACCCAGAAGAAGGCACACAGATGCCCCAAGAGATGTGATCTGCTGCCTCATTAATTTCAAACTGAAGGAAGAGATCTCACAGGGCAAGAGATTGTCACTCCCTGCTCTACCGTGGTACAGAGATAAAGCTTTTCCAGGACTTATCCCCCATCACGCTCCAGAACAGGAAACTTCTGCGTCCACTCTTGGATCTTCTGCGCAATAAAGGACTCCAATATCTATGGAAATTTCCTTTCTGCCTGTCGGCTTCCTTCCATGTTTGCACGGCCAGCCTGCGCACACGGGAAGACCTACCCGCCTTTTGTGAGACATTCAACCTCTCCGGCATTGATCTCTGTCACGTACCAGGTAGTGAGCCTGATGGTCGGGGGTGGCCTCTCCTACGACTCCGGTTCGAGGGACCGCTGGAGTTGAGACAGCGGCCACAGGAGCGCAGTGAGGTATGAGTGCCTGTAGAACTCCAAGAGTATCTGTCAGCAGGTGGTCAGGAGATGTGCTGGAAGGGTATTGGTGTTCAGAGCAGGATACTTAAAGAGACCAGATGGTCACAGGCACAGAAGCAGAGTCGGGGACAAGCAGGTTCAGCAACGGGCTGGCAACAAGGTACAGTGGGTCAGGCAGAAGAGTAGTCAAGACAAGTCGGGTTCGGGTGCAGGCGGATATTAGAGTAGTTCAAACAAGCCGGGTCAGGTAACAACAGGAACAGATATGGATAGCAGGTGATCACGGGTAACGCTGTAGATCAGACAGCACCCATTCTGAGGGCTAAGAGGGTTTAAATGGCCCATCTGGTGCCAATGCACGTGCACATGTGCGCGCCAACGCAAGTTCTCAGGTGGACCTTTCCTGGGGGGAATCGTGCTGGCGATCTTCCTGACATTGCCCCCCCCCCTTACGGGCAGCCTCCAGATGCCCAGTTGGGTTCTTCTTTGCGGGTTACTGAGGAGGAAGGCATTTACCAGGTCCATGGCATGCACATTTTGTTTGGGCTCCCAGGAATTTTCTTCAGGTCCGTAGCCCCGCAACTTAATCAGTTATTGTATTTGCCCTCTTCTCCTCCTGTAATCCAGTATAGCCTCCACTTCGAACTCCTCATCCCTATTGACAATCACGGGTTCTGGTGGTCTTGTTTGGGAAAGAGTCCGGAACCGCTGGCTTCAATAGTGATACATGGAATACTGGGTGAATCCTGAGGTTGTCCGGTAAAGTCAGCTTGTAGGAGACTTTGTTGATCCTCCTTTTTACTGGGAACGGTCCTATGAATCTAGGGCCCAGCTTTCTCCTATTTGTAAGGCCAAGTCCCCTCTTCTCTTCTTATGAAAAGCCCTCTTGTTGTCTTCCTGTGCCTTGCCCATAGCTTCCTGCAACAGCTTGTTGCTGCGGCTGAAGAAGTCTAGGGTGTTTGAACAGCAGGGATCGAAGACTCCGGGATGATGTCCAGTAAGAACGTAGGATGGAAGCCATGGTTTGCAAAGAATGGGGTCTGCTTGGTGGCTGAATGACATGAATTATTATATGCAAACTCCGGCATTGGCAGGAGTGACACCCAATCATCCTGCATGAAGGACGTGAAACACTGAAGCTACTGTTCAAGAGTCTGGTTTGTTCATTCCCTTTGCCCGTTAGACTGCAGGTGATAAGCAGAGGACAGTGAGAGTTTTAACTTCAGGGTTCCACACAGTGCCTTCCAGAACCGGGATGTAAATTGCACCCCCCCCGGTCAGATACAATGTCCAAAGACACACCGTGGAGCCTGACAATTTCCTTAATAAATACATGGTCGAGGGGGTGCCCCTCAGATGCAGGAAATGGGCCATCTTTGTCAGCCGGTCCACCATGATGAAGATAGCTGTACAGCCTTCAGAGGGTGGCAGCTCCACTATGAAGTCCATAGAAAGCATGGCCCATGGTCGGTTGGGGACAGGCAGCAGTTTTAGCAGGCCCCAGGCTTTGTTTCGGGGATTCTTGTTCCGTATGCAGGTGGTGCAGGCATTTACATAGTTACATAGTCCTTTCAATCCTCTGCCAGGTCGGGCCACCAGAAGGTGCACTCCAACGTATAATCTAGGCATTATGAGTCTTTTGAATGGTTCATTTTTTTCTACAAGTCTTCGAAAAATGTGAAAAGAAAATGAAAACGCTTTTATTTTTACACAAAGTGGTCAATTTATAATATATTATAATATATTTCTAACACGTAAATTACCCCCAAAATATATTCTGCTACTCATCCCGAGTATGGTGATACTACATGTGTGAGACCTTTACACAGCCTGGCTACATAGAGAGGTTCAACATGCAGGGAGCACCGTCAGGCTTTCTAGAAGCATAAATTACACATATGATTTCCTAACCACCTATTACATTTTGAAGGCTCTGCAGCACCAGGACAATAGAATTACCCACAAAATGACCCCTTTTTGGAAAGCAAACATCCCAACGTATATTCTATGAGGCAATGTGAGTCTTTTGTACAGTTAATTTTTTTCCACAAGTCTTCGGAAAACGTGGAAAGAAAATGAAAACATATATTTTTTTCACAAAGTGGTCAATTTATATGATATTTCAAACACATAGCATGTATATAGCAAAAATAACCCCGCAAAATATATTCTGCTACTCGTCCCGAGTATGGCAATACCACGTGCGAGACTTTTTCACACCCTGGCCACATTCAAAGGCCGAACATGCAGGGAGCACCGTCCAGCATTCTAGGAGCATAAATTACACATAAAATTTAATTCATACCTATCACACTTTTGAAGGCCCTGGAGCACCAGGACAGTGGAATTACCCCCAAAATGACCCCATTTTGGAAAGCAAACACCCGAGGTATATTCTATGAGGAATGGGCTGCAGATAGGTACTCGAGTACTCTGATGGGCTGCAGATAGGTACTCAGGTATTCTGATGGGCTGGAGACAGGTACTTGGGTAATCTGATGGACTGGTAAAAGGTACTTGGGTACTCTGATGGGCTGCAGATAAGTACTCAGTTGCTCAGATGGGTTGGTGACAGGTACTCGTGTACTCTGATGGGCTGGCGACAGGTACTCAGGTACTCAGATGGGCAGGTGACAGGTACTCCAGTACGCTGATGGGCTGGTGACAGGTACTCGGGTACTCAGATGGGCAGGTGACAGGTACTCGGATACTCTGATGGGCTGGCGACAGGTACTCAGGTACTCAGATGGGCAGGTGACAGGTACTCGAGTACGCTGATGGTCTGGTGACAGGCACTCGGGTACACTAATGGGCAGGTGACAGGTACTCGAGTACTTTGGTAGGCTGGTGACAGGTACGCATGTTCTCTGATGGGCAGGTGACAGGTACTCAGGTACTCTGGTGGGCTGGTGACAGGTACTCAGATACTCAGTTGGGCAGGTGACAGGTACTCTGGTACGCTGATGGTCTGGTGACAGGTACTCTGGTACTCTGATGGGCAGGTGACAGGTACTCGGGTACTCTGATGGGCTGGTGACAGGTACTCAGGTACTCTGATGGTCTGGTGTCAGGTACTCAGGTACTCTGATGGGCTGGTGACAGGTACTCTGATGGGCAGGTGACAGGTACTCTGATGGGCTGGTGACAGGTACTCGGGTACTTTGATGGGCTGGTGACAGGTACTTGGTTACTCTGATGGGCTGATGACAGGTACTGGGGTACTCTGATGAGTTGGTGACAGGTACTCGAGTACTCAGATGGGCTGGTGACAAGTACTGGGGTACTCTGATGGGCTGGTGACAGGTACTCGAGTACTCAGATGGGCTGGTGACAGGTACTCGGGGTACTCTGATGGGTTGGTGACAGGTACTCAGATGGGCTGGTGACAGGTACTTTGGTACTTTGATGGGCTGGTGACAGGTACGTGGTTACTCTGATGGGCTGATGACAGGTACTGGGGTACTCTGATGAGTTGGTGACAGGTACTCGAGTACTCAGATGGGCTGGTGACAAGTACTCGGGTACTCTGATGGGCTGGTGACAGGTACTCGGGTACTCAGATGGGTTGGTGACAGGTACACAGGTACTCAGATGGGATGGTGACAGATACTCGGGTACTTTGATGGGCAGGTGACAGGTACTCGGGTACTATGATGGGCTGTGACAGGTACTCAGGAACTTTGATGGACAGCTGACAGGTACTTGGGTACTTTGATGGACAGGTGACAGGTACTCTGATGGGCTGCGACAGGTACTTTGATGGGGTGGTGACAGGTCCTCTTTATTATGGGGGAATCAGTGTGCTTGGTGTGTACACTAGGCGGTAACAAGCTGTTACCGCAATCTCCCTCTCACACACGATCAGTGTGTGAGAGGGAGAACCCGGTAACAGCTCGTTATCGGGGGTTTGTTTACATCATGTGACCGGCTGTGATTGGGAATTCCATTGGCTCTTTAACCTGATCGGAGCTGGGCTTTGTCCGAGGGACAAGCCTCAGCCCTGATCGCCGTGCTGCTTGCCCCTGGGGGCGTGCACGAGCGGCATGCACGGCAATCACAGTAGTGACCGGCTGTGATTGGGCACAGCCAGTCACGTGGTAAAGAGCCAATTTCATTGGCTCTTTACCCCGATCGGGGGGGGGGGACTGTCACCCGAGGGACATGATTGATCCGCGATCGCCACGCTGTGGGCCCCCAGGGGGCCGCAGTAGCGGCAAAAAGGGAAAGACTTCATATGACGTCGTCCCTGATTGAGGAAGGGTTCCTGCAGACGTCATTTTACAATGACTTGGTAGGGAACCGGTTGAAAAGTATTACTGGGCCTGTCATTTAGCCAGAGTAGTGGACTGGTCACTATATGGAAGCAGATAGTGTTACCAGCACACCAGGATCTTCAAATGAGTCCAAATCTTTATTAGGATGATCACATCGTTACAGCAAAGAGCGACGTTTCGGAGCCGCACAGGACCCCTTCATCAGGCATGTGACAAATTGTGATAAAACCAAGGTGCTTTTTATAAAAACATCCACCAATCAGTGACAAAGAAAAAAAGAAAAAACACCCCATACCCACCCCTTGAAGTCCAATGACGTCATATTCCCGCCATAAACGTATGTAAAATAGTAATATACTGAGTCTTGAAAGACTTTACTGCTAAACCAAAATTGTAATCGGTCTGCCACAATTGATATTGTGGATCCTAAGGGCTGACATCCTTTATTATTTTTAGAAAATTCAGCAGCGTTTAAAATTAAGAGGAACGGCATGGGGCTGCAGCGGTCCGTCTATCTATGTTAGACGGACGGCCGCATACAGCTTCGCCTGCCACTGCCAGGCAACGTAGGAGGCTTGTCCCCTGCCTCCTATCCTACATCACATTGTGCGCAGGCGCCCTGCGGCGTCCATGCCAACAACAGGCGTCATGACAACACATGAGGCTACTCAATGAACGGGGTGGGCGGGTCAAGGCAGGGAATAGTGAGAGAGAAAAAAAACAGTGCTAAGTGATACTCGGCCGCTGCACCGTATCAACTTTACTGCAGACCAGTAAAGAACAACAAAAAGAAGGAAAGAAAAAAGAAGGGTGAAAGAAGAAGAAAAAAAAAGGGGAAAAGAAAGAAAAAAAGAAAAAGAGGACAACTAAGAAAAAAACAAAAAAGTCCCAGAGAGAATGGGCAACAAATTTGAAAAAAATCCAATGAAAATTAAAGAAAATTAAAAATAAAAAATAAAAATAAAAATGAAAATGGAAACAAAATCAAAAAAAAATGAAAGAAAAATATGAAGAAAAATACAAATAAAAATGAAAATAAAAATAAATATATATAAATATAAAAAAAAATAATAATAATAAGAAGAAGAAATAAAAAACAACACATTTACAAAAAATATACAAAAAATATAAAAACAAAAATTGTAAAAGTAAAAATTAAAAATTAACAGTGAAAAATAAATATAAACAAAAAACTGAAAAAGGAACCAAGGAGCCGGCCTTGTGGAAACCAGGGAAACAGAAACTACCTAGAGGAGAGAAAAGTTAAAGTGACACTTTGACTTATTCATGAACATCATCAAAGTCATCTCTCATCAATAAAAGACAGATAGGATAAGTTAGTGGTGAGAATCCCTGGTTGGACCGTGCCCAAGGTGTATGTCCAGTATGCTTCATGGCGGAGAAGACAGTCACGGTCACCCCCCCCCCTCGCTGGTCGGGCTATATATTCAATGGCCATGCCCCTTAGTTCATGAACTTGATGTCTCTGTGAAACGAAGTGTGTGGCAACTGGCTTGTTTAAATGCGGGCTTTCACCTTTCTCTGCTTTTTCCAGGGCTATCCGTATGTCACTCCTGTGTTTCTGGAAACGTTGTTTAAAGGGGCCAACAGTCTTGCCTACATATACCAATGAGCAGGGACATTTCAAGATATAGACACAGAATTCTGTGTTACAGTTTAAATATTCCTGTATAAAATAGCGCTTTCCATTGTGTGGATGGGTAAAGTATTCCCCGCACATCAAGGAATTACAAATGTTGCAATTGTGTCATTTGTAACAGCCTAGTTTCTGTGAAATCCTGACCTTCGCCTTCGTATACTTGGATCTTGGATCAGCCTGTACCAATATGTTGCATAGGGACCTGCTGCATTTGTGAACGAGCAGTGGTGGATTCCTGATTTGGGTTGCTAATGAGTTTTTAACACTTGATTATATAGATGTTGCGTGAGGCCGCCCTTTTAATGCGATGTGACCCCTGGTTAAAGTTAACATTTATGGCTGGAATATGACATCATTGGGTGTCAAGGGACGGATATGATGTGTTTTTTATTTTTTTCTTTGTCACTGATTGGTGGATGGTTCTTTAAAAAGCACCTTGGTTTTATCACAATTTGTCACATGCCTGATGAAGGGGTCCTGTGCGGCTTCGAAACATCACTCTTTGCTGTAACAATGTGATCATCCTAATAAAAATTTGGACTCATTTGAAGATCCTGGTGTGCTGGTGACACTATCTGCTTTGATGACATGCGGCTCCAGCCGTTGGTCACTTCAGCACCCGCATTACAAGTAAGCCATTTGAAAAAAGCAGGAACGTACTGCACCCCTGCTGGCTGCCCCATTGGGAAATTGTACCTTGATGTTCCTTTAGCACTGGAACATCACCATTCACCTTTTTGTTTTATGCCTTTTTTTCATGAACTTTATCTACAAACAAATGGAGACTGACGGAACAACTATCACACAAGGGGACAAAAACTTTGGGTGTGCCTACAGTCAAGAGGAGATTGAAGCAATCCTCTTCCCCCCAGATACAAACAAAGCGTTTGGAGCAGACACTGCCACTGATCGATCAAGAGAAATAAAACGACTGAAAAAAAGACAGGTCGATCTTGAACTACACGGACAAACTTTGTCCGAATACTATAGAGCAAGGAAGATTCCGAGAGGTTTTCGGATACGGAATCAGCCAACAATAGGGCGACACAAACGTGATTTTTGCGAGAAGTGGGGTGAAGTGTCCACACAAAACTCATTGAACTACATGTTACTTGTCATCGAGGAGGTCAAAATACAATTGTGCCAAGTTAAACGTGAACTCACCACTCTGGAACTATCTGTCCAAGACAATGACAAACAGACTACCGTATTCCAAGAGATTGACAGGGAGGTTGCAGCATATGCTGTTAGACAGTGGCAATCCAAACGGGAGAATTTCAAACAAGTGAATCAGGACTACCAAGAAGGACGCGTCTACCTGTGGTTGACCGGCATCACTAGACCCAGAAGGAGACCACGTGCACACCCCTTCCCCAATAGAACATGGAGAGAAGACCCTCCCACATCATCGGACAGCGAGAGACCCACCGAAAACCCCTCAACCGAGAGTGAAGGTGGGACAACTAGTAATGCTATGGCTTCCAAGACCGGGAGTAGCACTTCCCTTTTTCCAAAGGCAGGAGAAAAGGAAGAACCAGGAGGGGCATCAAGAGGTCGAAGTGTCTACCAAACTCGCAGTGGTTGTCAACCGACGGGCAGGCAAGCCTGGTGATCAACCTGTCATCCAGGACCATCACAGAGGGTGAGTCACATCTGCTGTCCAGAGGTCTCTCGTTTTGTACCACAGCAAAATTCAACCAGTTTGCATTTGAAATTGATATGTTTAAATTTGAGAGGACACTAAAAATTAAACAGTTCTTTCATACACAACCAGGGACCACAGCAATGATCAAGAATAAACAACCCAAACTAAAGAGCATGTTTATGCCTCCCAGCCAATTCCAATCCATAGACAGTTACATACGGACTGTGAAACATGATGTACGTGCAGGAATTTCTACAAAGAAATATACAAATCTCAGTCCGGCTGAGTTCCTGGCACTAAGAACGCTAAGAGATGACAATAACATCATCATTAAGCCCGCCGATAAGGCCGGGGCTATAGTTGTTATGAACTACAAAGACTACAGGGAAGGGATGCTAGTGATGATGGCAGATGCCACGAGTTACACACAACTCGACAAAGACCCTACAAGAAATATCATGAAAGTGAGACCCGGAGAAGAAAATGGCCGAAGGGTCTGCATGACTAGGGAAGGAACAGGGTCATGGAAGGGTCAGTTAGGTCAGTAATACACAAGGTGATGGGGGTGGGGGATTAGGCTTACCTGATTGGGAGGCAGCAAGTCCGTGGGGAGGGGTGTTGCAGTAGGGGGTCTGGAGTGGTCAGAGAGGTTCGGCATTCCAGAACTTTCAGAGGAAGAAGAAACTTCGGGTCTTCTGG
Source organism: Glandirana rugosa (assembly GCA_018402905.1). NCBI lineage: Eukaryota > Metazoa > Chordata > Amphibia > Anura > Ranidae > Glandirana > Glandirana rugosa. The sequence continues at coordinate 210,566 of BLSH010231906.1, forward strand.
CTGGAGCCTGAAACACAATAGAGACAGCATGAGCGATTTGGAGACCTTGTTGGAACAGGTTAAGGCTGCTGCAGTGGCTCGGGGTCCGCAGTGGCTGCAGCAGCAGCTGTCTGGCATTTTAGGGGGGTCAGGTGTGGGTTCTTCCCCTGCTGTTTCCCCACCTGCTGCAAAACGGGCTAGGAGGGGTCACCCTCCTGAGCGCTTGAGTCCTTCCTATACCCCCAGGGCCCTTAGGAGCCCCCCCCAGGGGGACCCTCCAGCCCCTGCTGACAGGCCGCATGTCTCAGGCAGGATCAGCGGGCCTGGGAGGAATCCTCGTCACCAACGGGGCCCACGGGAGGAGAATCCTCGCAGCTCTCCCCCCTCCTCCCCCCACCCTGCACGGCTACAGGAGCACACGGCAGGCCCTACTGCTGAGGCTCCGAGCGGGGGGTCTGCCCGGCGTGGGAGTCGCTCAGCTGCGGGCAGTGGCAGAAGCCCTGGCCCTCCTTTGTCTGCTGGACCTGGAGCAGTGTGTAGGAGGACTCCAGCCCTCCCCCCTTTGAGAGCCCGCACTGTGGATCTGGAGCAGTCGGCTCCCTCCATGTCGGCACCTGGGAGGGGAGCTCAGCGTGGGAACGGAGCAGCTACGAACAGCAGGAGGGCTCGGACGCCCTCTGCTGGTTCTCCAGCGCCACTGCAGCCGGCTGTTCAGGAGAAGAATCAGGCAGCTGTGAGAGGAAAAAATTTAAAGGGGCAGGCTGCGCGTCCGACAGCTGGGGGTGCACAAAGACCCCGCAGTTTCTCCTCCTCACAAGATGCGGCTGGGGCGGGCCTAGCAATGGCGGAGAGCCCTGGGCCGGACTCTGCAGGCCACGGGGTGCGAGCGGCAGCCCTCCCGAGGGACTCATCCAAAGAATCTGGCGAGATCAGCAGTGACGACAGCGACCGGCGATCGGTGGAGACGCGCCCTGCCTTGCGGAGCCAGCTGGGATCGGGACGTACGGCTGATCGTGGTTCGGCGACGAGACAGCCTGGTAAGTCGCATTACTTAACTGCTTTTAATTTACAGGGTGACGGGGTTGGTATGGGGGCCCCAGGGGTGGTACAGGCAAGGGAAGTGGGGCTGCGGGGCGTTGAGGGACCCATAGTATCACAGGCCCTTTCGGGGTCGGCGGGTGAAAATCCAGGGAATGCGTCAGTTTTGGCAGACTTCTTTGCAGGTTTTCGGGAATTGTTGGATCGTTGTGACCCGGCGGGGCATCCTGCCCCTTCCCCAGGTCCTACGGGGGCGTGGGTACAAGCTGCTTCCACATCAGGGCCTAGGGTCTCGTGGGGGGGTCTGCGGCCCATTCGGCGGTAACAGGTCGCGGGGAAGTGGTCGTCGGAGGGGAGACAGGCACTGTTCCTGAGATCAGTGGTGAGGGTACATCGCAAGCTGGTAAGCCTGAGGGGTCTGAACCCCCAAAAGGTAAGGAGTCGGGGGAGGACAGGGTGCGTTTGGCGGATGCGGCAAAATGCGAAATCTACGTGTGTTTTGAGGGCCCGTTAGGGGTACACCTCAAACCAGAAGTGCGGGAAAAAATTTGGAAGGGAGAATATGTGGAAATATTCTCCCTTTTGCCCTTAGAGAAAT
>BLSH010232041.1:17386-46261 GCA_018402905.1 Glandirana rugosa
GATTTTGGCCCTGTTTGACTTGATGACAAGACGTTTGTAGACCTTACAGTTTCCAGATGTTTGCAGAACAGTAGTTCAGTTTGTCCCGGTTTTAGTTAAAGTGACACACACAGTTTCCAGATGTTTGCAGAACAGTAGTTCAGTTTGTCCCGATTTGAGTTAAAGTGTTAAACACATGGGTGATCCCGATGTATGATATTCATCCCATTTGTCCCATGTCTTTCTAAATTTTTCTCTAGAACCTCTAGAATCTCAATACTAGTTGTTTCCTCCAGTAGTCGCATCTCGCCCATCTCACACACCCATTCTGCCATTGAAGGGGCCGTCTCTTTTTTCCACGAACAAACAATAATTGTTCTTGTTGCTGTTAACATATGTTGCAAAATATCTCTTTTAATAACCTTCAACGAGCCAGGAATTATTGATAATATCGCTATCAGTACAGGGTGGGCCATTTATTTGGATACACCTTAATAAAATGGGAATGGTTGGTGATATTAACTTCCTGTTTGTGGCACATTAGTATATGTGATGGGGGAAACTTTTCAAGATGGGTGGTGATCATGGCGGCCATTTTGAAGTCGGCCATTTTGAATTCAACTTTTGTTTTTTCAATCAGAAGAGGGTCATGTGACACATCAAACTTATTGGGAATTTCACAAGAAAAACAATGGTGTGCTTGGTTTTAACGTAACTTTATTCTTTCATGAGTTATTTACAAGTTTCTGACCACTTATGAAATGTGTTCAATGTGCTGCCCATTGTGTTGGATTGTCAATGCAACCTTCTTCTTCCACTCTTCACACACTGATAGCAACACCACAGGAGAAATGCTAGCACAGGCTTCCAGTATCCGTAGTTTCAGGTGCTGCACATCTCGTATCTTCTCAGCATATTTTTTTTTATGGTTTTTATGGTCAGTAAAAACAATACCAGGTGAGCTGCTCCTTCCAGGAGGTACCGCCATTCCTCCAAAGCCGACTTGATGGCCAGCAATTCCCAATCACTGACATCATAGTTCCAGCAAGATGGTGCACCACCACATTATGGGTGTCAGGTCCGAGCATTCCTAGATGAACAGTTTCCTGGAACTTGGATTGGTCGTCGTGGGCCAGTTGAATGGCCCCCAAGGTCTCCCGATCTGACCCCCTTAGACTTTTATCTTTGGGGTCATATGAAGGCAATTGTCTATGCTGTGAAGATACGAGATGTGCAGCACCTGAAACTACGGATACTGGAAGCCTGTGCTAGCATTTCTCCTGTGGTGTTGCTATCAGTGTGTGAAAAGTGGGAGAAGAGGGTTGCATTGACAATCCAACACAATGGGCAGCACATTGAACACATTTTATAAGTGGTCAGAAACTTGTAAATAACTCATGATAGAATAAAGTTACATTAAAACCAAGCACACCATTGTTTTTCTTGTGAAATTCCCAATAAGTTTGATGTGTCGCATGACCCTCTTCCTATTGAAAAAACAAAAATTGGATTCAAATAGGCCGACTTCAAAATGGCCGCCATGGTCACCACCCATCTTAAAAAAGTTTCCCCCCTCACATATACTAATGTGCCACAAACAGGAAGTTAATATCACCAACCATTCCCATTTTATTAAGGTGTATCCATATAAATGGCCCACCCTGTATATCTGGTTGTAATGTGGAGTTGGAAATGTCTCTATATACCTCGAATATATCTGTCCAGAGTTGGCAGACCAGACATGTGACATAGTCCCTTCAGCCCCCTTAGATCTCCAGCATATCTCTACAACACACTCTCCCTTATTTTATGAAGATCTACTGGGCACCGATACCATCTAGATATGATTTTATAGTTCCTTTCCTGTTATTTGACTGAAGGAGACAATTTATGTGTCAGAAAGAATCAATGCTTTTTCCCATTGCGGTATAGATATTGTCTTCCCAATTGTTTCCTCCCATTTATTTAAATATGTTACTTCTCTATCTAAGTCTTTAGGGAGTAACTCTTTATATAGCTTTGACAATATATGGACCAGCTTGTGTGTCTGTAGTAAGACTTTTTCAAATTCTGTAGGTGTTCTCGCTAGTTCGGAATATTGTTCTACAGAGTGAATATAAGCTGCCAATTGATTGTATTGTAACCATCTATTTGCGTTCTCTCTCCCTAATGTACTCATTGGAGGAACCTCCCCGTCCACCAGGATCTGAGCCAGTCTCACATCGTCCTGTCTCCGCCAGTCCAAGAAGCTCGAAGCCTCCACCGCTGGTTGGAAATCGGGGTTAGAGAACAAAGGTGTCATGGGCCCAATCCGAGTCGAAAGGATACCCTTCTTTATAAGTGAATCCCATACTCTTAAAGTAAATAGGACCAGAGATGGTATGTTTATTGCTTTAGGGCGATTTGTTGGTATAACCCAGGGTATAGACTTCAACTTCATAACCAGAATATCTTCCTCCAGTCCAACCCACTGCTTATATTTAGTCCCATGAAACCAGTCTACCATCCTAGTTAAATGTATAGCCTGTATGTATTTCATAAAATCTGGAAGGGCTAGGCCCCCTATTGATTTAGGTCTAACAGGTATATCCCGTTTAATTCGGGAAGGTTTATGCTCCCAGACGAATCCCCCCACCGCTGCCTGTAGTTTACGGATTATGGCGGTGGGGGGGTACACCGGAACTGTCTGAAACATATGCAATAATTTTGGAAGTATATCCATTTTTATTATATTTATCCTTCCCATCCATGAGAAGGTTTTTTATCATATTTTTGAAGCAATTTTAATATTTTATTACTCAAAGGGGCATGATTAAGTTCTGTTAATTTATCCAAGTTTCGAAGTATATATATCCCTAGATACGTAAGGGCTGTTTGTTGCCATTTGAAAGGAAACATTTTCTGAAGGTGAGCTTGAAATGTATTTGATAATGAAATATTTAATGCTTCAGATTTGTCATAGTTCACTTCAAAGTTACTTATTGCTCCAAACCGATCCGATCAAACTCTTGGATATGATTTGGAATAGTTATTATTGGATTAATGATATGCAGTAAAAGATCATCTGCACATACTGACATTTTGTATTCCTTTCCCTTTATTTTATCCCTTGTATATCAGGATTATTTTGTATGGCTGTGGTAAAATGTTCCATTACCAAAACGTACAGCAACGGAGAAAGGGGACAACCCTGTCGTGTTCCATTTGTAATTGGAATTGGGTTTGACAGGGTCCCATCTATCTGAACCCTTGCATGAGGTTTACTGTACAGTACCATTATCTTTTGCATTAATTGGGGACCAATACCGCATTGCTTCAAGGTTTCTTCCAAAAAACACCATCCCATCCTGTCGAACACCTTTTCGGCGTTTATGGCTAAAAGACATGATGGGATGGAGTTCCTCTGGACATACTCAATCAGCGAGATAGTTTTCAAAGTATTATCTCTAGCCTCCCTACCCTCTACAAATCCTACTTTGTCCGAATGGACATATGCTGGTAAGATTGGGGTAAGTCTTTCTGCTATAATTTTAGAGAAAATCTGTAGATCAATATTTGTGAGAGAAATATGTCTATAGTTCCCACAGATGGTATGATCCTTCTCTGGTTTAGGTATTATAGAGATATGGGCTTCCATACCTTGTGACGTAAAGGGGTAGGACGTGGATAATGCATTGAAAGTCTTGCATAGCACAGGTCCTAAGCTTTCACCCAGTATTTTATAAAAGCGTGTAGTAAATCCATCTGCCCCTGGGTTTTTCCCCAGGGCCATAGTATTAATGACTTTCTGTATTTCTTCTATTGGGATTTCTTTATCCAGCTCTTCTATTATTTCTTTGGGTAAGGTTGGAATTGCAGTTTCTTTTATGTATTGTTGTATCTTTTGGCGGATCCTGCCTAATTCTTTTCCCATCTTTTGATTAGTGACGTTATAAAGTTTAGAGTAAAAGGTTTGGAAGGTTTCCAGAATCTCTTTGGGATCAAATGTTGCTTCCCCTGTCATTTTTTTAATTTTTGTTATAGAGGTGGTGGCTATCTGTTGTCGTAAAGCTCTTACCAAAAACTTTCCTGGTTTATTCCCCTTTAAATAGTATAAAGCTTGATTCTTGTCTCTTAATCTCAGTGTTTGTTCATTTAATATAGACAGCAGTTCATTCTGTTTATCTGTCAATTTTATCTGCTTTATCGGGTGGAGTTTTGTTTATGGATTTTCTCGTAGTTTGTGATATCTTTTAACAAAGTAGACGTTTTATTTATCTTACTCGCTTTCAATCTAGCCCCATGTTTTATAAAGATACTCCTTAACACACATTTTAACGTTTCCCATTGCTCAAGTTCCACAAAAACTGGAGCATGATCAGACCAGACAAAACTGCCTATCTCTGATGCAGTCACAGTAGGTAATGTGATCTGGTTTACTAAGAAGAAATCTATCCTGTGATATGTATTATGGACCTTAGAATAAAATGTATAATCTCTGTTCCTAGGATGGTGAGCTTGCCAAATATAAATCAATTTTAGTTTTCCCTTTAAACTTATTTGTCTTGTTATTGTTCTGAAATGGGTCAGTTGCAGTGGTGTCCTGGCCCAGATCCAGGACGAAATTAAAGTCCCCACCTTCCGCTCTTTCCACTAGGTCTGTCACCAGTTGTATCCCTGTTTTAATTTGCTCCTGATTTGGTAAATATAAATTGATAAACGTATATTTTTCCCCATAAAAGGATAACTTTAGGAGCAGGGCTCTGCCATCCCTGCTACCCCAAAAATCCAGAACCTGATGAGGAAGGGATTTATGTATAGCAATGGATACACCTCTGGCTTTCGAATAGGGGAAAGCGTCATGATATGCTGCATAATATTTGTTATAAATATTTGGAATATGATTTGATCGATAACGTGTCTCCTGGAAAAATATCACCCCAACCTTTTGTTTATGGAGTGAGTATAGGACTTGTGTTCTCTTAGATGGGGAATTAAGACCTCTTACATTAAATGAACAGAACTTCACCGGGCCCATTCTATAGAAGAAAAAAGAGAAAGAAAGAAAAAAAAAACACAAGGAAAAAAGAAAAAAGAGAGAAAAAAAAGAAAAACTTTACCACACACTTAAGCAACCTTAGTTGCTATGTAACTAAATGACCTTCTGTCTAACCCTAAGACTAGGATCCCTATTTTGTGGGTGCGGGATAACCTATCATCAACAGGCGGGAGGGGGGGAGAATCTGTTCCACCCCCCCCAGCCAAGCCCCTCTCCATACCATTGTTTTGTCTTCCCCCGTGAGGGATGTCAGGATCGCACAAGAGTAACCAATATATATCTAAAACTGTTCCATCTCCAACTAGGGGGCGTGTTATCTTTATAATTTCTTCATTTAATATCTTCTCTTGTCCTACCCAATTGGACTAAATTACCCGTTACCAAATATTAAATACATAGACATTTATTTTCTCTCTATTTCTAATAGCATCTTTAAAACAGAACAAGCACAGGAATATTATTTCCCAACTCTCTTTCAGCTGTTCTCCGTTTTCCCTCCCCCTCCCAAAGAGAGGGGGAAGAGAAAAGGAAGAGAGAGAGAGAGAGAGAGGAGAGAAAAAACCTAGGAGAGTATCAATTCAAAACTGTGACATTCAAATTCCCGCTTTACTTTCCCTATCTCCCTACCCCATCCTTCTAGGTGTACTTTGTGAATAATGTGCATAAAAACCATAAAAAATATGGAATGTGCCCATTAAAAAAAAAAAACCCAAGGGATAAGAACCCCTTCACCCTCCTTTGTGACAGCAGCAAATATATCTGATGCCTCCTTGCTAAAAAAAACACAGGAGTGTATCTGTGAATATTGTGAATGAGGACCATAAAAATATGGAATATGTAAAATGTGTAAAAAAAAGCCCCCAGGGATAAGAACCCCTTCACCTTCTTTTGTGACAGCAGAAAATATATCCAATGCCTCTTTGCTAAAAAAAAAAAAAACAAAAAAAAACATAGGAGAGTATCTGGTGAATATTGTGCATAAGGACCATAACAGATATGGAATATGTAAAATGTGCCTAAAAAAAACATATTAAAGAAGAAAAAAGAAAAAAAAATCGGGAAAGGAGGGGGGATGGGGGCTCAATAGAGCCTTAGATCCTCCTCTCCCTATCCCTATCCTCCTACACCCGTCCCCTCCCTCCTCCCTCCCAGAACCCTGAAACTATAAGATCAGTTAAATATTAGTCTCTTTTAGCACGTTTATTCAGATGTTCCGGATATTTTGAGGGCCAGAGTGGTAAGTTGATGTCCGGGAGCTGTAGAGTTTTCAAAAAATCTGGAAAGTCTTCAATGTCCTGAAATTCCGCCTTTTTTCCTTTATAGAACACTTGAATCTGGAAAGGAAACTTCCATTTATGCAAGATGTTCCTTTCGCTCAACATTGTTAGCAATGGGTTTACCGCCTTTCAAGGTATATCTAGAGAGATCCTGTAACAAAATTATCTGAGCACCATCGAAGTCAATTATTTTTTGTTGCCGTGCAGCCCACAACATTTTTTCTTTTATATGGAAGAAATGCACTCTAAATATGACGTCTCTTGGCCTCTGTGGGTCTTGATTTTTGGGACCCAATGATCTGTGTGCACGATCTAATAGTATTTCTTCTGTTGTAGGCTGCTGTAACAATTTATTGAAAATACCTTGGAGGGTTGGTATCAGGTCCTTGGACCCTGTTGCCTCGGGTAGGCCTCTAATTCTAATATTATATCCTCTGCTTCTGTTTTCTTGATCGTCTATTTTCAGTAGGGCTTTTTTTAGGCACTGAGTAATTTCTTGGTTTTTTTTTTGGATTGTTACTCTTGTTTCCATGCTATTCATTCTCTCTTGAACACTATCCAAGGAGGATTTTACTTCCTATATTTCTGTTTTATAACAAGTTTCAATATAAAGTATCAATATAACAGCTTCTTTTAAGCAGTTTTATTTATTTTACAGCAGTCAGTAGATGTATGTCTATGTTGTAGCCTTAAAGCTATCAGAAGAAAAGAAAAAGGAATCCACTAACCTTATCCTCTTCGGAAGGGTAACAGGTCCTCTTTCATGAGCCCTTCTTTCTTGCTGTTTATATGTCTGATGTCTGTCCGGGTTACTTTGAGAACTAAGCAGACTGTCGCCTTCATTCAAAACACTGCCCCACTCTTACAGACAAGGGGGCCCTTTGGGTGAATGACCACCAAAAACCCACAACGGCAGCAATCCTGAAGCCCCTTTGTCCTTTATAGAAACTGCAGTGCTCGCCGGGCACCCCGCTGGCTGTTGAATAGCTGTTAATATGGCATTCAACCGTTAGAATAAGGCAGCCTTCACTGTGGTCTCTCTTTTTTTTTTGGAATATTTATTGGGGCTATAGCATTCCCCCTTGCCCCTCCACGGGTGACTCAAAGCGCCTCCCATTAGGTTTTTTTTTAAGATGTCCCCGGGGGCCGCTGCAAACTATGGGGCAGATTTCTAGGCAGTGGCCATCTATGTCTCCTCTTGTGGAGCTGCTCATAGGAGTGAGGGCCGACCCTTTGTGGTGTGTCCTTGCGCTGTCACAAGCCTCCGTGATACTCGCAGGGATCCTCCGTGGGTACGGGGGAAAGTCTATGGTGGTAATTTAACCCCCTGCCAGCACCGAGTACCCGGGCTAGGACTGGCCACGCCGAGCCTGTCTTGTCGCTCCTGTGGCGTGATGATGCCATCTTCCCGAAGGAAGGGAGGAGGTTTGCGGGGGGCGCAGCGAAGGTAGTGACGGAAGTGAAGGCAGGATACCTGCCCGCTCCTATCTTGGAACCCGTGATCCTACAAAAACGTAGCTAAAGAGGATGGCCAGAGGGTCCGTCTTCTATCCCCTAGTTCACAGAACATTCCGACAAGGTACAATCAGGCCCGTTGGTTTTGCACAGCTATCCAGAGCCACTTCCAAAAAATGTAACAAAAAATCTGTTAACTTCAGATAATGCTGACAGCTTCTGTGGGAATGTAGTCTGACCAGGTAACACCCAAATAGGAGGCTACTTCAAGTAGAGGATAGGCATTGTCCCTAAACTGTCCTTACTCCTTCAGAACCTCTCCCTAACTCTCAACACTTTCCCTGACTGTCAGGGCTGGGCTCAGCCCTCCCTTCTCAGAGCTCTAGTGCTCAGCTGTCGGTTAATTGCCAGTACTCTTCATTCCACAGTGACTCACCTGATCTTCATTTCTTGCTCGTCAGCTAGCCCTGCTGGTTATTTAAACTGCCTGGATCAGATCTCTTGTGCCTTCGTCTGGCCAACATATCTGGATACTCTCTACTGTGTTTTCCTGTTAAAGACTTTACCTGGCTGACTTCCCTTCTGGTTCCTGATTCTGCTTGCTGTCTCTGACTATACTGATTTCTGGATTAAATACTTTTACCTGGCTGACTTCCCTTCTGGTTCCTGATCCTGTTTGCTGCCTCTACTATGCTGATATCTGGATTTCTGTTTCACTGGCTTGTTCCGACTACCTGCTCTGGTTACCAAACCCTGGCTATGTTTTGACTATGTTTGCTCTGTTTGTAGTATTTTACCATTTTATTAAAAAGTGTGATTTTTTACTGCACTGCTGTCTCAGTCTGATTCATGGTCCCTGACACTGACAGACAGAACCTGTCCTTACATTCGAAAAATGCATGCCAAACCCAGTAGTCAGTGTCTTAACTAGACACTCTCCTGACCCAAGATGACTGCGGGGTCAGTCAGGGCACCAACATCCAATCAGGCGCCTGCTCCCTTGATTGCAGCCAGAAGTCATAGAGGTATAATGTCCCTCACCCCTTCCTCCCCACTTCTGCATTACTGCCAGCCTAGCTCCACCTAAAGAAAGAGTGCAGACTACAACTGCCTACAAGTATACTGAAGCCAAATTACTATAAGGGGATCTCTTACAGGCTGCTTGTAGTTTCTGCACTTTTCTCTTTGAAAAAAAATGATATTTTTATATATATGGGAACTTTTACATACATTTTTCTAAATATGTGTTCCTAGTTATTTTACATAAAGGTAACTAATATAATTTGTGGCTTACTCCTTTAAAGAAAGGATTAGTAAAGCTTGGTAAAGAAATAAAAATCCATTGCTGATATGGAAGAGCCAGATGACTGGAACCAGAACCAAAGGGCAGGTTTTAGTACAGAGAATAGAGGGAAGAAGGATTGTAAATGTGAAAAGGCACTCATTGGACATAGAATTAATGGGGCTCAAGTAGGCCTCGATGAATATGATTTTATGATTTACCTACTCTTGTTGGATTAAGAAGGGGGATGTGTCTGACCGTAATGGAGTATGACAAGAAAGCTGCCATCAACAATGTGCAATAGAGGGGAAAACGAGAATCTAAGGGAAGGAAGCAAATTATTATGAATGGTGGTCTAAGAATGGTAAATCTAGCTTCCAGTTAGCCTAACATATTCAAAAACCTTGTTATGCACATCTTATTACATGCTGTTACAGAGCCACCATTGAGAATGTGTGCAGTCATAAAGTAGATGTGACCAGAGCAAATGTTTAGTTATAGTTACACAATCCAAGACAAAGTTTTGGGATGCTGACCAGGTTAAAGGAAATTGTATATTTTCAGTAATTAAATGCTGCTAATCGAATATTTTTTTTTTTACACATTTATTTAAATGTTGGTTGTGACATTATTACAGCATCTTTTTAAAAGACAGAAGGTGCATCTCTCTATATGTCAGACAGTATAATCTACATGTTGAAGACCACTGTGAGAACATTAATTGCAGGAAAATCCACCTGGAAAGTAAATTGTACTCCAGGCTGTGCGAAGTTTGATTTTGTACAGTAACACTCCAACAGCTTTCAATAAATCTTAAGTACAATCATATTTTACATGGGAAGCTTAGCATGCATTTTTAATGAGAAAATATGGCAAATGACATGCGGTTAATTAAATACTAATTCAAAAGTCAACATGAAAAGAAGGTTTTTAAAAACATTAATTTGGATCTTATCTACACAATGGCACATCACCTATACTGGGGTGAGCAATTTCCAGATAGAGGTAGAAGAAAAATTCCAAATCTACAGTGCTGTATGATTAGAAGCAATACTGTACAGACTTCCTAGGTCCCTTTGGCGGCAGGTTCCATAAAGTGCTTGCAGAGTCTATGAACAGTTAGAACCATTAGCAATTTAAAATACAAAGGCATCAACAATCACCGTGTTTAGTAAATACAATAAAAATGCAGATTGTAAAGCAGAATTTTAGGCAGATTTAAATCTCCATTTATGTGTTCATTTAGAACACATTTTTGTATTTACCATAGTATCTGCATTTGTCTTTATATTAGCTTTCCTTAACCCTCAGAATATTAGAATTCAGTATGGCAGAGCACAGGACAGCACTGTAAGCCACAGACAGCTAATAAGTGGAGAATGGTTTGATGCTTCTTCACTATCCAGTCAATAGCCTGGGGCAAGTCCATGACCAAACTGGTTTACTTACTAACTACAGTCAACTGCAAAAGGGTGTTCATGGACCTGACTTTGCTGTTTGCCAGGGGTGAATGCATTTTAAGACTGGCTAAACAGATTTGTAGTTTTTTTGGCAGGTAAAACAGTATATTTCATTTGTGTATTTTGCTTTTGCCAACAGTTCTGCTTTAAGTATAAAAAAAAGTGTAACACTGTAGGTATTATAGAAAAATCTTCCAAACTAAATACCCCAAATCCTAGAACATTGCAGAGTATTGTTAAACATATAAGTCATGTTTATCACTGGGTATTATTAGCTAAGGCTGAACACTTGTATATTTACACTCATTTCTCTGTCATATTGCTGCATTGACAATTTGTATCCACTGATTTTAGCTCTGTATATTGAAATCTTGTAATTCTTATAATAAATATTTTATCTCCTCTTCTAGTGAACAGATATACAGAGAGTAACACATCAGCTGTATTATGTCCCTCCGGGAGCTTAGTGGTGAGTCATTTCAGAGAGCAGAATGCACTGCCTACAGTATTTCAAATCACGCATCTACATACTGACGATAATAAGCATCCCAGAAGATTTGCACACTAGTCAATTGCAAATGAAAGCCCAAAAAAGTTTCTAGCACACTGGTCATTATATATAAATATCGGTGAGTTTGAAACGGGCTATATAGTGAAGCAGTACTGAGGAACAATAAAGATAAAATGAAAGTTACCTTATATAAACCTTGTTAAGGGAAACTAGTCATTTTGCTGTATTTTGGATGTATAAATGTGAATGTGATCAGCTTAAAGCAAGTAACTCTAGAATGTAAATTCATGCACCTAGAGGATCTCTGGTCATACTTTAAAGTGATCCTGTCAGATCTACCAAGTTGGATGAACTAGCATTCTAGTAAAGAGACTGCACCCTGTGTTAGCTACAAGTGGGCCTTCTGCCAGGAGAGGACCTGGGTGTGACCATTCCTGTTGCTTTTTCTTTAAGGTTTCATTCTAATGCTGCTGCAGCATCTTCTGGAACTTGCAAACTTCGATCATTAGTGTTTCACAGAAGTTTGCTACCTTGTGGTCTAAATATATGATTGCCCTTGAGCGTTCCACAGGTGTGCGCCCTTGCCATCTAGTGGTTTTGGCTATTACCATTTACTGGAAACTTCCAGCTACACCTGTGGCTGGTTCACTTGAGCACTACAGTAAATAAGGACGTAAACAGGTTCAGGAACAAGTCTGAGTAAAGACCTCTGCGAGAGACCTCTTCCTCTGCTCCTATGATTTCCTGTTTCAAATATCCATTAACAACTCAGCTTGCTTCAGCTACTACAATTCCTGAGTGCCAACGACCTCTGCCAGTTTTTTCGACAATCCCTGTTAAGCGCCTGTATTGGCCTCTTTCCTCTGTTACCTTGATTTCATCTTTCAATTCTGCACCATGTCTTATTACTGTCAGGTGTTGTCAGTTTGCATGTAACCAAGGGCCGCAACCTCAAAGTCATCCGCAGCAAAAGCCCATCATCCCTTTCAAAGTGCTCTGATAAATACTGGGCGGCAGGAGATTGGCATTCCCAGAAGTGTCAGTTACTGAAAAAGACTTTGAGATGATTTCTCTACATCTGAAGTTTTTTTTTGTTCTCTTTCATGGAATGTCTTTTATTAATATGTTACTTTTGGAAACAGTCATTTCAGTTTTTAGAGTTGAATGAAGCGTGCCTTTCTGGCCCCTCCCTGACCTCACATTTCCCCTTACCAGATTCATACTTAACTTGACCTAGTGGTTGTCGTATCCTACAATATTTGTTTACACCCAGTTTCAAATGTCTTTTGTGTTATGGATGTGACTGCACTGTAGCTCCCTATAGACTTCTATTGGACTACCTCCTATACCAGCCCCCCCCCAACCCCCCTGGGGAACAATCCCAAAATAGTCTATGGAGAGTTATTACACAGGCACAGACAGCATTGAGATGAATTTATGAAGGATAAGTGCACTTGCTTAAAACAAACCTTTAAAGCAAATTGTGCTTTGCTAATGTAGGGCAAGTAACAGGTTTGCTTCAATACCTCCCTCCCTGTCATCATACATTCAGGTTTCCATTGCTCCCCCCCACTTTTTATACAGTCTTGATTAAAGTGGTACCAAACGCACGCTTTCAAAAGCTGTCAGCCAAAGGGGTCTTTCTTGCAAAACAGACATGCAATGTATTTTCTGCATTAAATGAAACATACCTGCCAGCTCACAATCTTCTTTGAAAGCATTGTGCAGTTTAGTTCTACTTTAAGTCCCCATAAAACAATACTCACCTCATGTAACAAGTTACCAAGTTTCCCACACCTTGTGTCTTTATGCCCCAGGTTGGCATGGTAGTGCCTTAAAAGTCCAAACTAAGGGGTCAATTGCCAGGCAGGTTGGCATGGTGTCACGTACCGGTTTAGGAGGCTGAGATGATGAGAGGGCTCCCCTTGCGGCTAAGTGCACGACACCCCTGAAGTTGGTGACAGAAGGTGTAATGCCCAAAGATGCACAGGTCGCCTGCAGATGGAGCTTGATAGTAGTTCCAGGTGTAGAGTACTCTGGATACACAGCAGGTGGATCAGAAGCTGATCTGGAAGTGCAAGCAGATCACTGTGGAAATATCAGGCAAGGTGCGGCGTCAAAGGCCAGGCCGAGGGTCAAACACATAAGGCAGTCCAAATAAGGCAGGAGAAGTCCGTGGAGCAAGCCGAGATCAGAGCCAGGAGAGAGTCAGAGCAGGTCAAGGGAAGCCGGGTCTGTAGCAGGTAATCAATACAGGAACACAGATCTCAGGAACACAGGGTACTGAGCTGAAGATTATCCAGCGATTAGTGACAGTCACTGGTGTCCTTTTATAGGCCGGTTCTTGCTGGTGATTGGCGCGTATTGCACGCCTTGCGGACGAACGTTCGTAATGAACAATCGTTCGTTAACGGAGGCCATTTGCTATGGCGCCTGTGCGGGACTGCGCGGCCATCTTGGATACTGGAAACTTTGCCAGCTTTCCAGGAACTCTTCCCTGACAGTGCCCCCCCCAAGGGGCAGCCTCCGGATGCTTACACGAGCACGTTTCTCTGGAAATCGGTTGAAGAATTCCCAAAGAAGTTTAGGGGCATGGACATTATTTGCTGGCTCCCAAGAGTTCTCCTCAGGTGGGTATCCCTTCCATTTAATGAGGTATTGCCCATGTCTCCACCTTCTGTGGGCATCCACAATGGCCTCTACCTCGAATTCCGTGTTCTCACCAACCGTAACTGGAGATGGCGGAGACTCTTCTCTTTCAGGAAAGGAATTAGGGACCGCAGGCTTGAGCAAGGAAATGTAAAAAATTGGATGGATCTTATACGAGTCTGGGAGGTCAAATTCAAAGGCCACAGGATTAATCTCACGCTTAATCTCGAAAGGTCCGATAAACCTTGGGCCCAATTTCCGAGATGTGCATGTAATCTTGAGATTTGCAGTGGAGAGCCAGACCTTATCCCCAACCTTTAGTACAGGACCATCTTTCCTCTTTTTATCAAAGTGTCTCTTGTAGTCCTCCTGAGCTTTCTGCATGATCTCCTGAAGCACCAGATAATTAGACTGAATGAAGGTCAGTCTATCCTGAACTGCAGGAACCGCGGCTTCTAGGACCACATCTGGTTGGAAAGCAGGATGGAACCCGTAGTTTGCCCGGAATGGGGATTAGTTGGTGGATGCATGGACAGAGTTATTATAAGCAAACTCAGCACATGGAAGGAGAGATGCCCAATTGTCCTGAGAAAAAGAAAAGAAGCATCTCAGATATTGTTCCAGTGTTTGGTTTGTTCTTTCTGTTTGACCGTTACTTTGCGGGTGATATGCCGAGGATAGACAGACCTCAAACTTCAGAGCTTTGCACAAAGATTTCCAGAACTTGAAGGTAAATTGCACCCCTCTGTCAGAGACGATACTGTTGGGTAGCCCATGCAGCCGTACGATTTCCTTGATAAATAGCTGAGCGGTATCTGCGGCTGAAGGGGTACTCTTCATGGGTGCAAAGTGGGCCATCTTTGACAATCTGTCAACAATCACCAGAATGATAGTAAATCCCTCTGAAGGGGGTAAATCCACAATGAAGTCCATCGACAACATCTTCCAAGGTTGCTCTGGGATGGGGAGAGGCCTCAATAGACCCCAGGTCTTGATATTACTGCCCTTATTGCGCAGACAGGTCACGCAGGAGTTAACATAGTCTCTACAGTCTTGTCATAGATTGGGCCACCAAAAGGATCTCTGCAAGAGTTTGCATGTCTTCCAGACACCAAAGTGGCCTGCAAGTGGGGAATCATGGCACACCTTGAGGACTTGAGATCTCACCCCCTGGGGGATGAAGATTTTGTCCCTTTGCCACAGGAGTCCCTCATGCTTCCTCAGCGAAAGGGTCTCAGATTCAGGACATGCAGCAGAGGCCTCTTTCATTGCGGTACCAAGGTCGGGTTGAATCATCAAAAAGTTTTGTGTTGACAAGATGGTACTGGGAGCAGTTATCTCGGGGGGTCTCTGGGAACATGCAAGAGAGGGCGTCAGCTTTTCCATTCTTTGACCCTGGGCGGTAGGTCAGGTAAAAATGAAATCTTGAAAAAAACAAGGCCCATCGGGCTTGCCGGGGTCTCAGCCTCTTGGCAGTTCGGAGATATTCAAGATTCTTATGATCTGTGAATATTAAGATAGGATGGGTCGCCCCCTCCAGTAGATAGCGCCACTCCTCCAAGGATGATTTAATGGCCAACAGCTCTCGGTCACCCACATCATAGTTCCTTTCCGATTGAGACATCTTCCTGGAAAAGAAAGCTACTGGGTGGAGCAGAGATTTGGGTCCCTGACGTTGTGACAGGATGGCCCCTGTGGCCACTTCTGAGGCATCAACCTCGAGGACAAAGGGCAGGGCAGGATCTGGGTGCTGTAGTACTGGTGCAGAAGTAAATAAAGTCTTTAATTGGTCAAATGCAGACTGAGCTTCTTGGGACCACTGAAACCGGACATGTTGATGGCTCAACTGGGTGATGGGGGAAATTATGCTGGAGAAGTTCTTTGCCAATTTTTACAGAAGATTTGTTAAGCCCACAAACCTCTGGGTGCCTTTTTTTATCCGTGGGGGCAGGTCAGTTGATAATAGCAGCCACCTTCTGTGGATCCATAGAAATTCCCTCTGTGGATATGATTAGAACCAGGAATTGAATTGACAGTTTTTCGAACTCGCACTTCTCTGCTTTTGCATATAGATGGTGCTGTCTCAGTGTGGATAAGACTTTCTTAACATGTACTCTGTGCAGATCCACGTTGGCATAAGAGATAAGGATACCCTCAAGATAAACTATCACAAAATGGTCCAAGTATTCTCGAAAAATGTAATTGACAAAATGTTGGAAGGTGGCTGGGGCATTGCAAAGTCCAAACGGCATGACAAGATACTCAAAATGCCCAAAACGGGTCAGAAATGCAGTCTTACACTCATCACCTTCTCTAATGCGATCTAGATTGTAGGCACCTCGTAGATCAAGCTTTGTAAAGATTCGGGCAGATCAAAATCTTTGGAACAGTTCTGGCACAAGAGGGAGTGGATAGCGTTTGTAATTCTATTCAGCTCCCGATAGTCCACACAGGGTCTGAGTGACTGATCTTTTTTCTGGACAAAGAAGATACCAGCACAAGCGGGTGAAGAGGATGGAAGGATAAATCCGTTCTCGAGGCTTTTGTCTATGTAGAGTCGTAATGCATCAAGTTATTTTTCTGATCTCTGCACCTGGAAGCAGTTCAATAGGACAGTCATATGGTCGATGTGGTGGTAGTACATCGGCCATCTTCTTATCAAAAACGTCCAAAAACTTGTGGTATGCTGGTGGCACCACCTGGCTGGTAATAGATACTGGCTGAACAGTCAAGCAACTTGTGGGGTCACCAGGTCTTGGAGAAAAACAGCTTTGCAGGCAATATTCGGATTGGAAGGAAATCCTTCCTGAGGGCCAGTCAATCTGAGGGTTATGTGCCCGTAGCCAGGGAATCCCAAGGATAATAGGAAACATGGGTGAGCACAAGATGTCGAAACAGAGGAGTTCTTGGTGACCAGAATGAATCTGAGCAAAAGATAGGAAAAGTCTCTTGTATCAAGGGTCCTGATCTGGGGATAGTCCATCAGCCAGATGAACTTCAAGCCTCTGTTTCTTATTTCTTAAGTGGATTAACAGTCTCTTTGCCAATGAAATGTCCAAGAAGCAGCTGCATGCTCCGGAATCAATGATTGCCTGTATTTGAAAGTGAAATGGTGCTGCGCAGCCTATTACAGTGTACTAGTAAAGAACTAAGCCCCTAGTGGGTCTGGGGCATATTACCACACAGAGAGCTCCTGTTGCTGAAATCTAATAAAATTAGTGCAAAGGTGTGTGATGATAAAATGCAAATTAATTACAATATAAGCTTATTAAGCATCTTCAGATCAATATGTAGCCTTGCTTATATCCATAAACATAATATATATACGCTAATGTGAGAATAAAAAATGTGTCATACTGTAATAGCATCAATAAAAACAATAAATTCGACGTGCAAACTATAAATTATATAACAGATGAAATAATCAAAAAATATATATAGATGAATGTCTTTTTTCAAAATCAAGTGATTAAAGTGAAAGTGACTTGTGCTCCAAAAGTTCATAAAATGCTTTGTGCTTCAAACAGGTGTGGGAAGCCTCTTTGTGCAGGGGGGTAGTCAATTACCCCAAAAGGATTCCTTTATTAGTGAACTTCGACTGGGTAAGTGCTCTCAGAACTCTCACCTTAGTAAGTTTGGATCTATGCGCATCAAGGTATCTTTGCAGGTTCCACTTTTCCAATTGGGATGTTTAGCTTGCTTCAACCGCAATCTTTCCGTGTGTGTTGCCAGATACGACCTCCTGGTCGTTGGACTCCTTCCGATCAACTTTTGCTCCAAAAATTTAGGCATGCAGGAAGAGACAAACGGATTCCATAGCGTAGTATGTAAAAGCTTGTTTATTTACTCAATAAAAACTTTTTTTCAAAAAACAAAGCCAAAACTCATAAAAACAACACAGCGGCGTTCAAAACACCTCCCACTGTGTATCCAGCACTCACGTCACGTGACTTTCTCAGGGCAATGATTGCCTGTAGCTGGATTGTTCCCTCTGCCACCTGTAATGAGAGGGGTAGAACAAGGTGAGCTGGAGAAGACCCGGAGACTTGAAAGTAAACAGGACAAGGAGGGCGGAACTTACTGGGTCTCACCGGACAGGTGCGCAGGAAATGTCAAGTACCTCCGCAGTAGAAGCAGAGGTTGGCCTGACGTCGCCTCATCTTTTCATCAGAAGACATGGGGCCCCATACTAATCCAATCTGCATAGGTTCGCCTTCAGGTGCAGCAGCAGGCAGGGTGGTGGGTGCAGACATAGGTGGAGGTGGAATCTTGGACAGCATCCAAGAGGGTCTGAACGAAGAAGAGGTCTTTTCGGAGCGTCATTCCCACAGACGGTGGTCAAGCTGGATGGCTAATTTGATGAGGCCTTCCAGCGTGGCGAGAGCGTCTACTCTGGCAAGTTCATCTATAAGGCCCTCGGAGAGGCCGAGCCAATACTGGTATTTTAGGGTAGCCTCATTCCATCCAGTATCAGAGGACCACTTGCGGAAGTCCACGGTGTGATCCTCAACAGGGGGGCCTTCCTTGTTGTAATGAATGAAGGACAGTCTCAGCAGTAGCCACCCGTTGAGGATCGTCATAGAGCTGGGCCATAGCGTCAAAGAACAGGGAGACAGAGTTAATCACAGGGTCTTTTTACTCCAGCAGGTGGTGGGCCCATGACTGGGGTTCATCAGAGAGAAGGGAAATGAGGAACCCTACCTTTACTGACTCCAAAGAGAAAGTCCTTGGCTGTAGTGCAAGGTACAGGAGACAGGCATTCTGGAATGACCTGAACTTTCGTCCTTCCCCCGAGAAGCATTCAGGGACTGCCACCCAAGGTTCTGGGGGCAACAGTGGCTTGTCCATGTCCAGAGGCAGGTGAAGCAGAAGATGCAGCAGGAGGGTTCTGGTTGGTAGATGACACAGCCAGGTTCTGTAGACGGCCTTCCAACTGGAAATAACCCTCTTGTAATCCTTTCATTGCCTGGGTGAGGGCGGCAACTTTTTGGCAAAGAGTCTCTAGCGGGGAAGCACCTCTTTCAGCCTCCGACATTGTGGCTGGATTATACTGCCACGTACCGGTTTAGGAGGCTGAGATGAAGAGAGGGCTCCCCTTGCGGCTTAGTGCACGACACCCCTGAAGTTGGTGACAGAAGGTGTAATGCCCAAAGATGCACAAGTCGCCTGCAGATGGAGCTTGATAGTAGTTCCAGGTGTAGAGTACTCTGGATACTCAGCAGGTGGACCAGAAGCTGATCTGGAAGTGCAAGCGGATCACTGTGGAATTATCAGGCAAGGTGCAGCATCAAAGGCCAGGCCGAGGGTCAAACACATAAGGCAGTCCAAATAAGGCAGGAGAAGTCCGTGGAGCAAGCCGAGAACAGAGCCAGGAGAGAGTCAGAGCAGGTCACGGGAACAGTAATCAATACAGGAACACAGATCTCAGGAACACAGGGTACTAAGCTGAAGATAATCCAGCAATTATTGACAGTCACTGGTGTCCTTTTATAGGCCGGTTCTTGCTGGTGATTGGCGCGTATTGCTCGCCTTGCAGGCGAACGTTCGTAATGAATGATCGTTCGTTGACAGAGGCCGTTTGCTACGGCGCCTGCGCTGGACTGCGTGGCCATCTTGGATACTGGAAACTTTGCCAGCTTTTCCAAACTCTTCCCTGACACATGGTGTCCACCGTAGCATTTGCAGTAGGAAGGCAGTGTAGGACTGGCCAGAAGAGGGATTACTTTGATGGAGTTGGTCAGCTTAAACATGTATTGCAATATATGTGAACTAAACATCCCCATTTTCATTGCATAGTTTGCTGGGGAGGGTGTAGCAGTGTGCAGAGGGTCAGTTCAGTATTTGTCGTGTTAATATGTGGTCACACCCCTTTAGCACCCAATAGTTCTAATACATGCACAATCTATTGGGATCTGAGCACAGGTATATGTTTTCTATGTTGTATGCAGGTCAGTGACCAGACCTGAACCCAGTAGCTCTCCCCCATCTTGTGTCTTTGTGGCCCAGGTTGTTGTTCACCGTAGCATTTGCAGTGTAGGACTAGCCAGAAGAGGGATTACTTTGACGCAGTTGGTCAGCTTAAACATGTATTGCAATATATGTGAACTAAACATCCCTGTTTTTCATTGCATAGTCTGCTGGGAAGGGTGCAGCAGTGTGCAGAGGGTCAATTCAGTATTTGTAGTGCTATCGCAAAAGAACTGTATAACAAATCTCAAACAATAATATATACTAAAAAATGTGCAGCATCATTCAACAGAAATACATGAAATCAGTAAAGGTCAAATGGCTTATAAAAGACCCATAAAACTCATTTAATGGTGAAAAAAAGAATAATGGAAAAACCTCTATCCACCACAACAACTGTGCTTGTAAATGTCAATGTGTTCAGAAGACCAACAACCGACTCCTTGTGAATTTAACACTCACTGGAAGCACAGGTTGTCATTACAACAGCAAAACCACCTGTGACACATGTAAAGTATCCTATAGAGACAATGTAGCGATCCGCATTCCATGGCACCTTCTGGTAAACTTCAGCTATAGACAAATAAAGCTTGCCAGTAGCAGGAAGTAATGTAAAATGTGTAGTACTTATATTAACTGCTTAAGGACTGCCCCACGTATATTTACTGTGACAGGGCGGTTCTTTAGCGCAAAATTACATACCTGTACGTGATCTTTGGCTCTTGGTGGCATGCGCACTGCGCTGGAGCCCCGCTCTCGCTGTGATTGGACATCGGTAGCCAATCAGTCGCTGGGAGCCCGCTGATCATTCGTAGAGAGGGAGAACGCCAGTCTACCTATGTAAACAATGCTAAGCAGAAACATGGATCTCTGTTTTCTTTTAGTCATAGCACTACCCTTACAGTTAGAAAGCACACATAGGGAACACATTTAATCCTTTGATCGCCCCTAATGTTGACCCCTTCCTTGCCGGTGTCATTTATACAGTGTCAGTGCATTTTTTTTTAGCACTGATCACTATATTGATGTCACTGGTCTCCAAAAAGTGTCACTTAGTGTCAGACTTGCCTGCCGCAATGTCGCAGACCTGCTAAAAATCACTGATCGCTGCCATTACTTGTAAAAAATATAAAAAAAAATAAAAAGTCCCTAAATCTAGCCCATAGTTTCTAGACGCTATAACTTTTGCTCAAACCAATCTATATATGCTCATTGGGAATTTTTTTACCAACACTATTTAGCAGAATACATATTGGCCTAAATGTATGAAGAAATTAAATATTTTAGATTTTTTTTATTGGAAATATTTTATAGCAGAAAGTAAAAAAATATTGTTTTTTTCAAAATTGTCAGTATTTTTTTGTTTATAGCACAAAAAAAAACAAACACTGAGGTAATCAAATACCACCAAAAGAAAGCTCTATTTGTGGGAAACAAGGACATTCATTTTATTGGGGTACAGTGTCGCAAGACTGCGCAATTGAAGTGTTTTAAGATATAGTAAAAAACAGATCTGCAAATACCAAGATAAAAACACTCACTTCAGAAGCCACTGCCGACCTGGGATCAAAGAACAACATGACATCAGCACTAGAATCTCTGCACCGCCATGTTTCACCCAATCGGACATTATCAAGTGGTCCTCTAGTGTTGAGGTCCGCCATCTTTATGTAGCCTAGCCTCATACGCCCTGTCACAGGTGCATGATAATGTAAATATGAAGGCTTGAAGAGATCCATCTGCCATATTTGAGTAGACCAGGACTAAAAATATAAAAAGACAATCAAAAATAAAAGGAAAGAAAATGTGAAAGCTGATGAGCTGACCCATTAGCAAAGGTTAAATATGATATTAAGAATTAATATTTGGAAAAAAAAAAAATTAAATGAATGGTGTTAGCTGCAAAAAAGCTCTATGGAGGAGCACACAAAGCAAGGTAAACAAGAAAAAAAAACATCATATAAATAATCATAATTTACAATTAATTACAGCTAACCTAATGTTTTGCCCAATCATGCTAATTTTTTGCCTACCATTGTGGAGATTTCCCTACACTTACCCTCCCAGAGATGCAACAGGAAGTTGGAGGATATCTCCCAAAGTTAGGTTAATACCCATCTTGGACAGTTGTCACCGAAACAGGTGTCCACATTGGAAAATTTCTTCTCACCAATTGTTCTGATGACAAGTTTAACATTTTAATTTTCCACTTTTAGTTTCAGTGACAATGGTCACCATTTAAAATTAAGGGGTGATTCTCCCCCACTGGGGATTCAGGGAGCAATAGAGACCTTAGAAAGGTCTTAACTCTTCCCCACTCCTTCCAAAACTAAAAGCAAAGCTTTGCCTTTACATACACTTTAAATACACAACTGCAAGTTTGTAAAAAAAAAAAAGGAACATGTGGAAGTTCCACTTTTTTGTGAATAGCTGGAGTAAAAAAACTGTATACTTGTAAGGCTTAAAATATACAATAATGTACGCAATTGACATTCAAATCTGCACAATGCTTTCCAAGACATTGTGAAAAGCCAAATACTGGAGTCTAGGCACATGCAATTATTTTTGTTGCATTTACATTAGACAGAATAATTATCATCAAAACAACAATGCTTAAAATAATTTTTAATCATGTTTTGAATAAATTAGCATAACATGAATAATTAAAATATTTGAACTGAAGATTATTTCTAGTGCCATCAAAACAACACAACCTTTACAGCTAACAAAAAGATGATATAAAAAGGGCAGGCTAGTGGCATGTATGCAGTGGAGAACTAAATCATTTGAAGACCTAAAGCAAAGATGGCAAATAGCACATTCCATTGGGGAATGCAGAAAGAAAGGAGGAAAAGAAGCACATTTTTTTCTGCTTTGTTGTGTGGTCTATAAAGATCGTCAGAGGGATTTAATTAAAAAGAGCAATTCTGAAGCATAATTATTGGGGTTGTAAAAGTTACAATATAATAAACACAATTAGATCACCTTGAATATTTAGAACAAACCTTTCATGCTGAAATCCAATTTAGTCCAAGTTTATGTTTCAGTCTCACATGCCCTGTAAATCAGTAATTAAGCAATAAAATGATAT
The DNA here is from genome assembly GCA_018402905.1 of Glandirana rugosa. NCBI lineage: Eukaryota > Metazoa > Chordata > Amphibia > Anura > Ranidae > Glandirana > Glandirana rugosa. Next base: position 40,096 of record BLSH010232041.1, read on the forward strand.
CTTTATCCAGAAAACCCTTATCATTTTTTCTCATTTTTCTCATACTAATGGTGGATTAGTAACTTTCAGCAGCAATCCAATGCCTAAATTTCATTCACAGTCCCTTTTAGCAGGCCCAGCTGCAAGCATTGCAAGAATCTTGGACTTTCCATTCCATTTCAGCTACTGTATACTGTGCAAATTGATGCATACAGTATGCAGGATTTTGAAATTAGGGATGTGAAAGCCCACAATGCCGATGAGTCGAGTTGGATGGGGTAGGGGGATAGGCATGAGGAAGTCACCCGATATTCACCTAAAATTCTTTCAAATTGTGCTTGTAAACATTCCCCCGTGTATCAAACCAATTTGATGAAAATTTACCCATGAATCACCCAAGAAAAATACTTTCACTGACTTTCCTAAAAGGACAATGACTCTTACAGACTGAAAAGGAGGGAGAAAATACCTGAAGCACGCATGCTAAGCACTGCACCTGGTGAATGAAGTCAATGCCCACTTCCCTTAGCTTTAGCTATCACCACACCAAAAAAAAATAAAAAATGGTGGAAAAACAGAAAAAATGTGCAACTGGTTGAACTTTTAATTAATTTACAGTAAACCAGCTCAATTAGGTTCCTGTACCAAATGAATTGTTAAACCCTAGACATACAAGATTTTGTGACACACTGCATCGTGTCATCGTAAACAAGTCAAGTACTGCCCAAAGACACCTTCCAAACAAAATTCCAAATGCCAAAAGCACAGAGGGTATGGAAATAGTTATGAAAAATCATACATGGCTCAAAGCAGACTGTTTACATTCAGTAGGTGAATGGGAAGAGACTGGGTCATGGTGAGAGTAGGAGACTGCACACAGTGCACGGAGGTATAAATAGTGCTCTGACAGAGAGCTAAGGAACTTAAATTCATAGACTATAATAACTCCTTAAAACCCCAGTTAAGTGGAGTGTGGGAAGGGGTTCCAAAGTTACACAGAGGAAAAGCTATATGCAGAGATGTAACTAGAACCTTCAGGGCCCCGGTGCAAGACATTATGAAGGGTCCCCCTGACCAGGGCCCTTCCCTCTTCTCACTGATCCTGGGGCCCTTTACTCCCATCACTGGTCCCTTTATTGTGGTCCCACAGCGGCACCCTTTCACAAGTTCTGGGGTGTCACACCCCCTTAGTGCCATCTTCGGGCCTCCCCATGGTAGTGAAATGCCAGGGCCCTGTCACAAATTGCAACCTTTGCAATCCTGAAAACTCCCTCACCGGTGTCAGTAGTTTTTAATTTTTATTTTAATTGTATTATTTTTTTACCATTTCATTTTATTTATTTTACAATTTTATTTTTATTATTTTTACATTTTTTTTAGTAGCTCTGTTGGGGGGGCTTTGATGAGATATCAGGGCTCTAAACAAACCTCAGCCCCCAATCTCCATCTGTGTAACCTCAGCTGCACAGAATGAATGGACAGGAATAGTAGAGTACCTAGCCTCCCATTCATTCAGTTATGAATGAACCAATTGGTACCAATCACTGACTATGTCCATTCAGAAAAGGAAGGAGCCGGTAAATGAAAAATTTACAGACCCATTCCCATCTCTTCATCATGATACATCTTCTACAGCAGCTGGCAGGAGAGAGGAGGGGGGAGACAGCAGCTTTGTGGGGAGGGACCAGGGAAGCACGAAGCGACCCTGGGAACAGCAGAAGACAAGTAAACTGGATAGGAGGGGTGGCGGGGGAAGCATATAGAGGAACCAATCTCCTCCATTAGGAGAAAAATGGAGGAGATTGGTTCCTATAAATGCCAAATCCACCATCCCTCCTATCCAGGTGTACAAGGGAGGCACACGGGCCCCCTGGAGCACGGGGCCCGGTTGCAATCGCAACCGCTGCAACCCCTATCGTTACACCACTGGCTATATGTTTCAGCCTGTAAGGCTGTTTTTAAACAAGAATAATTAGGGAGTGGGTCACACCAGCAGTCATACCACTACTCTGGATTTGGAGATCGTACTCTGTGGCAAACTGATACAGAACTGTATGTCTGTTTAGTACCACAAGGTACAGCTCCATACTCAATAATTACTTATGAGTAATATATTTGTCATGATCATAGAGTTTAAAGTAGTAGGTTGACAACACTACCAGTAAGGTCTCATTCACACAAGTTCTGAAGCCACACAGGCTGTGTGCATTCAGGGATGCTCATCCACACCTACATCTGCATGCCTGTCAAACTGGTCCATGCAGCAGGTTCAAGCACATGGCCTATTCATAGACAATGGGCTTCAGCACCCATGTGAATGGGGCCTAAAAGTAGAACACTTTTTTTTAAATATGTAGCACTACCCCCTCAGGGGTCACAGATGACTGTTTTCCTCACTCCCCCACAGCCAGGGGACAAGCATTTTCCATTTCCATCCATAATCTTTGAGCTTGGTTTTTGTTGTTCTTTAGGGGTAATTACTTGGATGAGGAATGGGAATTATGGAATGCCCAGCTTGACTACAACAGTATAAAGGGACAATCGTCCTCCCTATGTCCACGATCCTGAACTATCCTCCTTCCTGGACACTGACAGTCTCTGATAATCAAAAATGCAAAAGGATCTCAGTCCTTTCGAAAGTAGCACAATGTGTTGTAGGCTGCATACTAGTATATCTCCAACTCCACTGCAGACACCGATCCCAGCTCTACCATCTGCAGGAACCCCCAGCCCACCTGACTGCTTCTTCACCAGTCCACCCGGGTGCTCCAAATATCTCCGAGGTCAAGGCAAAGGGAAGGTTAAGCACAACACTGTATTCCTGAAAGGCGTTCTATGTGTGGCAGTCTCTCCCCTTGTTAATCTCTGAGTGTGCTTATGTACTCACATTGTCCTCCTTGCTCCCTGCTGCTCCTTGGGCAAAATTCCTTTCAAACCACACTGCTGTCCAGGATCCTCCCAAGCCAACCTGAGCTCCAGCCTGAGGCAGAACTCCCCCTCGCCCTCAGACATAGGGGCCCACCTCCAAGAACACCAACAATCTCCTCAGCACTCCATATTCCACCCGACTCTCTTGCTGGCATGACTGATCCATATTTAAAGGCTGGCTCAGCCACCCTGCCAGGCCCTCTGCCTGGGGATTGGCTGAGCTCCCTCAAGTATGCAGATCAACCCTCCTGGCCTCTGCCCAATAGTTTCTAGAAGTTTTTCCAAACTTCCAGGACCAAGGGGAGGCACCAGAGACCTGCCTTTGTGAGTCATTCAGCCTGACCTGCAGTAAATCCTGACCCAAATTTTAGACTCACAAGTTAAGTATGAGTCATAGCATAGATTTTATTACACTGACACTAGTAGCACACTAGAGGGTGCTACATATATAAACGTATAAAAATGGGTACAACAGGAAGAAAGAACCCTCTGTGTTTTACACAAGAAAACGCTGAATCATAGAATGAATCTATGATTAAGCATTTAGTCGTGCACCCAGGATTAGTGTGGATGAGAATGGACCAGCCATGGATCTTCATCTTCAAGTGTCAGCACTTACCCAGTTCCCCTAGTGCAGTGGTTCTCAACTCCGGTCCTCGGGACCCACCAACAGGCCAGATTTTAGGTATTACCTTGTGGAGATGCAGACTAGAATACTGCAATCACTGAGCAGCAAATTATATCACCTGTGATGTATTTCATTTATCCTGCAAACCTGGCCTGTTGGGGGGTCCCAAGGACCGGAGTTGAGAACCACTGCCCTAGTGATTGCAGCTGCAAGGTCCTTCTCCCCCAGGGTGGCAATGATTCATCATGGCAGTCTCCCACAGCAGATGCCGGTCAACTACATGATCCTCCGACCTCGGGGGGCCCACCCCCCCGATTCAGCACAGCCTATCAGATCTCACATCTGACCCAGCTACTCCTGCTTGCAAAGAAAAAGGGCAGCACAGGAGGCTGTCCGGAAAGGTCACCATATAAGTAGCCACTGGGAAAATATGTGACTAAACAAATGGACATGAAGTCATGAAAATCAAAAAAATGAATTTTATTGGAATAAAAAATGCTGCAACCAAGGATGACATAGGATGAAGCAAATTAAACACAAACTGATCAACAACCACCACCATTGACAACGTTGTCAAAAATTGTGACTGAACATATAACATACAAACAGACCTCGCAGTCAGTTGGGTACGGGCCCTCCAAAATGGAGTTGTCACCTACCGAACATGACAGGGAGGACGCGGCCAGCACAGTAGCCCCCAATGGAACCCAAAGAAATAGTATGAGGGACCCCAGTAATTGAATTGAGGAAACCATGAAATGGTCTGTACAAACCCTTATAAAATAACACAAAAATGCAGTGCAGTCATGGAAACCATGAAAAACGTTGTGGAGCCGCAACCAATGAGAATACGTCCCCAGCTAAAAAGGATGAAAGAACGGAGCAAAAAAGAAGGAATAACAGATCAAAGGCAGACTCAGACCGATGATGGCAATATGACCGACAATAGATAGAGAGAGGAGAGGGGTTCAGCATGGAGGTGGACATCACTAGCGGATCATGAGGGCGAACTAATCATGGGGCATCTAAAAAAGGTTGTAAGTTTAGTTCTTTGTTTAAACCGGCTGGTGTCATAACTCCCAAAGTGTAGATCCAGAACTTTTCCTTTTGCAATAGGATCCTGTCAAAATCGCCTCTTCTGCTGCTGATGTTTAGTGAGTAGATGCCTTTAACTTTGGTACCCTTGGGATTACCTCCATGGTAGATTGAATAGTGTTCCGCAATATGGCTCTTGGGCTCATTCCGTCTGATGTCATTAAGATGTTCTCCAATACGGATGCGCAATTGTCGTTTGGTCTTTCCGATATAGCATCTATTGCAAGGGCATGTGAGGCTGTAGATTACTTTTGTGGTAGCACAATTGATCAGACTCTTTATTCTATATGTCGTTTTTTGATTTACGTCGGTGAACTCCTTAGTTCTCTCAACGTATTGGCAAATCTGACAATGACCACACGGGAACATGCCCTTGGTGCGCGGTAAGGTAGACAACCAGGTACTTTTAGTATTTGTGGGGGAATATTCGGACTTAGTTAAAAGGTCCGAGAGGTTTGGACCAGTTGGATCGGTGAGTATATGCCGCCGATGCTCATCTCCCTCCCTGATTTCCTCCATCTGAGCCGCACCTGATCCGGTTCCCGGCGTCTGCGACCTTGGTGCCTTTTCAGACCTACCTTTGAGATCACCGCAGCCCGACGTCCGGTCCTCCTCCCCCTGGATTTCGGCTTGCTGGAGTTTGTCCTGCAGCGTCCAGGCCCACGCTGCTTCCACATTGCTTCACAGAGCTGCACTTACCTGTCTGTAGCCGACCCCCTCCTCTCGTACTGTGTGGACTGTCTTCGGAGGTGGGGTATTTTGCCATCATCAGTCAGGTTGCTGCTCTGTCCCGGTGTGCCTGGGCCACAGACGACCAGACCGTAGCCTGCCTTCATTGGGCCATTGCCATCATCGGTCTGAGTCTGCCTTTGATCTGTTATTCCTTCTTTTTTGCTCCGTTCTTTCATCCTTTTTAGCTGGGGATGTATTCTCATTGGTTGCGGCTCCACAACGTTTTTCATGGTTTCCATGACTGCACTGCATTTTTGTGTTATTTTATAAGGGTCTGTACAGACCATTTCATGGTTTCCTCAATTCAATTACTGGGGTCCCTCATACTATTTCTTTGGGTTCCATTGGGGGCTACTGTGCTGGCCGCGTCCTCCCTGTCATGTTCGGTAGGTGACAACTCCATTTTGGAGGGCCCGTACCCAACTGACTGCGAGGTCTGTTTGTATGTTATATGTTCAGTCACAATTTTTGACAACGTTGTCAACGGTGGTGGTTGTTGATCAGTTTGTGTTTAATTTGCTTCATCCTATGTCATCCTTGGTTGCAGCATTTTTTATTCCAATAAAATTCATTTTTTTGATTTTCATGACTTCATGTCCATTTGTTTAGTCACATATTTTCCCAGTGGCTACTTATATGGTGACCTTTCCGGACAGCCTCCTGTGCTGCCCTTTTTCTTTTCACTGATTTGTTCTTTATCACCATTGTAGCCCCAGGGTTGATTTTTGTTCCCTGAGTGGATTGATGTGTTTCCATATCTATGCAGACTTTGAGTCTTTTTTGACCCCCGCCATGGGGTCCCCC
>BLSH010232041.1:72422-87325 GCA_018402905.1 Glandirana rugosa
CCCCCCCCCCCCCCCCCCCCCAATAAGCCAGTGTCAGTAAATCGCTGTCACCTCTGATACATTGTACACAAAACCACAGTGTTAGAAATATCCTGCCTGGTCTCTGCTAGCACTAGCAGGTGAATTCTATTTCTAGCGGTTCAAGCAGTCCCTGACAGCCAGTGAGTCATATTAGGTACCTGTAAATTTGTCAAATTTAGTGCTCAAAATGCCCCAGAAAAGGTACACTAGTGATGAGGCCTACAGGATTCTGAGCATATCAGGGGAGTCCTCTCTGACATAATCAGGTCCAGAAAATGAACCTGTAGAGGTGACAGGTAGCTCATGTGATGGAAAAGAGATCCCTGTTAAGATCAGGCACACCCGACCTAAAGTGGCTGAACTGCTAGAAATGCATGACTTTTCTCATATGCAGCAGGGTCTAAGTGTTAGTGCTGCACTACCTTTTGGTGGACTGGCAGGCACCAGTCGCCTAGTACATCCTGGCATTTTACACAACACCACTGCAGTATCTCAGGGTGACATGGCGAGTCCCAGAAGTGCAGTCCAAGCTGGTGCAGTGGCTAGCATTGGTAGTGTCCCACTGGCACCTAGAAATCATGCACTGGCCCGTAGAACCCATAGTGTACTTCCTGGGGCACTTGCAAATCTTGATTGGCAACCCCAGATTCAGCAGCACCCTTTATTTCCTTATTCTCTGCCCAAACCAGAATTCAGGTGGAAACAGCAATTTTAAGAACTCCCCTTGATCTTTTTGAGCTGTTTTTCACAGAAGAACTGTATCAATTGAATATGGATCAAATCAATCTATACGCACAACAATTCATCATCGCCTAGCCAAATTCAACTCTTGCCAAACCATTCGCATGGAAAGCTATCATGGTTTCTGTATTGAAACCTTTTTTGGGTCTAACCCTTAACATGGGCCTTACAAAAAAGAGTGAATTGTGGTCATATTGGTCCACAGACCTGATTCGTCATATGCCCATGTTCTCTGCTGCAATGGCCAGGAATAAAGGAATAATGTGTTTCATGTATTTTAGTTATAATACACTCTTTCATCTTTGGGGTGACCCTGAATATGACTGTGTTACGTACCTGACGGTGGAGTCTGTCTTGTGCAGGGAACAACCGCTCTTGCGCACCCGATTCAAGGACCCCTGGTAGTGTAGACAGGGGCCCGAGAGTGCGGGATGGCACGAGGGCTGTATGGTCACTGATGCTGTAGTGAGGTTCCAGGAAGTCGTGCAGACAGAAGAGTGGTCGTACAGGCAGGGTCGGCAACAGGCAGGCAGAGAGGTACAAAAGGATCAGGCAGGCGGATCGTCAAGTCCAGGCAAAGGTTCGTTTAACGGGCGGGCAGCGGAGGTACAGAGGAGTAGACAAGCGGATGGTTGTGGATAGCCGGGGTCGGTGCAGGTAGCGGACAACAGGTCAAGGCAAGCCGGGTCAACAGGAGGCAGAAGAACACAGGAACAGGTGGGGAGCTGTGGCCCACAGGTCTGGAACGCTGTAGGAAGAGCAGCAGTTCAATGCAGGAGTCCCTGGGTTTAAATAGGTTTAAACCTAGTTTCTGTCGCGTGCGCGCACGCGGGCGCGCACGGGAGCGCGCAAACGCACACGGGAGCGCGCGCACCACCGCGGAAACGGCCAGAATTGCTGGCAACAGTTATTTCTTCTAACATTGCCCCCCCAAGGGGCAGCCTCCGGATGCCTTACCGAGTGTCACCATCCTGGCGCTTTCGTTTGAAGGTCTGAATCAGTCCGGGAGCATGGATGTTCCCTTTGGGTTCCCACGAGTTCTCTTCCGGGCCGAAACCCTTCCACTTGATCAGATATTGGGTCACACCAGTTCTCCGGCGGCTTTTTAAAATTGCTTCCACCTCAAACTCCTCCTCTCCGTTAACTAGGATGTGACCTGGTGGTCCTATTTTTCAGCCAGAGAAGGAATCGCTGACCACGGGCTTTAGTAGGGAAACGTGGAAAACCGGGTGGATCTTCAGAGATGGTAGAAGATTAAGTTCGAATGCCACCCGGTTAATCTGTCTTTTCACGGGAAAAGGCCCCAGAAACCTCGGGCCCAATTTTTTCGAGGGGCATGCGAGTTTCAAATTTTTGGTTGATAACCAAACATGGTCACCGGGTTGGAGCTCCATTTCCCCCCGTCTCTTCTTGTTATAGGCTTCCTTGCTAGCCTCCCGGGATTTGGTTAACGTGTCCTGAAGGAGTCGACAATTGGTGTGGAGGAAGTTGGTGACATCCTGTGCTGCTGGAACGGAACATTCTGGATTCAAGTCGGGCAGAAATGTGGGATGATAGCCATAATTGGCCCAAAATGGGGACTGCTGGGTGGCCAAATGGATAGAATTATTGTATGCGAACTCGGCCACAGGCAGCAGTGCAACCCAATCATCTTGGGAGAAGGACGAAAAACATCGCAAGTATTGCTCCAGCGTCTGGTTCGTCCTTTCTGTTTGTCCGTTGGTCTGAGGGTGGTACGCTGAGGAGAATGCCAGTTCGATTTCTAATCCAGCACACAAGGCTCTCCAAAATTTTGACGTGAACTGGACGCCTCGATCAGACACAATGTTGCTGGGCACTCCATGCAGTCGGACAACTTCCTTTATGAATATACGGGCTGTTTCGGCCGCTGAAGGGGTCCCCTTCATAGGGATGAAATGAGCCATCTTTGTCATCCGGTCCACAATGACAAAGATGGTAGAAAACCCCTCTGAACAGAGGGAGTTCCACGATGAAATTGATCGCCAGTTGCGACCACGGGCGTTCAGGTATAGGAAGGGGGTTCAACAGACCCCAGGCTTTAGCTCTGTCTGTTTTGTTCCTGGCACAGACAGGACAGGCTCCAACATACTTCCTACAGTCCTCCAAAATGTTGGGCCACCAGAACGACCGTGAGACGAGCTCAGCGGTCTTTTGTGTGCCAAAATGTCCTGCCAGTTTATGGTCGTGGCAACGACCCAAAACTCTAAGCCGCAGGCTTGCCGGAATGAACATCTTCCGTCCCAGCCACCATAGACCATCCCTTATGGACAATCGAGTGTCTCGATCGGTGGCGGACTCGTCCAAGACCCGACGAAGTTGGGAGAGAAAGTCCTCATCTGTTAACAGGAAATTCCGTACAGGAAGTATAGTATCCAGTGGAGTGGTATTGCCTGGTTCTGTGAACATTCGGGAGAGGGCGTCGGGCTTACTATTCTTGGATCCGGGACGGTATGTAAGGTGAAAATGACACCTGGAAAAGAATAGCGCCCAGCGGGCTTGCCTAGGTCTCAATCTCTTTGCAGTTCGGAGAAATTCCAGGTTGTTATGGTCAGTGAATATCAAAATAGGGTGAGAGGCCCCTTCCAACAAATAGCGCCACTCCTCTAATGCAGATTTAATAGCCAGCAGCTCCCGGTCTCCCACGTCGTAGTTCCGCTCCGGGGCGGTCAGCTTCCTAGAAAAGAATGCCACTGGGTGGAGCAGGGCCTTGACACCCTGGCGCTGGGACAGGATAGCCCCTACTGCAGTCTCAGATGCGTCCACCTCCAGGACGTATGGCAAAGCTGGATCCGGGTGCTTCAGAATAGGAGCAGACGTGAAGAGGGCCTTGAGTTTCTGAAAAGCGGCTTGAGCTTCGGGGGACCACTGGAACCGGATATTTTGTTTGGTTAAACTTGTGATGGGCTCCACGATGGCGGAAAATCCTTTAATAAATTTTCTGTAAAAGTTTGCGAAGCACACAAACCTCTGTACTCCTTTTCGGTCCGTGGGTGCAGGCCATTCCAGGATGGTGGAAACCTTCTGGGGATCCATGTGGACGCCCATCGTAGAGGTGACCAGCCCCAGGAAATGCATACTGGGCTGTTCAAACGAACATTTCTCCACGTTGGCGTATAAGCCATGCTGCCGTAGACGCCCAAGAACCTTGGTGACGTGCCTGCGGTGTTCCTCCAAGGAATTGGAAAAGACCAGGATGTCATCTAAGTAAATTATAACAAAAAAATCCAGGAAATCTCTAAACACGACGATGACGAAATGTTGGAAGGTTGCGGGGGCATTACATAGGCCGAAGGGCATCACCAGGTATTCGTAATGCCCAAACCTAGTACGAAATGCAGTCTTCCACTCATCTCCCTCCCTGATCCGGATAAGATTATATGCCCCCCGCAAGTCAAGCTTGGTAAAGACAGTTGCTGACCCTAGCCACTGAAAAAGTTCAGGAACCAAAGGTAGCGGGTACCGGTTCTTGATGGTTACCCGGTTGAGCTCCCTATAATCTATGCACGGCCGGAGTGAGTGGTCTTTTTTCTCCACGAAGAAGATGCCGGCGAGATGTAGATGGCCTGATGAATCCTTTCTTGGTGTTCTCCTCCAAGTAGGATTTAAGGGCCGCCAATTCAGGTTCGGATAGAGGGTAGATCCTCCCGAACGGCACCTCTGCCCCGGGCAGCAGTTCAATGGGGCAATCGTAGGGCCTGTGCGGCGGAAGTTTGTCTGCCCCCTTCTTACTAAAGACATCTATGAATGCATGGTAGGCTGGGGGAAGAAGAGCCCGAACATTCGGTTCGGTGTCGGCCTCCAGGCTGAGGAGATTTGGAACAGTCCCATCCCTAGGGCCCAAACAATGCCGACGGCAATACGGAGATAGGAACCGGACGGTTCCAGTGGCCCAGTCGATGCTGGGGTTGTGGGCCTGGAGCCAGGGCAATCCCAGGATGATGGGGCAGAATGGAGAGGCAATGGCATCCATCCGCAGATGTTCCTGGTGACCATCCAGGGTGTAGGTGAGCAGAGGGATCATCTCATGTGTGACGACTCCGGATTTGATGTGTGATCCGTCGGCCAGACGGATCACCAGTTTGTGAGCCTTGGGTTGCAGGGGGATGTGGTGCTGTGCCGCAAAATCCAGATCGACAAAACAGCTGAACGCGCCGGAATCAAGGATTGCCGGCACCGTGATAATCCCTCTGAGAAGCTGCAGAGACAGGAAAATAGTGAGATGGGCACGGGAGTTAACCGGTACACCAGAGACAGTGGACAAGCACTTACCGTGCTTCGCGGGGCATGTCCGAACCATGTGACCAGGTTCTCCACAATAGAGACATAGACTCAGCTGGAACCGGCGTTGTCTTTCCTCACTGGAGAGTGATGGTCGAAGCAACCCAACCTGCATGGGCTCAGAAGAATCCGGAGGAGAGGAGGTGGAGGTTGTTGGCCGGAAGGCCGGCAGCGTCAGGTAACTGGGTACCCCGAGGGAGCATCCAGGTGGGACACAATTGTCCAGAGGACCTCTCGGCGCGGCGCTCTCTGATGCGCCGGTCTATGGAGATGGCCAAGGTGACCAGCTCCTCCAGGGTCTTAGGAATCCCCACTCGAGCCAACTCATCTTTTACTGCCTCTGACAGCCCCATGCAAAATTGAAAGATGAGTGCCGCGCTGCCCCAGGCGGTATCTGAACTCAAACGCCGAAATTCAGCGGCATAATCCTCCACAGGGTGGCGGCCCTGCTGGAGGATGTACAGGGTGGCTTCGGCCGTGGTGGCCAGATGGGGATCATCATAAAGCTGCGCCATGGCCAGGAAAAGGGCTGAAGCAGAGGCAATCTCGGGGGCATTCTGCTCCCATAGTCGGAGGGCCCAGGCTTGGGGTTCACCCTGCAACAGAGAGATCACGAATCCCACCTTGGTGCTCTCTAACGAAAATGTCCGTGGTTGGAGACCCAGATATAGGTCGCAGGTGCTCCGGAAGACCCGAAACTTGCGTCGGTCCCCGGAGAATGTATCCGGCAGCGGGACTTTGGGCTCCGAGGGCAGGGCCACGATGGTGCGGGCAGCTGCGGAACTGGAGGCTGGGGAGGTAGACAGTTCTTGTACCCGCTTGCAGGTTCTTGACGGCCTGGGTGAGGCCAGCCAGATGGGCGCACAAGTCGTCCATAGAAGAGTGTGTTCCCTGCGCAGACTCAGTCATGGCTGCTCGTTTCTGTTACATACCTGACGGTGGAGTCTGTCTTGTGCAGGGAACAACCGCTCTTGCGCACCCGATTCAAGGACCCCTGGTAGTGTAGACAGAGGCCTGAGAGTGCGGGATGGCACGAGGGCTGGATGGTCACTGATGCTGTAGTGAGGTTCCAGGAAGTCGTGTGGACAGAAGAGTGGTCGTACAGGCAGGGTCGGCAACAGGCAGGCAGAGAGGTACAAAAGGATCAGGCAGGTGAATCGTCAAGTCCAGGCAAAGGTTTGTTTAACGGGCGGGCAGCGGAGGTACAGAGGAGTAGACAAGCGGATGGTCGTGGATAGCCGGGGTCGGTGCAGGTAGCGGACAACAGGTCAAGGCAAGCCGGGTCAACAGGAGGCAGAAGAACACAGGAACAGGTGGGGGAGCTGTGGCCCACAGGTCTGGAACGCTGTAGAACGAGCAGCAGTTCAATGCAGGAGTCCCTGGGTTTAAATAGGTGCCGTCTCCGGCGCGTGCACCGACGCGCGCGCGTACGGGAGCGCGCAAACGCGCACGGGAGCGCACGCACCACCGCGGAAACGGCCAGAATTGCTGGCAACAGTTATTTCTTCTAACAGACTGGCTCCGCAAACTTTGGCCCCTCATAAACCACCTCTCTGACAAATTTGCAGATATGCATACGTCCCACCAAAATATCTGCGTAGACAAGTCCCTCATATATTTCACTGGCCACCTCGCAATCAAGCAGTATCTCTCCAGCAAGCGTGCTAGATATGGGGTGAAACTGTATAAGCTCTGTTAGAGGGCAACAGGCTATACATATTGTTGTAGAATTTATGAGGGAAAGGACAGATATGGAGCACCCCCGAATGCCCAGACTACATTGGGAGCAGTTGCAAGATAGTATGGGACTTGGTGACACCCTTGTTCTGTAAGGGGTACCATTTGTATGTGGATAACATTTATGGGAACATACCACTTTTTAGACACTTATGTAATCTTGGAATTGGCTGCTGTGGTACCGTGCAACCTAATCGCTGGGGCTTCACCCAATGGCACATTAACAATTGACTTAGAAAAGGGGAGAAAGCCTGCTTGTGCAGTTCAAGGACAAACTGGATGTTTTTGTATTGTCTTCCATTCATGCAGACACGACGGTTCAAATTAGCAGGGCATCTGGTATCATTGAAACACTAAAAAGCCTCTCCGTGTCCACTATTATGATCTTAACATGGGAGGGGTGGACATCAACAACCAAATGATGAAGCCGTATTTATCTTTCCGAAGAGTTCCACACTCGTACAAAAAGGTGGCTATGTATAATGGCTATATATAATGCTTTTATTTACAAAGCAACTGGAAGAAGTGGATCCTTCCTAAAATTTCAGAAAGGGACCATCACTGCCCTTTTATATCCAGAAGGTGCAGTGGCCCAAACCCCAAGTCCAGATGCAGTGAGACAGCTGCATGACAGGCATTTTCCTGATGTCCTCTCTGGTACCCCAACCCAAAGGTCACCCCAAAGAAGTTATTGTTATATGTGTAGCAGACATGGAATAAGGTGAGTTTCTGTCCCTCCTGCCCTGACCAATCTGGTCTCTGCACCTAGGAATGCTTCCGCCGCTATCCCACACTAGTGGAGTATTAGTCTAGGGTACAGCATGGCACAGTCTAGGGCACACAATTCACACAAGGGTCTCGAAGATATTAGATATTATTAGTCAGGAAACTGTCTATGGCATTTTGAGGGACCCTAAAATTAAAGACTGAAAAGTTTATGGTTACGGTTCTAATAAGTTACAAAGAAAGTAAAAAAAAATGTAAAATTAAAAAGTAAAAAAAAAGTTGTCTTATTGAGTTAATGTTATTTTGTTATTGTGTGTTATTGTTAAATGTTGTTGCTTGCCTTGCAGGAACGTCAATCAGCTGCAGTACTGATCTGTTTATTCTGACAGCAGTAGGGTGTTGCTTTCAAAATACATACATCATATTTTTTTGTAATTTTTCAAAAGCTTGTGGCAAAAGAAAAACTTCCATGGACTCAACATGACTCTCAGCAAATAGCTTGGGGTGTCTGCTTTACGAAAAGGGGTCATGGGGGGGGGGGGTGTTTTCACGATCCTGGCATTTCAGGGCCTCCAAAACTATAATAGGTAGTTAGGAAGTGAAATGAGAAAATCATATCATTTGAAAGTCTGAAGGTGGTCATTGGTTTTTGGCTCTCGAACAAGGCTAGTTTCTCAAAAAGTCTCACACGTGGTATCCCCATATGCGGGAGAAGTAGCAGAATCTGTTTTGGGGTGTAATTCCACATATACTTATGGCATGTGTGAGAAAAATATTTAATTAAAGTAACAACTTTGTATAAAAAAAATATTTTTTTGTCATTTTCCAAAAACTTGTGGCAAAAAAATAAATTCTTCCGTGGACTCAAATGCCTCTCAGCAAATACCTTGGAGTATCTACTTTCCAAAAATGGGCGATTTGTGGAGGTTTTGTGCTACTCTGGCATTTTAGCACCTCATGAAATTAAATAGGCAGTCAGAAAGTAAAAGTGGTGTAAATTCCAGTATTTATATCATAGGTTGTTAACACTATAATTTTCACACAAACCAATTAATATACACTTACTGTTTTTTTTTTTTAACCAAAGACATGTAGCAGAATACATTTTGACCAAAATTTATGACAAAATTTGATGTTATTGAATATTTTTTATAACAGAAAATAGAAAATTGTTTTTTTCAAAAATTTTGGTTGATTATATAATAAATAATAAAACACGCAGTGGTGACCAAATATCCCCAAATGAAAGCTCTACTTGTGTGAAAAAAAGGATGTAAATTGAATTTGCATACAGTGTTGAATGACCGAGCAATTACCAGTTAAAGTAGCGCAGTGCTGAATAGAAAAAAACACTTTGGACATGGAGGGGATAAAATTTTCTGGAGCTGAGGTGGTTAAACCTCTGTAGCGCCACCCCCGAAGGGGCCGTTTGAAAATGACTGACCCCAAAGGTTGCCTTGACCCTGCAAGCCTTCTGACACCTCTGACACCATGGGTTCGGACATATTTCAATATGGCAATACAGACAGAATAAAAAGGCCTTAGACAAGTGTGCTTTTATTATTAAACTCTCGCTCTTGCCACACATAAACAGGAAGACAATGCATATAAGATTTCAGAAAGCTGAATAATAGCAACCGGTAACTTGGGTAGGACCTATATCTACAGGTAAGGAAAAGGGAAGGAGAATGATCTTCTTTATGTTAGACTACTCCCATTAACTCCTGACACCACAAGCCCAAACAAATTCTGAAACACAAGAGTATTCCAACAGATTATCTGAAATATATCCTTTAGTCTCTAAGAAGAGTTTCCTTTAATATGAACAGGTATTATACACAAAGTCCTTTAAGTGGGGGGATAGGTCGAGAAGTCCTGATGATGTAGATGTCCAATGTCTTCAGCTAGCTTAACAAGGGCCAAAAGAGAATCTCTGTAATGGCATTCAATACTGCAAATATCATGTGCAAAGTGTCTCTTTGTTAAAACGTTAGTGCAAAGAAGTGGAATAAAGGTGGTGCATGCAGTGTTTCTTTAGTGTGTATAGAGAGTGGGCTTTTCTCCGCTCACCAATCCTGATGATACCAGGCTTGAGAGATTAGGAAGTCACGGGATAGGCCCCTTTGGAATCTGCCACCAGAGAAGGACGCCTGTCTGCACACCATGTGATGCTGGGATTCAGCAGGATCTGCGCCCATGACAATAAGGGTGACCTCCGACGGTCACTCGGCCAACAGGAAGCTGGCAGAAGAGGATCCTCTCACACCTGCCAAAGGCTCTCCACACCAACAAGGCCGCGGCTCTCTTCACGCCCCTCCAAACCTCTGGGTCCGTGCTTCCAGCTGAAGGTCGTGGTCCCAAGAGAGCGACTCCTCCCCAGCACAGGCCATATATCACTTATCCCAGCATTCTGTTCTTTCCCTCCAGCCGACTGTAACTTGTAGTCTGCAACGGTCAGACGCCAGTGTAAACTTGGCTCTTTGAACTACATGTCCCATGATTCTATGCTCTTCTCTCAGATCTCACTCGCTCTGCATTCTGGGTGTGACAATACAGTGTCTAAGCTGAGCATTAGAGGGGACAGACTCACTGTGGATGATGTTGCAGAGTGTCCCCCAATGACACAGGCAATTTTGCCAGCCCTGGCTACACCTCTGTCAGTTTTTTTTTTTTTTTTTACTTCACAGGAAGTGAAAGGAAATCTCTCCCTCTTAGGCACTTGTCATTGAAACACTTCTTTATTGGTATATTGCTCCTCAACCACTCTTGCAGTGCCAATCAAAATAGTTTGGATGGCCCATCATTTTATGTCCTGATGACAATGGTCACCAAGACAAACATAGACGGTGAATGTATCAAGTGGGGACCCAGACAGCAATATGTTAAAGTATAACCAAAGGTAAAACTTTTTTTTTTTTGGTTTTGGATAGAGTGCAGATGGATTATAAGACCTTTCAGTTTTTATTGCTATCTGTGCCACCATTATGGAGATTCACCCTCTCTATTTGTCCTGTTTAACATTATAATTGAAAGCAAAATAAAATCTCACATTTTGGATTGTCCCACGTTCTGGTGACCTGGAGGGTCCCCAAAGAATTCCCCTAAAATGGAAGTCCACCCTAATACTAAAATCCCTGCATCTACAGACATCCACGATCTAACACTAATCTATCTAGCCCTGTAAAGAAGAGATCAGTATACATACCTTTTTTGAAGCCGATCCGATCTGGTCTCCAGCAGAGGAAGCTCTGCAGAGGGCACGACCGACAACGGCTGTGAAATGAATGGGAAGTGACGTCACCCATAGAGTTACTATGGGGCTTCCGTTGTCGTCCGTGTCCTCTGCACCCACCTCCACAGCGAAGCCGCAGATGACAGTTCAGCGTGGGAATGGGTCGGATCGGCATCAAAAAAGATATGTATGCTGGTTTCTTCTTTACAGGGCTAGATAGGTTAGTGTTAGATTGTGGATGTCTGTAGGTGTAGGGATGTTAGTGTTCGGCTGGACTTCTCCTTTAATTTGCAGAGATTTTCCCTCCCTTACTGTTTGGCTATGGGACAGGAAGTGAAGGGAAATCTCCATAATGAAACAAAGATGGCAAAATTTTAAAAATCTGACAGGGGTTATAACCCTTACTCTAGCCAAAATGAAAAAAAAAAGTTTTGCCTATAGTCCTACTTTAAAGACGATCCTTGTGATCAAGCCACATTGTGATGAAGCACACTAAGGATAAGTTAGTTTCTCTGGGTGGGGACACAGTGGCTTTATATCTATTATGAATGAATAAAAATGAAAAGATACTTAGAAGAGCACAGTTTTGGAGTGTGGTTCTTATCCTTTTACTTTTTTCTGATAATACGTGAGGACGGGCTTCTTGAATCTGCACTCAGAGTTCCGGAGATCAAATGAAAGAGCTAATCTAGAGTGGTGGGGTGTTGCTAAAGTTCCTTCATTGCTCTATCCAAAACCAAAAAGTTTAGCTTTTGATAAACCCATTCATTCAGGTATATTGGTATTCATAAGATGCCTTTACACCTTAAAGCGGAACTTCACCCAAAAGTGGAAGTTCCACTTTTCCTCCTCTTCCTCCCCCCTCCTCTCCCATAATCGGAATGTATTTTTTAGGGGGGGAGAGTGGGTGCCTGATATAGAAGTTCACCCACCTTCCCCCACAGTCTCTTGTGACACGTTGGTGCATACACAGTGGACAGCCGGCTGTGAAACCGCAAGGAGTAACAGCTGGCTGCATACAGTGATGATGCCAGGACCCAGAGACCAGCAAAGAGCCAGGTTGGGTGAGGAGGATGCTAGATCCTGGGACAGGACAGTAGCTGCTGACTTTTAAATTTTTGTTTACAAGGTGAAGCTCCTCATTAAAGAATTACAGGCATAGTATATTATTTTACATTGCTACAGCTTGGACCAATGTTACTATGTATACATTTACCATACCTGGCAGTACAGCATTGGCCAGCTTGGACCAATGTTTGACATTTACCATACGTGGCAGTATGGCAGCCCCTGGAAGCTGTAAATCATCAAAGTAGACACTGCTACTCCCATGATCTTCACTGGCTTCAGGGGCCTATTATGAGTGACCAGCATGATGTATTGTGAACACAGAAGCATACCTCTCAACAGTCCCTGATTTCGAGGGAATGTCCCTGATTTGGAACAAAGTCCCTCTGTCTCTCTTTCCTCCTCATTTGTCCCTCATTTTGGTCTGATCTATAAAGTTGTGTATGAAATGCACTTTTTATCTTTCCCAGCGTTAAACCTTTCATCCAATTTCTAAATTGCTACATTTGTATATTTCACAAGCCAATGTATAGGAATTTTAGTGGTAAAAAAAGCACTTGTGGGTTTAACTAATTTTTTTTGTATATTTTGCCTTTAAACGGGTGTGACAGGGGGTGTGTCCTATGCCTACATATTTTTGCTAATAGGTGTCCCTCAATCCAATCTCAAAAAGTTGGGAGATATGCAGAAGGTCGACTGCTCACAAAGAGACAAGGTAGAAAGGTGGGGCAGTGATATCACCCTTCCATCTCATCCAATCAGATAAAGCCTTGCATGTCTTCAGAGGATGCAAAGCATTCTCTGAAAGGCACCTGTGTCCAGTGCCCAACCTCCTGTATTCACAATGCATTAGGCCAGCCACTCTGCACGGGACCTGGAAGCAAGCAGATACCACTGGAGTGGTGATTTCCAGTTTCCAGGGGCATCAGCTAAGTATGGTACCCAAGATATATAGTGACAGTGGTCTAAGCGGAACTACTGTATGTAAAGATATACCATCACTAGAATTCATCTTTAATGGAGACATTTTGACGCTGAATTTCAACAACAACATTGCTGCAGGTGAAATCTGATTCTAGTTACAAGTAAACAAGGAAACTTCTGTGGTACTAGAGAGTGCCTTGATGTTTTACGGAGATGTCTCAAGAGAAAACTCCTCAATAGCTCTTTTTCTGATAACGTTTTTATTCCAGAATCAAAGTGTGCACAAATAATTTTAGACTTTCCAGTCCACAGCACATGAAATCAATGGAGCACCTAGGCATACTTGGCTTTTCCTATCAGTCATTTTTCGCTTTTGCTACTGCATTGTGCGCCAAGAAATACATTAACCATGCTTATATTAATTAAGCAAGATTGAGTGCACCATAGATGAATGAGCATTTGAGCAGGCTTGCCTTCATTAGGACATTTGGAGTCATTAAGTATTATGTATGCCCATGTCAGAAAAACATCAGCCTCCCACTAAGATTATCATATTAGATTTACTGATGAATTTACATTCATTCTGTCCATACTCAGCATTAGTTTGTCATTTGTTTATTTTGATACACTTTTTTATGCATGGGATAAGTTGTGTGATGCTATCTGTAAATCAGTAATAAGGCAACATGTTCATAAACATTTATACTATCAAAAGCATCTTTAGGTTATTTTGTTTTATTTTGTACATGGTATTTGATAATTACATCCCATTTTGAGAACCGAGCAATCAGCAGTGTTTGATCACTTGGTTCTCAGTCTTAGAGGCAGCTGGGACAGATGCAGCATACACCTAGGTAAGTATGATTCTTAAAAAAATAAAAATTCCCATACTTCATCCAGCATTGTCCATCTCAGGACACAAGGTCACTTTCCTATTTTCCTATGTGTCATTTGAGCTTGGTTATGTAATCTGGGATGTCACATGACTATACACAGGGGGATGTATGGGAAAGCATTGGATTTCCCATAACTTTCTGTACCATAGACAGTGTCATGATCCAAATAGAAAAGGGAGGATCTCCTCAGCAGTAGCACAGACAGGTATAAAACAAATAGATAAAACCACAAACAGTGATTCTTTAAATATGCCTATGGAGAACTGAGACTACTATAGATATATGTAAAAAATGCAAACATTTTTAATGGTTTACTAGTTAAAAGATATGTCAGAATATAGACAATGCACAATATATGGCCCCTTTCACACATATGGACCGTTCGTCTGTTTTTCATCCATCCGTTGACGAATGAAAAACGGACATCAATGCATTCCTATGGAAAAACGAATGACAATGGAAGATTATCTATTTTCATCTGTTTTCATCCACTTCCGTCAACATCTGTTTTTTAATAGATGAAAGCCCTATTTTTCATCCATTAAAAAAACAGATTGAACGAAAAACAGATGTAAATGGACGAACGGTCCGTTTTTGCATAAAAAAAAAGTGACTCCAGGGCTCAAGTGGTTAAGGACTCTAGTTGGCAGATGTAAAAAAAATGGATGAAAAACAGATCAAAAACTGATGTAAACTTCATCTGTTTTTTCTTTGAAAAAAAAGTGACTGAGCTGATCAAACTAATGGTCAGTATGTGTGAAAGGACCCTAAATCGAACTATTCTAAACACAGCCACAGGGCCAGAAGTGATATCCTGTAATGAGGTCTACGTGTTACATGGGATCACCGGCTTCTTCAGGACTCCAGGAATCAAATGTGGTACATGGCTCTGAATAAAATAATGAACAAGAGAAAACAAACATAATCATCTTAGAAAGATAAACAAAATAAAAACATAATATATATATAGTATATATATCACTATATCTCGGATGGTTTGCTCGAATAGCTTAACAGAGATGCCAAAAAAATTAGATAAGGAGAAAAGGGCTAGATGATTGATTATATCTATGTATATGCAGTGCAAAATGCACGCCCCATAGTGCAGTAAATCTCATACCTGTAAATATAAGTAATGGACATCAAAGATAATGGTAAATCCGGGATAAAATCAAAAGGAAATATAAAATATTCTCTCCGCATGGGAAACGTGCCTAGTGGCCCATGGGACACACATCCATGTCTATACAAGCTAAAAC
>BLSH010232041.1:102252-112894 GCA_018402905.1 Glandirana rugosa
AAAAATAAAAACTTAAAAAAAAAAAATTTGGTCGTTACATCTACGTGAAAAATTAAAACACGTTCTTTGTTATTAGACAGGGAAATTCGTTGTCATCCTTGGAGAGGGATATCTTGATCCTCTACTAAAATCTAAGATTTTAGTAGAGGTTCAACATGTCCCTTTCGGAGGTCGACAACGAAATTCCCATCTCAACTCGCTTGAAGATCTTCAGGCCCAAGACGACCAAGACGTCTTGAAGCCCTGTTTCAGGCCCAGGCCCAGGCCTGTCTTGGGCTTGAAACAGGGCTTGGGGCTTGGGGTAACTTTAGTTACCTCTGGGCCTGAAAATCCATGTTTTTCACAACATTTTATCAGGACCTTCCAGGTTCGGGACAAAGTTCGGGTTCTGTCCGGACCCGGACCCGGACTTTGTCCCGAAGTTCTGCAGAACCAGCAGAACCCGGACTTCTAGAAGTTCGCTCAACTCTACCCTTAAAGCAACAGCTGGAGGCTTTCCCTGTACAACTTGGAGATGATTTTAGAATCTAAAATCATCTCCTAGTTCTATAGGGAGAGGTTCCTACTGTTGCTTAAAGGGACAGATTATTGTTTCTTGCACAAAATTAAAAAGTGCATCTACATTGCTGGTTTAAAAAAAAAAAATTCAAAAATAAAAAAAACAGTGTTGGCTACCTCCTCCTCCACTGCCACTTTCACCGCCTCCTCAACCTCCAACTTCACATCCACCTCCATTTTTGATTTTTTTTATGTGATTTTAGCTTAAAAATTATTTTAAGTTATTTCCCTATCCCCATTTCTTTGTAGGGAACTTGTCCGACCCTTACCCCCATTTTCCTTCCTTTTGCAGACCTCTAGGACTTTCCAGGACTTTGTTACAGCCATTTTCGTGCCTAAAAGTTCGGCCAAACCTGCAGAACCCAAATTTCCAGAGGTTCGATCAACTCTAATGATGACCAGCCATTACTGGATTCAGATGTTGGTTGAGGTTGAGGATGCAAGGAACATGAGCCTAGAGAGAGGGGAGAACACTGGTAGACAAATTGGCATTCCTGTTCCCCCAGCCGCAGCGTATTGACAAGTTGTCTCCAGTGGTAATGATGATGATGGAGATGGAGATGATGATGATTATCATGATGAGGTCACTGATGGGACTTGGGTGCCCGATAGAGCAGAGGAGGAAACTGAAGGTGAGGTGGCACAACCTCGAGGAGGCTGACATCAAGAAAGAGTAAAGAGCAGCCACCCTATTCCATCCCATTCTGCAGCTGTTATCTCCCGACTCGCTTCCCAAAGTTCAGCTGTCTGGGCTTTTTTCAGCACATCTGCAGCAGATCGCACTGTTACTATCTGCAAACTGTGTCTCGGGCTCATAAAATGTAATGAAAACACCAGCCATTTTGGTACCACATGCTTAACAAGGCATTTAATGTCCAACCACTCAGCCCATTGGCAAGAGCACCTAAAAGCCCCACAAAAAGGGCACAAATCTGTCCCTCCTCCTCCTTACCCATTTCAGTCTGCCCCTGCTATACCGAGTCATGACCTCTCAGCAACCTCCACTTACAGGGATGATGGTATAGCACAGGGTGTCCCAGGTCCTAGCAGCACATTTGCCAGCAGCACACCACCAGCTGTAGACAGTAGCCGGCAAATTTCTCTGCTCCCTCTGCTGCAGCGGAAAAAAAAATCATCAAGAGTACCTCCTATAGGGTTATGGTGGGAAGGCGCCCTTGACACCCAAGGACCCATTTTTCTGCACCTGTTTGACAGGTGCATATCATTGCAATTTTTTACAGCAAGGCCAATTCTTGCTTTCATCAAGAGTATCTCTATAGGGTTATGGTGGGAAGGCACCACTGATACCCAAAGACCAATTTTTCTGCACTTGTTTGACAGGTGCATATCATTGCAATTTTTGTTACAGAAAGGCCAATTCTTGCCTTCATGAAAAGCACCTCTATAGGGTTATGGTGTGAAGTCACCACCAACACCCAAAGCCCTATTTTTCCGCACCCGTTACTTCTATCCAAAGTCAAAGTGACGCCATAATTTAGACAAAAAATCTATAATCTTGTTCCCAGTGCACTACATTGTGGCCTCATTATACACACTGGCTCCCCAGCTGTTGCTGGGCAAAATGAAGGCAGCTTGCAGGGAAAATGTCATTTTTTTTGGCTTTATAAATGCAATCATTGCTGCAGCAGATTCTAGACATAGTACAGATCTGTCACTTTACAGGTAGACTAAGGGGACCCCCCAGGCACTGTATTGGACGGGATTTTTCATTTTTATGCTTTCACTTTAAGAATCAAAAAATCACTGCTCATTTAAAAATGAAGTTCCCACTGTGCTAAATCAGAACACCAGCCCAAACATTTGTTTCATTGATGCATGTCCCACAGGGCAGAACCAGGGCCCCTATAACCATTGTATGCCCAATTACTTGCATATAAGCCTTCAAAATGGGCACTTTTGATTTTTGACGTTCGGGTCCCATTGACTTTAATGGGGTTCGTTACTCAGGCCCGAACTTTTGCGATGTGCGAAAGTTCTGGTGCGAACCAAACAGGGGTCAGGTTTGCCCATCCCTAGTCAGGAGTATGTTTAGCCTTAGTTCACTTTTGACTGAACTTCTACTTTAAGCACATTATGTTTGTCTATTGCTGTGACTTAAATTAGGGTCAGATCACATTTTATGGCAAATTACAGAAAACCAATTAGGGCAGACCTTAGATCAGCCTTTTTCAACCAGGGTGTCCAGGTACCCTGGGGTATCTTGAGGTTTCTTCAGGGGTGTCTTGGAAAAATGCCTAAAAATTTATCAAAAAATGGTTACCAGCCAGCAGATGGATGAAGCCTGCCTTTTAGTAACACAAAGTAACAGGTTTTCATTATGCACCAGTATGATATTCTAGACCCTGGCTTTCTAACTACCAATGACATCATCAGTTGATAAGGAGGATGTCTGTTGCCTCCACAGAATCATTGTTTGACCCTCCTCTGCCCCTCTCCCTCAGCACTGAGAAATTGAGGGAGAAGAGAAACATTTGAATAGTAGTAAGTACCAGTGTGCAAAAGTGTATTTGCTTTGGAAGAATAAATCATCTCTAACATTAGGTGTCCTACGTGTGGATGTTGCTTTATTGTGTAAAACTATTAGAATCGTTTTTTACATTTTAGAATGGGGTGCCTCGAGACTGTCCATCATTTTAAAGGGTGCCTTGAGATTGTCTATAATTTTAAAGAGTGCCTTGACTGAAAAAAGGTTGAGCCACACTGCCTTTGATTATGCAATATTCTTTCCTTCCACCATTGCTTGATTCCCCCAATAACACAGTAAGTGTTGATGGGGGAATCCTTCCCAAATCGCTATTGTATTCTGCCAGCAGGAAGCCTTCCAACACAATGAATAATGTTGCCAGCTATAGCCAGTGGCACTAATTGTTTGGGAAAAACCTGACAGACTGTCTGTAAACAAGTTAATCGATAGATCGACTTGTGTTTAACCAGGGTGCTCATACATGGATCAGAATCCATTTTGATCCATGTATGGCCAGCTTAATACCAAGGAGTTTGCATACGTTTGCTTGCCATTGTACTTGTTTAACTTTATGTTTCTGCATTGTAGCAGATGCACAATCTGTATTTTGTTGTTCTATAGAATTTTTGTAATCCTCAGACTATGTTAATATGGAGTATATGTGCTACACAATTATGCCATATAGAATTTAGTTTTTATTAGAATTTTTGCAGGTGTCTTTTAACCTTTCTATTCCAATTTTTCTTTTCATAAAATGAAATGTACTGTGATTCTAATGGGAACCACCATACTACATTTCCCAACCTGAGGCCAGCCCTGACCTCCGGATGGTAAATTCTGTATATACCATCTGCATGTTCCTGAACACAAGCTGGGGAAACTGAATTGTCTGGGATCAGACTCAAATGAATGAAAATTCACTTTCATTTTTCAAAGTGTATTATTTTAATTACAGTATTTAAAAATCTAACTTTTTTCATTTTATAGAACTTTACCAATTCTTAAAGCAGAGGGATTTTTGATCACAGGATAAAGGCAACATATGATAATGTTTACTCATCTTTGAGCTGCATGTTTTTAGTCTCAAAACCTATTGCTTGAGTTCACAAATATTCATTTTACCGCTGGCAGCTCTGCAATGGCTTCCCATTGAGCCAATAGTTCCCACTGTGCTAAATCAGAACACCAGCAGGCAGCCAGCCCTTACTCTGCATGACTGACAGCAGAGGGTGTTACAGTATAGCTGAATTAATGAAGTAATAGAAAAGTAGCCGAACACTTGTGAGCTTGACAAGACTTTTATTATATTTATGACAAAAGTAGCACTATGGCTTTATATCATTTCCATATTGTAATCCAAAAAGGCATTGTATGAACAGCTTGATCACAATCGATCTACTGAACACAAATTACTGGTTTGAGATGTGCTTAGGCTTCATAATAGCACACTTCTAGAAAAAAATGAAAATAAACCAATAACAAAAATGAGGAATACGAGAAAAATATTCTTTGCAAAATAATATATAACAAAATTGTAATGTATTATATTTTATATTAAGTGATCTAAATATTTATAAAATCAGCACTTGGGAAAATCCCCCCAAAAATCAAAACACTACTGTGGCTGGAAAGACCCTATAGGTAGAGTCCGAAAGTTTGCTCGCTAAGGGAGGAATGCGACACCTAGTGGCTGTTTTCAGCATAAGCTTAACATGACTCACTGGTGAAACTTTAGTCGCTGAGGTAGGAGTGGGACACCTAGTGGTTGTTTTCATTATTGCACAAGCTTAATATGACCCACTGGTATATAGGGTCTAATTTTCTGATAAGCCTTTAATAAAATTCCTTTTTAAGCACTATATGGAAGACAACTTGAAGATTTTTGTTTACTAACATGAGCAATTTGTAGTTGTTTTTGTAGTGTGTCTCTAAGCACTGGGAATATATTGTATAAATGTTAAGTGGTTTAGCACAGTAGAGTCCATTGGCCAGTACCCCAAGTAAATACTCAATTTGCTATAGTGATTTAAGAAAAGTGGTTCAAATGACTACCTACCAGTTTACTACTTGCAGATTTTGCACATTTGGACACTTTTCCCTCTGTCCCCTGCACAAGAAGCCTGCACCTAAAAAAGCATGTGGGATGCACTTTTAACAATATCCAGTTATACAATTTAACCCCTTAACAATCTCAAACTGTAGAGAAAAGTGGACCTGTTGCTGAAATGTTTTATAAAAAAGGCAGTGATACAAGACATCTCATACTTACCTGGCCCAGTGCTTGCTCCATGCATTGTCATTCTGTTGCTGTGCTAAGCCACCAGAAGGATCTTCACAGCCAATATAGCTCCAGCATGTTGGACACCTGCATCCCCCATTGCATTCTGTGGTTCCCCTTACTAACCCCAACATTACTACTGTGCACATTATAGTAGGATCTTGTGAATCCGCAGTGGATTTATTTTGCATTTAAAACTCAAACACTGGTCAATGCTCTCCCAGTTCCCATCACTCATTGTCACCTATTTGGCAGACTTATAAGAACCATAAGAAGCCATCTGAAGGTCTTTTTTGCTCACCTAATTCTGCTGTCTGTATCCTTCATTGACTCCGTTTCCATAAGTGACAACCAGAGATTAAGTATTGCAGTCCATGCCTGCACCAACTGGTCTTTTCTGTCAACATGCTGTGCAATCTTCTGGGGCCTAAAAGTTACCGATAGGAAGTGTCCATGTCACCCCCACACAGGGACAGGAAAAACAACTTCTTGGTTGGTAATGCATTAAGCCTGCCATAGGTAATCTAATATTCAAGTGATACAACTCTTTCAACCTGCAACAATCAAGCACTCAACAGGGTTAACTTCCAAAAGATAATGATGACACGTAAGCCTCAAAAATGCAATAGGTTGCACTCCTAAAATATTGTAAACAGTATCTAATGTATTTAATAATTAGATCTTTGATAATCACCTCTGGTTGTCTATAATGTAAAGCCATAAATATAATAAAATAATACAATTCTCATCATGAAAGTCATGGTAATGTCTGAAGAAAATGAGAAATGGAAGCAAAAATGAACAACAGCAAGTAATTATTTATTTACCATCTAACTGTGCTATAGCCTTAACTTTCAAAGCTGAAAAATGCAAAATCTGGTAAATGCATGTTTAAGTTATGTACAGGGATTGGGAGACCTTTCTCAATCAACAAAAGCAAACAGTGAAAAGCAAATGTTATGAATAATTAAATTGATAAGTTGTCTTTTATGTGTATTTGCTTCAACCTTATTTTTGATTATCCCTATCCTACTCAAAGTAGGCCTAAAATCTAAAAGTAAATAATGCACAGTTCCCTGGGATGCCCCATGTAACATTGCTGCCCTACTAAGGAAATAACTATACATTGAAAAAAATCAGTATTAGGAACACTATGCATTGTTATTATGAAATTACCTAAGAAAAAGGAAAAAATTCTGATAAGATGAATAATGTCACAGGGGACAAAGATTCTTACCCAACAACAGTCTGCAACATTAAAGTATAACTAAAAGCAATTTTTTGTGTGTTTTGGATAGAGTGGAGAGGGATTATAACCCTTGTCATTTTTTATTGATATCCATGCCCCTGGTAAGGAGATTCACCCTCTCTTTTCGTCCTGTTTACCATTATCATTGGAAGAGAAAGTAAAAGGAAATCCCACATTTTGGGTTGTCTAAAAAAAGTAATAGAGGGGAAGTCTTCCAATGGGGCAGTGGTGTACCAGCTGGGGGGGGCGGCACCGGGTGCCACACACTGGGGGGTGTCAGGTTGAGGCCCCCCCATGAGTGAAGCTAGCGGTGGCAGCAGGGTAGCTCGGACAGCGATGCTCGCTTTGGCAGGGCAGAGAGAGAGAGTGAGCTGTGACAGGTGCAGGGGTGCCCAGGCCGGGTGCAGAAAGTACCGCTACCCGGGTGACACCCAGAACCACGCCGGTTGCCGGATTGACTGAGCGGAGTGGCCAAGCGGGAGAAAGAACACACTCACTCTCTCTCCTCCTGTAAAGCGGGGGAGAGAGAGACAGAGAGAGGCGCAGCACTGAAAAGAGAACGGGACCTGCTGGAGTTAACTTTCTAAGTTAACCAGCAGGTGATTGGTTGCTAGGTGGTCCTAGCAACCAATCATTAGCTTATTAATGTGAAAAATTAACTCTAGCAGTTCCCGATCTCTGTTAAGCACTGCTGTGTCCCTCTGCATAAGGTAGGAAGAGGCAGAGCTAGGGGGTTGTATCTGTGCAACATGGAGGGGGTGCAGGGGGGTCTAGAGCTGTGAGGCTGTGAGGGGGGTGGGGGCTGTGTAACAGGAAGGGGGTCCAGAGCTGTGAGGGGGTCTGTGTATCGCGCAGGAATCCAGAGCGGCGGGTGCTGCGGAGGGGCTGTTTTATGTAAGGAGTCCAGAGTAGTGGGGGGAGTGTCATGTAAAGGGGTCCAGAGGTGCAGGGGGCTGTGTAATGTAAAGGGGTCCCGAGGTGCAGGGTGCTGTGTAATGTAAAGGAGTCCAGAGCTGCCTGGGGCTGTGTAATGTAAAGGAGTCCAGAGGTGCCGGGATGCTTGCTGTGTAATGTAAAGGAGTCCAGAGCTGCGGGGGACTGTGTAATGTAAAGGGATCCAGAGGTGCAGGGTGCTGTGTAATGTAAAGGGGTCCAGAGGTGCAGGGTGCTGTGTAATGTAAAGGAGTCCAGAGCTGAGGGGGGCTGTGTAATGTACAGGGGTCCAGACGTGCAGGGGGTTGCGTAATGCAAAGGGGTCCAGAGGTGCAGGGGGTTGTGTAATGTAAAGAAGTTCAGAGCAGCGGGGGGCTGTGTAATGTAAAGGAGTCCAGAGGTGCAGGGGCTGTGTAATGTATAGTTCTACATTTTATGGGTGACAGCCCACAGCTTTTTTGTGGATTGAGCAGTGTCAGCCCTGCCGAGTGTCTTTTGCTAAACTACTATCACTCTCAGATCTTTACTACATAAAGACTAATCATTCTGTAGTCTAAGATAAGAACTAGTTGGACTCTTTGAGATAACACAGAAAGGGTGCAGATGGCACTGGGCAGTTCTAAATTTCTGATAAGATCAATAGGTTTTTTGCACTTATGAAAAATATATAAAATAATGCTTCCGATGGTATGCCAAAAGGAAACAAATAAGAAAGGTTCAGATGTACATACTGTACATTGTAAGATTGCTGCAAAGAGTCATGTAACTGTGCCTGCATGTTCCTAAACCCCAATATCAACTGTTAACTGACACATATTGATGGTACTAAATTTGGTCTGGGTGTCTTAACCTCAATGACCTTTGGTCATGAAAATGTTGAAAGCAGGATTTTTAAAGTCTTCCTTGTCTTAGGACCACCTGCCCTCTATGCAATGGCTGGGTTGAACTGCTAAGGATCAAATTGGCCTGAGCATAAGAGTAACTCCACTATTGTTGAGAAAAAAAACAATCCCCTCCGTGATTAATGTACTGTAAATTTCAAGGATTTTAACAAACATTGTAGCAGAGTCCTGCTTGTTTCTTTTCTTAATAAAAATCTGTATATCCACTTAAGTTCTGGAAGATTTTACACCCTTCATGACCTGGCCATTTTTTTGCAGCTCGGCACTGTGCTACTTTAACTGGTGATTGCGCGGTCATGCAAAGCTGTACCCAAACGAAATGTATATCTTTTTTTCATACAAAGCCTAGGTTCACACTGATGCGGGTTAGAAATCGTGTAAGTTCAGCTGAACTCGCTCGATTTCAAACTGGCAATGTTGTCCGACTTCAGGGGGTGATTTGACAGACATCTGTGTGGGTTCATGCACAGACGTCTATTCAGATTGCCCCCAAAGTTGCCAAAAGTATGTTACATTTGTTGAATTAAATAAAATATACTGCACTATGAGATCCCTTTTGGTATCTGGTGCCCACAAGGGAGAAGCATAGCCAAGGTCCAAGTGCCACTGAAAGTCAATGGATATTTACTACTTCTGCCTTGTTGGATTCACATACATATGCGCTTGCATGGCCATTTTTATTAATTTAGTTCTAGTGAGTTTGCATTTATACTTAACTTGGTAGTGCACATATTGGAATAGGAGAAGATACATACAAGATTCATTTCTATTTATGGACATTATATGGACTTTCTAATTATTTGATTTATTTTATATATACTATATGTGTTTGGTCAGCAATGTTTATTTTGGATGTTCATTATATATAAACCTTCTGAGTGGTGTATCGACTTACTTTTCACAATTATTTCACATTTCTACATGGTGTTTATGCAGTACACTTAAAGGGGTAGCCACACCATATAACAGCTGTTCTTTTTCTTTGAAGTGATTAGAAGTAGGCTCTTCCTTCTAAGTTTACAATATTTACTGATGGTTACAGACAAAAAATAATACACAAAAAAATCCCTATATATTCTCTTTAAATTCGTGTTCGTCATGCATTTGAAATATATATAGTTTATGCACGCAGAAAACTCTGGCATTCTAAAAATACCTAATCCTAATCATTCATTTATATTAATTTATTCAGACTTTCCATTTCTTCTCTTGAAATTTAACTCATAGAAGTTGTAAAATAATAATTGAAATTGATATTAAATTGTGATCATTAAAATGACATATTTTTAGGATCGTGTTGGCCATTAGTTTTTATAAGACCTACAAGGAGTTATTAACATTAAAGCAGGAAAGGTAGCTGGTGAAACTAGTATTTTATGTTTTTAATGCACTGAAGAAATAATGAACTAATGCAAGGAATGTCATCAGCATATAAAAAACTGCTTCTAAAAAGTATCTAACGATATCATTTTTTATTAAGAATTAGAGATAAAATATTAAACATGCTCACTTCTCCCAAAATGCATTGTCTTTTTGGAAATCTAATAGTGGAAATCATGATTGCATTATCCTGAATGATTATCAACCCGAAGGATTTCGAGTCATTGTCATTGTTTTTAGAGGTAATCAGTCAGGATAGAAGTAACATTAGTACACTGATGCAGTCACTTCAGATGATCAAGCTTCATCAGTGGGAAGAACATTTTAAGGATTACATCAATTTGGTGTAAACTACTGAAACTTTGCAGGTACTTTGTTAAAAAGTTTGGTTAAACTAAGAACAAACTTTAGTCAATGAATTGTGCAAATTAACCCCTTCCTTACCGGGCACTTAAACCCCCCTCCTGCCCAGACCAATTTTTGGCTTTCAGCGCTGTCGCATTTTGAATGACAATTGCGCGGTCGTGCGACGTTGTACCCAAATAAAATTTGCGTCCTTTTTTTCCCACAAATAGAGCTTTCTTTTGGTGGTATTTGATCACCTCTGCGTCATTTCTGATCGCCGCTATAAACAAAAAATGAGCGACAATTTTGCAAAAAAGAACAATATTTTTTACTTTTTGCTAAAGTACAAATCCATTAAAAAAAATATTCATCAGTTTTGGCCGATATTTATTCTTCTACATATTTTTGGTAAAAAAAAAATCGCAATCGGCGTATATTGATTGGTTTGCGCAAAAGTTATCGCGTCTACAAACTGGGAATTGATTTATGGCGTTTTTATTATTATTTTTTTT
>BLSH010232041.1:118824-129450 GCA_018402905.1 Glandirana rugosa
TTTACACGTAACGTTTGATGTGGTTTTACGTAAAATTTTATTGGACACGGTTTTACACGTAATTTCGTGGTTTTACACACAAATCTTTTCACGGTTTTACGGGTTATTTTTCAGGTGCGGTTTTGTGGTACAATTTTTCGTCGTTTTAAACACATTTATTACGGTTTTACACGTTGTTTTTACCTGATTTTACACGAAATTTTTTCGTGGTCACTAGTAACGATAAATAAAAATACATAAATGTGTCAGAAAAATTTGAAACCGAAATGAATAATTGGTGAACTGTGTTGCATGACTGAGTAATTGTCATTCAAAGTGTGAGAGCGCTGAAAGCTGAAAATTGGTCTGGTTGTTAAGGGGGTTTAAGTGCCCAGTTGTCAAGTGGTTAATAAGTAAAGCCAAAGTTTAAAAAGACTGTGTAAATACATAAAAATAAATAGCAATGATCACTGGTGCTTTTTTAAAGCACATTTTAGTCCATTTTTGTTGCACATTTTGGCATTATTTACACAAATTTTGCTGCTTTTTAACATGGTGTTTTGGCGTGGACTTTTTATTGGGCATTTTGGCACTTTTCTAAACACACATTTTGGTGCTTTAATGCACATTTTGGCACAGGTTATTTTAAAATGCATTTTGGTGTAGTTTGCAATGCACATTTTGGCACTTCTTTTAGCACATATTTTGGCACTTTTTAATATGCGTTTTGATTTAGTTTTTATGTGTATTGTTGCAAACAGCACATCTGCTAGCCACTTTTGGGGTGCCATTGACACCACAAGCATAACATGCATTTTGCATGCATTTCCAGAATGCACACAAAAACAGAGGTAAAATATTTGCCAAAATACATGTTAAAAAACACCAAAATGCACATAACACGCCAAAATGTGTGTTAAAAGTAGAAAAATGTGCATTAAAAAACTGCACCAAAATGCACATAAAAACAGGCCCAAAAAGTAAAATGGAATCTTTTTTGGACATGCAGCGTTAAGCGTTTTTGCATATTGGCGCATTGGTAGCATATTTGTGAAAAGACAAAATGTGTGGCAAAATGCATGTCTGCTAGCTGCATTTGGGGTGACATTAGCAATGAATGGCACCCAAAAACGCAGTACATATTTTGATACAATTTTAGTGCAATTTGGAACTCCGCCATGAATTGCCCAATTCTGCCAACAATTCTGCAGTGCTCAGATGTGAATGAGTCCTAAAAGACAATAAATTATAACTGTAGTGTGTGTGTGTGTGTGTGTGTATATATATATATAACACAACTATACACATAAACATATATAGTTATTATTTATATCAATCCTTAACCTCGCTGGTGCTGATATTAGGAAGAAAAAGGCCTTTTTCCTCACATCACAGCAGCTTCACACCCAAATTCTCCACCTCTGGGATGGAGATATTTTACAGAGATGGCCAGTGAGATCTTCAGATCTCACCTTCATAAACCGGCCATCTGTGTAAAAGTGAATGACAGAAGTGTCTTGTGATGAGAAGTGAAGAACATGTTTTCCACTCCTCATCTCAGCTTCATAAACTGGTACACCTGATAGATCAGCCGCTGCCTTCTTCTGACTGCACGTGTTCTGTCAGATTAGCAAACCTGGTAGCGGTGGAACGCATGCACAGCTGACGGAACATCACTTCTGTTACCTAATTCCTGTTATAGGTTAAGAACCCTCTCTATCTGTTTCCATACCATATTCTTGGGTTGTCACGAGGACTTCCAGTGGAGAATTCAAGTGGTTATTTCAACATATATAATGTGGTTAGTTTGTTAGCAAACTAAATGTCATTAATTTAGGGTTTACATCTACTTTAACCGCTTTACCACCGGAAGGATTTCCCACTGTAGGACCAGAGCACTTTTTGCAATTTGGCACTACGTCGCTTTAACTGACAATTGCGCGGTCGTGCAACGTTGTACCCAAATGAAATTTGTGTCCTTTTTTTCCCACAAATAGAGCTTTCTTTTGGTGGTATTTGATCACCTCTGTGCCATTTCTGATCACCGCTATAAACAAAAGAGCGTAAATTTCGCAAAAAAAAAACAATATTTCTTACTTTTTGCTAAAATACAAATCCAAAAAAAAAAAAAATGTATTCATCGGTTTTGGACGATTTATATTCTTCCTCATATTTTTGGTAAAAAAATTGCAATCAGGGTTTATTGATTGGTTTGCGCAAAAGTTGCCGCGTTTACAAACCATGAGAATTAATTTCTGCTGTTTTTACACTTTTTTTTTTTTTTTACTGGTAATGCTGGCGATCTGTGATTTTTATCAGGACTTTGATATTGGGGCAGACATGTCGGACATTTTTGACACTTTTTTGGGAACAATGACATTTATACAGAGATTAGAAACTTAAATATCCACTGATTACTGTATAAATGTCATTGGCAGGGAAGATGTTAACCTACAGGGGGCAGAGAAGGGGTTAACTGTGTTCCCTGGGTGTGTTCTAACTGTGAGGGGGCTGGGCTGGCAGGGGCATAAGAGATCTAACTGATCCCAGTGACAGGGATCAGTAGATCTCTTACATGCCCACTGACAGAGCGGGTAACCGCCGTGTTTACATTGGCGGTTCCCCATTCTTTGCCTCTGGCAGGTCATCGCGGCTCACCGGCGGAAATTGGGTTCGCCCGAGCCACACTCCTGCAGAGACTGACTGAGCAGCGTGGATCACCGTTTATATACAGCGATTTGCAGAATAGAGCCACACCACCGCCGTACATATACAGTATGCAGTCAGGAAGTGATTAAGAAAACTTGTATTGAGAAAATATGTTGGCTGCCCTTGCAGAC
Source organism: Glandirana rugosa (assembly GCA_018402905.1). Classification (NCBI taxonomy): domain Eukaryota; kingdom Metazoa; phylum Chordata; class Amphibia; order Anura; family Ranidae; genus Glandirana; species Glandirana rugosa. Next base: position 121,644 of record BLSH010232041.1, read on the forward strand.
CTCCTTCTAAAGAGCCTGGCTGTCAGGTTTATCCAATGGCTTTAATAAATTCTGAAGGGCAGGAATTTTTACTTTACTTTTGCTTTCCTCAAAGATTAAAAGATAAGTTCACCTTTAGGAACATGTTACATGTTACACCCGCTTTTAGAGTGGAGCATCTTACATGTTCCCACTGCTGCAGCCTCTCGCTGTTCCCACCTCTCCCTGTGACAACAGTACAGGTTTCCTGTACTAGCTGTCTCTTTTTGAAAGCTAAGCTCTGTGTATGAATGAACAACAAGCTCTGGCTGACACCATTTGCGGCTGTCGGCTTGTAGTTCTCAATGAACTACTACGGCGCTGTTGAGCACTGTAGTAGTTCATTGAGTCTTCCTGTCATTGTGAAGCTGCCTGGCTGTATGATGTATGGGACAGACAGCTCACCCTGACAGGCTGCAGGAGATCTGCATGGCATCAGCGATCTGCTGATTGCAGGTGCAATGCTTTCCAGGCTCCTAGAAAAAAATAGTAAATGCACATTTTTTTAACTTCAAAGTGAACTTTTTTGAACTCCTTTAATCTCCCTGGCGGTATGATTATGTCCGATTTTTGCATCTCAAAGCAGTACATTGTTTCACATAGAAAGTTGGCATTTTATATTGTAGGCCTGTAATTCTTAGGAATAACTCACTTAAATCTGTCCAAACAAGAGTCTAGTAGACATCCCGGGTATGATAAAGTTTGAAACAATGAAATCATAAATTATAATATAATAAATAACTATAAATAATTATCAAAAATAATAATATAATAGTAATAATGTATTCAATAATGTAATCAAATCAAAACACTGAAATTTGCTCAGTTGCAGAATTGTCACTGTCGTCACTTTCAGTGTCTGATGACGAATTTCCCCATGAATCAGTATCACTCAATTCTGCAAGTGATTTTATTTACTATCGTTGTTTTCTAGCTGGTCTTTTGATGTAAAGGCATGCTTTTTGGATGACATGGACATTTTCAAGTTTCCAGTCAGAAAGAATGACATATATAATATAAAAGTGCATGCAGGGCACTGGGCAAAGCACTAGGGACAAAAGGGATGTGAAATTATTTAATACAGTAATGTAATCTTACAGATTGTTACTAGAGTTGAGCGAACCCGAACTGTAAAGTTTGGGTCCGTACCAAACTTTTGAGTGTCCGGGACCCGGACCCGAACCCGGACTTTTCAAAAACAGTCCGGGTTCGAGTCCGGGGTTCTGGTAATTTAATAAAAGTTTTGAAAATTGCTGTAACAAAGTCCTAGAGGTCTGCAAAAGGAAGGAAAATGGGGGTAAGGGTCGGACAAGTGCCCTAGAAAGAAATGGGGACAGGGAAATAACTTAAAAGCATTTTTAAACTAAAATCACATAAAAAGATCAAAAATGGAGGTGGATGTGGACCATCTTCAAACTGTGTGTGAAAAGTATAAATTAGCAGTTGTAGAACAGTGATATGGCTTCTCCTGGCTAATTTATACTTTTCACACACAGTTTGAAGATGATTTTAGAACACTGCTATGGCTTCTCCCGCTAATTTATACTTTTCTCACACAGTTTGAAGATGGTCCACATCCACCTCCATTTTTTAATTTTTTTATATGTTATTTTAGTTTAAAAATGCTTTTAAGTTATTTCCCTACCCCCATTTCTTTGTAGGGCACTTGTCCGACCCTTACCCCCATTTTCCTTCCTTTTTGCAGACCTCTAGGACTTTCCAGGACTTTGTTACAGCCATTTTTGTGCCTAAAAGTTCGGGTCCCCATTGATTTCCTTTGTCCCGAAGTTCGGCCGAACCAGCAGAACCCGAACTTCCAGAGGTTCGATCAACTCTAATTGTTATGTGTCTTTCACTTTTTGAATTTGGCGCCAAGCTCCGCCCCCATGTAACACGACGCAGGCAACGGAGCCCGGCACACAGTACATCGGGTGGAGGACACAGCCCGCGGACACAGCGGGAGGACATCGCAGGTTCCTGGGGACAAGGTAAGTAACTTTGCCTGAATCCAGCGATGCGATCCCTAGTGTGGCTCGGGGGTTTTGGTAGTGAAAATTCACCCCAAGCCACACTCGGGTAACCGCCAGGGAGGCTAAAGTGATTGTAAATGATCACCTTGTAAAACAACCCATTCAGTTTAAAATAGAAATGAAAGGCAAAACATGTTTGTATAGATATAAAAATGCATTATAAATACCTTTTTCCCCCTTTTTATAAATGATCACATTCCCTCTGTTCTCAGCTGCATAAGAACTGGAGGGAGGAGAAGCAGAAGCACACTGAGCTATATGTATGTATGGGCAAGAATTTATTTTTGGGTGAAGTTGGACTTTAATTATACCATCTATTTAATATTGACAAAAAATACTGGTTGATACTGACAGAAATCTACTGAGCTTGCAATGTACTATGCCTATGCTGTAAAGTTTTCAGTTAAAATTGTTCCCAGCCTCTCCATAGACTAGAGAATACCTCCCCATGGTATGTAAATGAGGAGAGTGGGAGGCTATCTGTTGTCCTAACATGCTTCTTGTCCTAGGGTGACAGTGCAGCTTCTTAGACAATACAGTTAGTGAGGGGTAACACAGGATGTACGTTACTGGCAGGATCACTACGTGGAAATAAAGCTAAGCATAGAAGTAAGGTTTTTATGTTTTTTGGTATTTTAGTCATTGGTATAGGATACATTTTTAAGGAAAACTGAATTTTTTGTTTTCACTGAAAAGAGTCTGGTCTGGGCTCTACTTTTTGTATACGGGGAAGAATCTTCATCACTCCCTTTGAAATGGCTGTCCGCATTTGGAAGCAACAAAGATGACCTTTTCATAGAAAAAGAACAGAGAGTCTGGTCAGAAGACTTTTGGTGAAAAAGCTCTGATGTTCCCAGGAGACCACAAAGTAAAGATCTCGAAGGAGACAGGTAAGTATAGTGTTTTTGGGGTATAAACTATTTGGGGAAGAAACTATTTGTAGATAAATGGCTGTCCCAAACATTCAGAGAAGCCTTGCATGAGAAAGTCAGATAAAACCCTAATTTGAAGTTCCAAAAACTGTTAGGAATGGCCATAGCATGTCAGTAGCAAAGTTACAGCACAACACATGCAAAAAAATTGCCCTGGCCTCAGGTGAATCTTATCCATGTACTAGGAGCATATAACTGGGCAATGATATAGGGGTTGATTTACTAAAGGCAATTAGGCTGTTCACTTTGCAAGGGAAATTGCACTTTGCAAAGGAATTTTTGCCAGCGCTTACTGAATGTTGTGAAATTTCATTTGCAAAGTATACCTAATTATGTGCAAAAAAATAACAATAAAAACTTTTATGCAGATAATTTGAATGATGGAAGTCAGCAAAGATTTACATCATTCACTAAGCTCCCTTGCAAAGTGAAACTTCCCTTATAAAGTCCCTTAGTAAAAGGATAGAGGATCCAGTGGTTTCCCCCAATAGAGGAAAATAAGAAAAATATGAGAAAAATCAAAGTTACCACTAGACACCAACAAACTGCTGAAACCAACTCCCAGAAACCAACAAACCTTTAAGTGAGTGCACACATCTGGTCCTATGTGACACTGGGCTCCATTCACAAAAGCATTTCAGATGTAGTAATTATTTGTCCGGACACATATTTCCTAAATTTCACATTTGATCCTGAAACTGTCAATTCAATATACCGTTTTGTGGTATTTACCTCAAATCACTGAAAACGCTCGGTAAATACCACACAAGAAGGCGTTAAGTGAATTCACAGAAGGAAATAAATAATTAATAAATGCATGCGGTAATTAAGTAGTGGTCCAGGCATACGGTATTTAACCACTTGCCGACCACCCGCCGCAGCGTGACGACGGCAAGGTGGCTTGTTATCGCGAACCGCCGTCACAGGACGGCGGCCGCGATCACTAGCATTGTGAGCGCGCGCCGCCGGAGGCGCGCTCGTGCGCTCACTGTGTTCGGGGGGAGTGAGGGAGCGGGTAGGGCGGACTCGTTCGCCGCCGGCTACCCGCGATGGCCCCCCCGCACTGAAAGAATGGAGGTCCGTGTATGTAAACATGGATCTCCGTTCTGTTGAAGAGGGAAGGGTGATAATCACAGCCTACCTGTATATGGAAGCTGTGATCATCCCCTTTCCCCAGCCAGGGCAGCCCACACACAGTAAGAACACGCCCAGGGAACATAGTTAACCCTTAGAGCGCCCCCTGCAGGTTAACCCCTTCACTGCCAATGGCATTTACACAGTAATCAGTGCATTTTTATAGCACCGATCGCTGTAGAAATTCCAATGGTACCAAAAAAGTGTCAAAATGGTCCGACATGTCTGCCGCAATATCGCTAAAAATCGCAGATCGCCGCCACTACTAGTAAAAAATAAAAAAAAAATAAAAACCTCACAAATTAATTCTCATCATCCATAAACACGGCAACTTTTGTGCAAACCAATAAATAAACGCCGATTGCGATTTTTTTTTTTTTGATTTGTGTTTTAGCAAAAAGTTATACAGGGTGGGCCATTTATATGGATGCACCTTAATAAAATGGGAATGGTTGGTGATATTAACTTCCTGTTTGTGGCACATTCGTATATGTGAGGGGGGAAACTTTTCAAGATGAGTGGTGACCATGGTGGCCATTTTGAAGTCGGCCATTTTAAATCCAACTTTTGTTTTTTCAATAGGAAGAGGGTCATGTGACACATTAAACTTATTGGGAATTTCACAAGAAAAACAATGGTGTGCTTGGTTTTAATGTAACATTATTCTTTCATGAGTTATTTACAAGTTTCTGACCACTTATAAAATGTGTTCAATGTGCTGCCCATTGTGTTGGATTGTCAATGCAACCCTCTTCTCCCACTCTTCACACACTGATAGCAACACCGCAGGAGAAATGCTAGCACAGGCTTCCGGTATCCGTAGTTTTAGGTGGTGCACATCTTGTATCTTCACAGCATAGACAATTGCCTTCAGATGACCCCAAAAACAAAAGTCTAAGGGGGTCAGATCAGGAGACCTTGGGGGCCATTCAACTGGCCCACGACAACCAATCCACTTTCCAGGAAACTGTTCATCTAGGAATGCTCGGATCTGACACCCATAATGTGGCGGTGCACCATCTTGCTGGAACTATGATGTCGGTGATAGGGAATTGCTGACCATCAAGTCGGCTTTGGAGGAATGGCGATACCTCCTGGAAGGAGCAGCTCACCCGGTATTTTTTTTTACTGACCATAAAAAAGCATATGCTGTGAAGATACGAGATGTGCAGCACCTGAAACTACGGATACAGGAAGCCTGTGCTAGCATTTTTCCTGCGGTGTTGCTATCAGTGCGTGAAGAGTGGGAGAAGAGGGTTGCATTGACAATCCAACACAATGGGCAGCACATTGAACACATTTTATAAGTGGTCAGAAACTTGTAAATAACTCATGAAAGAATAAAGTTACGTTTAAACCAAGCACACCATTGTTTTTCTTGTGAAATTCCCAATAAGTTTGATGTGTCACATGACCCTCTTCCTATTGAAAAAACAAAAGTTGGATTCAAAATGGCCGACTTGTAGAGTTTACTCTTGATCGTTGCTCTTTCCAATTGCAGCAGTACAGAAGTGCAGTAGGACAAAAGTGCAATAGGTTTGAACAAACAGTAGTTGGATACAGTAAGTTTAAATTATTTCTAGTTTCCTTAAAGTATTTCAAATTGCTTTTCTTAAATTGTTTGCTTGTTAACATCGGTATTTTGGCTGTGTTGTTATTAGTGATTGTTTGCTAAGTGCTGTTGAGGTGTTGAATACTGGGTGTGCTCAATTAGCATATGTAATAGAGGTGGGCTGTTGACCAAATTGGTGCTTAATTAGTGTTGTATTTAAGAAGGGAAGCAACTCTTGTAGAGTTTACTCGTTGCTCTTTCCATTTGCAGCAGTACAGAAGTGCAGTAGGACAAAAGTGCAATAGTTTTGAACAAACAGTAGTTTGAAAACAGCAGGAGTTTGGAGGCAGCCAACTCTATTTGATTAGTGCCTGTGTTTGAATTTAAGTAAATCTCTCTTTAAAGATGTTTGATTTAGTTCAGTGCAATACTTGTTTGGCATTTATTTTTCGTGGTGCTTTGTGGAAGCTGGGATGCTGTCCCATTTGTATGCAGGTTTCTAGTCTACGTGATGACATTGCCTGTCTAAATTCCTTGGTTTGTGCTCTGCAGTCTGAGATAAGGAGGTTGTCTAAGCCAGTTTGTTGTGTTGAGCTGCCCTGCAATAATCCACCTCTTCCTCAAAGACTGCACAGGAGAAGGGCAGTGTGGACAACTGTTGGGTCTGGAAGAGTAAGGCCTGTGGACCATAAACAAGTAGCTTTTAGTTTGACATTGCATAACCCCTATAGTGTTCTTTTTGAGGTAGAAGCAGATACAAAGGCTGCAAACATAGATGCTTGTGAGATTGGCAACCCTTCTCTGCACATGAAGGAGCTTGAGAAAAAAAATGCAATTCCAAAAGTAATTGTTTTATCTGAGGCTGTTCACCAGGCAAGAGTTGTGGATAAGGCTCCTAAAAGGAGAAGTCATCTTCTTGTTGGTGATTCAATTGTAAGAGGTGTTGCTACAGGAAATCATGTGGAAGTGTCAAAGGAAGTTAGGTGTTTGCCTGGTGCTACTCTTAGGAGAGATAAGGGGCGCATTGTAAGAATTGTCAAAAAAGCTAGGGAAGAGTGCAATGTTGATGTTGTTTCGCACCTCGGCACAAATGATTTGTCCCAGAATGATGTGCATTCTATGCAGAAGGATTTTCAGAATTTGGGCCAGGAACTTCAACAGTTAGGGTGTACTGTTACATTTTCAGAGGTCTTACCTGTGCATAATGGACAACACAAGAAAGTACTTCGTATAGCAGAGTTCAATGTTTGGTTAAAGAATTGGTGCAAAGCTGAAGGTTTTGGTTATGTTAGTCATGATGCTACCCGGTGGTCGGACATTGAACTTTACAAGAGAGATGGCCTGCATCCCTCACACAAGGGCACTGAGCTTCTTGGTGTGGAATTTAGCAACGTTTTGGACATGCATTTAAACTGAGAAATGGGGACAGAGATATAATTGTTGAGGACCGTTTCTGTCCCCAGCAGGTGGAAACAAATGTGAGGATTTGTGTTGGTAATGACTGGGCTGATAAGGTGGTCACTTCAGTTGAAGTTTCTGTTAATAAAAAGAAAGCAGTTGAAAGTTGTGTTTTTCATGTCATATGCACTAATGCCCATAGTTTAAGCAACAAGCTTTGTGAGCTGACAGCTCTTATGTCTAGGGACAACTTGGACCTTGTTGCAATTACAGAGACATGGTTCAAGGATTCAAATGACTGGGAAATAACTATACCAGGGTACACACTATACAGGAATGACAGAGTAGGGAAGAAGGGAGGTGGAGTTGCCATATATGTAAAAAATGGCATAAAACTAACATTAATTCAAAAGACAAATGAAATACTTGAAACCCTCTGGGTCTGCCTTCCAACCAGGGAGGGATCTTCCCTTAGAATTGGAATAGTATACAGACCCCCAGGACAGAGTGAAGATTATGATAACTTGTTTGATGAGATAACTCAAATGGCAATGAAGGGAGAGGTTTTGATTATGGGTGACTTCAACATGCCTGACGTTAACTGGAATTCTCAAACTGCTATTACAAGCAGGAGCAGGAGCAGGGATGTAATGGAAGCACTGAATGGGGTTTCTCTAAAACAGTTAGTAAAAAGCCCAACCTGAGGTGATCATATTCTTGACCTAGTACTGACAAATGGGGAT
>BLSH010232188.1:13059-24059 GCA_018402905.1 Glandirana rugosa
TACTCCCACAAAATGTACGGCGTCAGTGCTACGTAAGCCGTATTATTCCTCAAAGGGGTATTGTCTAAAAATTCACAGTGAGAAAGACCGGTCGGATATTTATGCCGAATGCATCGTGACTGCGGCATGTAAAACACCCTCATCTCCTGCCTAATGGAGCTTAAAGGTGGCAAAAACATGTCTCTACTGCACATTATTACCACCCAACTTGCACATCTAAACAAAGCCTTAGTGACATTGTAAATAAAATACAAAAAAAAAGGTGAAAAGTATTCCAGCGCTGCTGATCTTCTGCTGCCTCTTTGCAGCCACTTCCTGCCTACATGTGTGTCCCCCACAGTGACTTTTCATTGCTCTGGTGGGTTTCCGGTCACCATGAAATACTGGAGCCCAGCTGCACATAGAGTGGTAATTGCTGATGGTACAAAGGGCTTTATCACAATTTTGTTGCTTAGAATAAAGGTCACGTTTCTCGCGGTGTGACATCATCTTTCATATTATACAAAAAAAATAATGGGCTAACTTTACTGTTTTTGGTTTTTTTTATTCATTAAAAGTGTATTTTTTTCCAAAAAATTGCGCTTGAAAGACCGCTGCGCAAATACCATGTGACATAAAATTTTGCAGCAACCGCCATTTTATTCTCTAGGGTCTCTGCTAAAAAATAATATATGATGTTTGGGGGTTCCAAGTCATTTTCTAGCAGAAAACACTGGATATTTAATTGTAAGCCACTAATGTGAGAGAGGGTTTAGTCTTTAAATGGTTAAACTTTCCTGATACAGCCCGGGAGATAATTGCTTTGAAAGAAGATACATTGTGTGTTACTTTATTCTCCTAACTCTCAACAACTAGAAGAAGATACATTGTTTGTTACTTTTCTTCATTCTAAATAGAAACAACTATCTCGGGAAGCCGGGCAGCCGGCCAAGTTTAACAGCTGTTCAATTAAGCAGAAAAGGCTCTCGGCTCTCGCTGAATCCGACACGCTGTTTTAACATAGGGAGAGAAGGAACGGCAGTCACTCCCCAGGACGCGATTTCTGGTCGCCGTGGCGACCTGGCGCCTGGGGTTTGTCGAGGCCTGCCTTAAAAAGTGGGAGGCACATATACAAACTGTTGTAATTCCTACACCGTTCAAGTGATTTGGATGTAAATACCCTCAAATTAAAGCTGAAAGTCTGCAGTTAAAGCACATCTTGTTTGTTTCATTTCAAATCCATTGTGGTGGTGCATAGAGCCAAAAAGATTAGAATTGTGTCAATGTCCCAATATTTATGGACCTGACTAATTATCCACAATAAGCTAAATACAGTGTTCATACTGTGCTTAAGCCTGTTGTGTTGAGGTATAGAAGTGAGAGGTTTGACATATAGGGTCATTCCCCTGCCATTCTTTATCCCATACCCATAGATCTAAACTTAAACAAAGACCTTTCTTGATCCTGTGCAAGTGTTCTCATATATTGTAATTGGCCATTGTCTCTTTGTTTAACTGTTCTGCTATTAGGTTGTTTGTCATTCTAAATTCTCTGCAAGTGACACGTTTTATGTGACTAAGTTCCATGTTCCTAATATCTCAGTAAACAAAATTGAACTGTTTCACTTAACTGTGTGCGTCTTTAAGTGTCTTTGGCAGTGTTGCCAACCTACCAGATTGAAATTTACTGGCACAACACCCAAAATTTACTGGCACCGCCAAGTTTTTAATGTGATTTAAGGTAGATAGCAAGGTAAAAAAAAAACATATTTCTGTTATTTTCGATATAATAAGGGCAGATTATTTAGTCCATCAGTTTTGTCACCTTTGTCAAATTGTAGAGATTTCCCCTTAATTTCTGTTCCATAACCACCACAGAACGTGAGGTGAAATCCCTAATAGCCATTGGATCACCAGAATTTATGTCACCACTTCTAAAAACTTCCTGTCTCCATCACCTCCTGTTTTTATCCCTCCAGTCTCCATCCCTCCATCACCTCTTGTCTTCATCACACAATCCCCCCATCACTGCACTCATACAGTGCACACTCACACTAAGAGAGAGAGACTCCTGCAGCCTGGCTTATGTGTGTCAAACAGTCCCACACTCACTGTCACGACTTTTTGGCTGGCTTGTAGAGGAAGCTACTGCACTCACCACTGTCACCAGGAGGGCTGCAGGGTCAGCCAGAGCAGGGAGGCAGGCAGGAATCAGGAGGATCCATCCATCTGGAGCGTCTGCTTCGGTCAGGTGCTGGCTGGCGGTGGTGTGGCGGGAAAATGCTGTAACCTCATTTGATGGCAGATGGACTGGGCAGAGGCACTAGCTGGCAGCAGGAGGAGTGGTCGTACAACTCCTCTCAGGGTCAGGCTTGGATCTTCTCACTCGCTGCTCGGGGATTTCCGTAATTGCACATGCGCAGCTCTGACCGGAGCCGATGGCCGCTGTTTTTACTGGCACTTTTCAGCTGCTACGGACTTATACGGACACCTGAAAAATTGCCCTGTTTTTACGGGCTGTCCATAAATTTACGGAGGGTTGGCAACACTGGTCTTTGGCCACAACAAGAATGTCGGAACCCAGGGTGTCAGAGGTGTCGGAGGAGCAGGGTCAGGACAACCAGTGGGGTGCCAATCTTTTAAGCGGCCCTCACGGGGCTAGCGCTACAATAGTAAAAAATGTTCTTTTGTATAGTTGGGTGTAAAATCACCAGCCAAGCTGTGGCTCCTTGCATCTTTTCTCTGGTAGGTGATCAAAGCTAAACCTGAGGTATCAGCTATGTACACAAATATATATATTTGTAATTTAGTAACACTTATAGGTCTTGTCCCTCTCCCAGCCTGTGAAGAAGAAACAGAAGCACAATTAATTCCTCTTTCACTCTGCTCTATCCTGCTATTATCATGCTTTAATGTGGTTGTAAAGGCAGTTTTTTTTTATCTTAATGCATTTTATGCATTAAGATAAAAAGCCTTCTGTGTGCAGCAGCCCCCCTCAGCCCCACTAATACTTACCTGAGGTCCATCTCGATCCAGCGATGTTGCATGAGAGATTCGGCTGTTCGTGACTCCCCTCCTCATTAGCTGAGACAGCAGCGCCCTGCCATTGGCTCACGCTGCTGTCAATCAAAGTCATTGAGCCAATGAGGAGAGAAAGGGGGTAGGGTCTGAATGGACACATGGAGCTGCGGCTCGGGTGCCCTCATAGCAAGCTGTTTGCAGTGGGGGCACTCAACAGGAAGGAGGGGCCAGGAGCGCAGAAGAGGGACCTGAGAAGAGGAGGATCTGGGCTGCTCTGTGCAAAACCACTGCACAGAGCAGTTAAGTATAACATGTTTGTTATTCTTAACGAAAAAAGAAACAGACTTTAGTATTACTTTAATGATGATGTGTAGACACCAAATCCGAATCCCATTGAAATCAACAGGATTTGAAACTGTAAAATCATAATAGTCATTTGCCCTAAATCTGCCAGTTTAGTGGTGCAACTGTATACAGCCTATTATAGCAAGACTGAAATTTACAAAAAATGTTTAAATTCTGGTAAATTACAGTTCCCTACCAGACTTTTTTTCTTTATAAAAACAGCAAGGTACCCACCCAAAATACATGCTATTAGGGTTCTTGAAGGTATTTTGGTGGGCCTTTGGGGGGTTCCCTTGCTGTTTTACCAAAAAAAAAATCTTTTTCCATTTACCAGAAATTTAAAAGTGTTTTTTTTGTGAATGCCATTTTTGCTGTAGTAAATCTCCTACAGTAAGAATGACAAAATGCACGTGGCCCCCTCATGAACCATACCAGACTACAGGCCCTCAACATGGGGATGCCTTGCCAAGGGGGGCACCTATGGAAATGCACCTTGTCCCTTTGTTGAAGAACCTATTTCCCGCAACCCTGGCCCGGTGGTTGTAGGGGTCTGGGGGCACTCAACAGGAAGGAGGGGCCAGGAGTGCAGAAGAGGCACCCGAGAAGAGGAGGATCTGGGCTGCTCTGTGCAAAACCACTGCACAGAGCAGTTAAGTATAACATGTTTGTTATTCTTAACGAAAAAAGAAACAGACTTTAGTATTACCAGACTACAGGCTCTCAACATGGGGATGCCTTGCCAAGGGCGGCACCTATGGAAATGCACCCTGTCCCTTTGTTGAAGAACATATTTCCCGCAACCCTGGCCCGGTGGTTGTAGGGGTCTGCGGGCAGGGGGCTTATTGTAATCTGGGAGCCACCTTTCAGTAAAAGGGGCCACCCAGATACTGACCTTACCCCATGTGAATACCCTACTCATTTACAAAAAAGTAAACAGTAAATAAACACTTTTACAGTTTGACACGTTCTTTATTTACTTACACGATTTTTGACAATTCCTGGGCCTTAATGGTTGCTAAGCACATGGCAGGTGCAGGCTCTCACTGCTTCCTTAGCAACCACCGAAGCTGTCTTTTCTGTCCATGGTGAGCGCCTTAAATGTTGGACATCTGAATGAAAACTGAATGCTTGGTTCGAACCTACATTTAGACTGAACGCTTAGCTCATCCCTGGCATGTTTTTGCACTGCAACACAACTAACTAGCTCATTGTACTGCTTTTCCCTCTCCCAGACTGAGCTGTGCTGTTCAGGGACTTCAAGAAGCCAATACCAGGTTAAGTTGCCGCTTTCACAAAAAAAAAAAAATGTAATAATATTTTCGTATGAATACAGAAATGCATTTATTTATGTCTTTTCAAACTGCCTGGTGTTCAGTTTTAATTAGAATGACCAGTCAGTATATTAAGAACATCTTTAGTCTACTCCCTCAGCAGGATGTATTATATCCACTATCAAGGCAAAAATTCTTCAGCTTTGTCTTCAGAGAACATTTGAACTGTTATTTTCTGGTCAGGCGGGAAAATAAGCATCTCTCCATTAATCTCTTAAGCTCTACATATAGCCTGAACTTTCACAGTTAGATGCTTCCAGTCCCATGCTGTCCACAGTTTAATTCCTCTGATACTACAATTTCCATAAACTGACTCAATCACAATGATTAAGCCAAAGACGGGAGCCGGGGAACTCATACAAATGCTTAGCAGATGATAGGGAGAATGAGGCTCCTTCTGAAGAATTGATGTCTTCTGTATGTATCTTCCTCAATGAGAGGGAATGTTATATATTCACCCTAACGCATGCTGAGAGCATTATTGCAGGTGTAGATAATAATGCACTAGAATGTATAGAGATATGGATGTAATTTCTGCATGTAGAGGGATGCCTTTTCTTGGCTCATATGTTAAATGCACTGCAAATGGCAATGCGCAGAGTGCAGTAAGTCCAGGTGAACCCTTTGATTTTGACTGCTTGCCATCAATTACTGCAGCCTCTACTATACTATTTGAATTACTGAATTTTTCTGATGTCTTGGGAAAGATGAACGAAATTGGGAGATCTTGCTTAAACAAAATTCCAGCCATAATTGAAATTTCTTCATGTCAGTCAAATTCATTGGTGTTCCACAGGAAGGCAAAATCAAAGCCCAACTATGGGCCAGTTCCCACAAGAGGTTAAAAAACAATGCAGCTCAGGCTGCAATACTCACCTTCACTTCAGTGCTGTCCCGTGCAGTAATCTCTTTCTCCCATGCGAAAAATGTGTCCATAAGCTGCACATCACAAAGCAGACCCATGTGAAAGAATGAGTGGCAGCCTCAGGCTGGGCTCCAGCCAGGCCATGCCCTCAACGCGTTTCGCTCTGCCCCAAGAGCTTAATCATGGGGATCGCTTTCTCCCACTAGATGTCTAGGTTGAAAGTTTCCGCGCTTCATTCATCCTAGAAGAATGGGTACAGTGTGTCACCACAGTATGTCCACTATAATACTGTGTGCCACTGTGGCGTCCTGCACTCACCATGTAAACATGCATTAGTAAGTACTGCCTACAGCCTGGGAAGATCCAAAGAGAAAAAGGACCCTGCACATCATGTGACCAGCCTGAAGATATCTGTAAAAGATAAGTATATATAGTAGAAAAAAAGTAGAAAATTCATGTGTGTTGGGAGGGGAACTGTAGGGGGAAAGGGTAATTGGGGTTTGGTGGGGAGCACCGTGTTCAGTTTTAAGGTTGTTCGTGGTGGTTTTTCATTAGTTAAATAGGCTTTAAATGGCCACTGAGGGTTACAGCACCTTCTTTAAACCTATCTTTGAACTGTTCTTGTGCCATAAAATGAGACCATAACCCTAATGGGTATCAACAAGTTTATTAACAAAGCCACATAACCAGTGGTGTATTTAGGTTTTGTGCTGCCCTAGGCCTGAATAAACTTGTGCCCCCCCACCCCCACAGTTGCAGAATGTCGGCTGCCCGCACAACAACTCATTGGTTGGGGGCCCTTCGGGATGCCCGGACCCCCACATATGTATGGGCTGTCCCCCTCTGATCACGGCCCTGCCTGTATTATCATACTGGTAGCACAAAAAGTGCAAGCAGGTGGGGACTCTTTTCGTACTGCCCCCCTGCAAAGTGCGGCCCTAGGCCTGGGCCTTTTTGGCCTAGGCCAAGATACAGCGTTCAAATAAGTAGTGTGACAGCACCACAGAGAATACTGAAAAGTAGTGGTTTATTGTAGAAAAAAGCATCAATGGCAGTACATCATGATTATGATTAAGCGGGTGTAAATTCCTGTGAAACGCGTCAATCAATTGCTGGTGCCTTTCCATGTATTCCCTGTGGACTTTGATGTACTGCCATTGATGCTTTTTTCTACAATAAACGACTACTTTTCAGAATTCTCTGTGGTGCTGTCACACTACTTATTTGGACTCTATACACATCGGCTCACGGACCGGACGTGCACACAGTGTTCTGGATTTATCACTCTCACCTGGAGCGGCTCTTCCTTTGCATGTGTACTACAAGATACAGCGTTGCACGTAACACAGCAAGGGGGTATTAAGGCAGAACACCAACACAGGAAAGGGATTTAAACATTTAGAATTCTTAAAGTTGTAATAAAGTCTGAAAAAAAGAGCCTCAATGACGTCACTCCCGCTCATGTGCACGGGAGCCATGATTACAGCACAGCTTTCTGAATTTTGTCCATTCAGAGCACAGTGTGAAAGCGCTGGTGACATCACAGGCTGCTACAAACATGAATATCTCCTAAACGGTGCATGCTTAGGAGCTCTTCCTTATAAATACAGGTAAGCTTTATCATAAGCTTACCTGTAGGTAAAAGTGACCAATCAGTGTTTACTACCTCTTTAAAATACATAGCTTACCATGTATATCTCAAATTTTACTTAAAGACAATTCTAGGCAGATATGCAATAAAACACACATGTTATTGCAGCTCTAATGCCATTTTTACATCCTTAAATGCTTTTTTAAAAAAAATAAAAATACAAGCCCTGTAAGTGCCATAATTTGATTTGAATCAGAATTTGATAAGAGAGAGCAGAGTGCCCAATAGATGAGTTCATCACTGTGCAGCTTCTTTTTCATTTTCTGGTCTCAGTCTTGGGATGGGATCATGACAACCAGAGGACAGAGGAATTTCATTGAATGATACGGGCCGTCATTCACTCCAGAAGACTAAGGAAGGACATCTAGTGATGAAAAAAAAAAGTGCTGCAGGGGACAGCTCCAGATTGATTATTGCTTTTTTTAAAAATCTTATCTTATAATGGGATATTTTTAATTTATTTTTAATGGAGTTGCACTTTAAAGTAAACCCGAATACAGTTCAAAAGTAACAATGTAGCAGTACAGCTGCTGACCTGGTACATAGTAGTGACTGTACATACAAATGGCAACTGCCCCAAGCTATAACGTGTCTTAACAGCAAGGAGCACATGGAAGGGCGATGCATGTCAAACAACAAAGAAAAATTCCCAGCTCACTTACCAGCCAGCCTGCAAGAAACCAAATTGTCCTGTCTAAAAGTTCATGTTAAAAACAGGGGTTGAGTTTGTACACATTTGCAAATACATGCGTAAGCTGCAGAGGCCACTTTTCTACACCCCGGTATTATCTGCAGTCCTAACTCTATAATTTTGAGAGCCTTCATAGTAGGAGCACATATATAATAATGGATAGATTGAGGACTCACTCCTCCTTAAAGGCACAGGGGCACACAGGACACCCAGTGGGACACACAGTGGTGACTGCATTACCTTACTATGTCTTTACAAGTACGCTGGGAACTTTTATCTTCCTCCAGACTAAAACTGCTGCAGGAGATTTAGATGGGCAATGGGGTTAATTTACTAAAGTTGTAGAGCATGTTACTATTTCATAGAGAATTTATAATGATCTCAGTGAATGAGCTGATACAAAGTTTTTGGAAAGAATACCCAGTTGCATGCAAAAGAAAAAAAACAAACAAAAAAAACAGCATATCTGTTCACACGTGATTGAATAACTGAAGTCCATTTACTACCCCCTTGAAAAGGAATCTACAGTGGATCGTCCTTCAGTGGCAGTTGAGCGGTGGTTTGCAGGTGTTCAGGAGAGGAATGTCAGGACCTGGATCACCTGCTGGTGGCACTGTGCTTTCCAGAGCGGGAGGTTGTAGTTCCAGCATCCACCAGGAGGTGTCTCCAGTCATCAGATCCTAGTAATCAGTTTCCACCTGATGCTGGCTGCTGGGAAGGTATTTAGGTTTTCCCCAGCAATGCCTCTCCCTCTGGTGTTCTGCTGCTGCCAGATTCTGTTTGCCATTAATCCTGATCTTGCTCCTGTCTTTTACCCTGCTGTCTCGTACCTGCTCTCCCTTGTTCCTCATCCCAGTTTTGGCTCCCCCTTCCCATCTGCTCCCTGTACCTCTAGTTTTCCTCTGCTTTTGTTTTCCCCATTTCTGTATAAATTGTATATAGTTAGTTGTTAGTTAGGCTTTCTGTTTCTTTGGTTGATTAGTTAGATATATTCTGTCACTGGGTTTGTGGCTCACTTATATTTTTATGTTTATGAGTGTAGCCACGCAAATCTGGTCATCTCTGCTGTTGAACCCTGACAGTGATACTGCCACCTACTGAACACCTGTGTTTTTTTTTTGTCTTAGGCTGCTTTCACACTGAGGCGCTTGAAAACTGCCCATAAAACGCCGGGCACTTTTGAGGCGATTTTGAGGCATTAGCGGTGTGCTTTTTTGAAGGTCACATGACACAAAAGAACCATTTTGATGCGATTTTGAAGCACTTTTCATGCGCTTTTCAGGCGCTTGCATTCATTTCAATGGAGAGGGATGCTTTTGAGGTGCTTTTTTTTGTGCTTCAAATTATGCTCCAAAGATGCTGCTTGCAGGAGATTTTTTTACCTCCCATGAAAGCATTCATTGTTTTTAATGGAAATTGGTTTTCGTGATCATTTCAGGCTCTTTTATTTTTGCTTGAAAGTGCCTGAAAAGCATCTCAGTGTGAAAAGGGTCTTATTCCAAGGGGATGTTACATGACAAAAACCACATGCCAAGCAGTTGGAACACGGTTACAGCCTGGTCCTATTGACTTAAATGGGAGCATTTATCAAGTGGCACTCACTGCCTTGTAGATATAACATGTGCCACCATGTTTTTTTAGGTAGGTAATAATAAAGATTTAGATCCACTAACTGTTTTTTTAGCTCAGCTTTCAAGTATATCCTGCCAGAAATCCATTGCTGTCTCCTGTACAGTGTCCTGTGCTCCTTGCAGTGTTATCTCAAGCAACATTAGCAGGAAGTATGGAAGAACTACAGAACATGTGACCCTATGTTCTGGAGAAGAGGAGGGGTGTGTTCTGCAGTCCTAACATTCTTCCTGCCATAGGGTAACAACATTGCCAATCCATAGATACCAGTGAAAGAGTGAGCGTTGCCACCCACCCTAAGACAGAAAGTGTGTTATTGGCAGGATTACCAGGTAAAAAAACAAAGGGAACAAAGCCTAAAACAATGAATGCAACCATCACATCTAAGGACTGGTAACCTGCAAGATATTCCACTTTTTTCTTCTTGGGTTTAGATGCATTTTAAAGTGTCAGTAAACCCAAAATAATATATATACAGTATATATATATATATATATATATATATATATATATATATATATGACATATTTACAAATAATATGGGAAAACAGCGCGTACACTTTAAAATAAATAAAAGACCTGCACCTATGTCACTCACTGTGAATGTCCACTGTGAGTGCTGGTTTATCAAGCCCGTCTCTACTTGTCATCTAAATATGTTGATCAATAGGAGCTGCACACCAAACTCATAACGCATTTCACCAATGAAGGAGCACTTAAGGATCGAGCCTTCATTGGTGAAATGTGTTAGAAGGGCCTCCGTGGGTCCATTGGTCCCAGGCGGCAGTTTTAGAGGGGCGGCAAATTTTTACCAGCATTTTTTGTGTGCAGGGGAGGAGCTCTGCTTTCAGTACACACCAGTCAGGGGCACCATGCAGTTCATTAGCTGGCTGTGCGGGTACGGGACAGAAGAAGGAAAGGGGACTTAGGGACACGAGAAGGGGGGCAGATGGTGCATCCCAAAGCAGCTGCAGCAGCTGGGCTATTCTTGGAGCCCACAGCCACCCACTCAGCCTCTTCACGGCCACCCATTCAGTTCACGGAATTGCAGGGGCAGAGCCTAGAGGTCAGCTGACTCGTGAGGAATGAAGTGGGAGGGGCTGGAGGAGACCCCATCTCCTTATCTCAGCATAGGTGTCACTGCTGCTAGACACCACAAAGCCGAAGACACAGTGAGTACAACTGTCTGTGATCTTATCCTCCCCACACTGCCACGGACACCCCCTCCCCACACTTCCACTCACCCCCCTCCCCACACTGCCACTGACCCCCCCTCCCCACACTGCCACTGACCCTATCCCCCTCCCAGCACTTCCACTGACCCCCACCCGACGGGGACGTTAAGGCACTTGACTTACCCACCGGCACTTCTCCGACTCACCCACCGACACCCGAGGTTCTTATCGGGTCGACGACGTCGACGAAACCCTACGTGGTAGACGGGGGGAAGAGCACAGGGATTCAGGGGAAAGGAAGAAGACAGGGCATG
>BLSH010232188.1:25681-38935 GCA_018402905.1 Glandirana rugosa
CATTGACCCTATCCCCCTCCTAGCACTTCCACTGATTCCACCCCCTAGCACTGCCACTGAGCTCACCCCCCCACCAGCATTGCCACTGATACCACTGTCATATACTACCCTAGTCTGTCTATATACTACCCTAGATTGTCCGTATACTACCCTAGCCTGTCTATATACTACCCTATCCTATCTGTATACTACCTTAGCCTGTCCGTATACTACCCTAGCCTGTCTGTATTCTACCCTAGCCTGTCTATATACTACCCTAGCCTGTCCATATACTATCCTAGCTTGTCCATATACTACCCTAGCCTGTCCGTATACTACCCTAGCCTATCCGCATACTACCCTAGCCTGTCTGTATACTACCCTGGCCTGTCCATATACTACTTTAGCCTGTCTATATTCTACCCTAGACTGTCTATATTCTACCCTAACCTGTCTGTATAATACCCTAGCCTGTCTATATACTACCCTAGCCTGTTCATATACCACCCAGCCCATCCCTTGGAAATGAACATAATGGTATGCCATATCATTTTGCATATAGACAAGGTGCTGTTGCATGTAAATTTGACATCCTGATAAACTTAATTTTAATTGTAATTATAATGGATGTGGGGGCCTTTTGGTGGGCATATTTTTTCTTTTTTTTTGGGGGGGGGAGGGGGGGTATTTCAACCTTGGACCCAGACAACACAGTGTCTTGGGCCAGCCCTGTGTGTTAGGGTGGGGCAAGTGGGCAGGGAGAGTGTTAGTTAGTAGAACCGTACTTTCTGCATCCAGGTGGATTATACCTTGTTTTTTTCAGGACAAATTGGGCTTTCATTTGGTGGTAAATGCTAATGGATATCCCCTGTTTTTTTTTTTATTATCTAGAGAAAACTGGCCCAAAATAGTAAAAAAAAACACTTTTAAAAAATGTAACTGTATGTTTCTTGCCACCTCCAAAGAACAACCCAAATTAAAGAGGAAGTAAACCCTGATGGGTTTACTTCTTCTGTATTCTCCTGTAAAGTAGAAGCATAATGGGCTACTATGCATCGCATAGTAGCCCATTATGTGTCACTTACCTGCAAACGAAGCCTGCAACATCCAGCGCTGTCCCCTGCACTGGCAGCATCCATCTTCTTCCTGCCAGGGCCGCGACTCCGGCTCTGTGACTGGCCGGAGTTGCGTGAAGTCACTTCCGCACATGCGCGCGGGAGCCACCAGTCACGGCACAAACTCAGTGAAGGAACAGCACGGAGGCCCTTTCTTCACTGCGCATGTGTCGAATGACGTCGGCACATCTAGTACACTTTATATCTCCTAAACTGTGCAGGTTTGGGAGATATGCAGGGAACCTACAGGTAAGCCTTATTATAGGCTTACCTGTAGGTTAAAGTGGTCGTCACGGGTTCAGGCAAATTCTTCTGCTCCCGATGATCGTAGAGATACCAGCTTATGTGTACATTAGTTGCTGTTTGTACACGTAGTACAGCCCAGAAACAAAAACATTTTTTTTCTTTTAATCCTACCTAATACACACTGACACTGACGATGATACTATTTGTTTGTCCCCCCAAAAAATACTGACCCTGACCTTTGACCTTGACCTTTGACCCTGACCTTGATCCAAACACTAACCCTGGTGCTGACCTAGATCAAACCTTGATCTAGGTATTTTATTTTTTATTTTTTTGTTATTTTTTTACTACACATTTTTTTTTCTATCTCTGCAAGGACAGAGAAAGATGCAATGGGGTTGATTTACTAAAACTGGAAAGTGCAAAATCTGGTGCAGCTCTGCATAGAAACCAATAAGCTTCCAGGTTTTATTGCCAAAGCTTAATTGAACAAGCTAAAGTTAGAAGCTGATTGGTTTCTGCTCAGAGCTGCACCAGATTTTGCACTCTCCAGTTTTAGTAAATCAACCATAATGCAAGGGGGCGTGACTGATCACTGTGACAGCCAATGAGAGGCCCAGAATCGGACGTACTGGGCACGATCGTTAGAAAATTATCTTACCACAAAGGGAAATATCCAAATATGCAGCGCCATGGAAAAAAGCCCAGTCCAGGGAGGCCGCATATTTGCATAGGGACGTGAAGGGGTTAAAAAGGTATTTTCAGCCACTTACAGGATAATTGTTCTATTGCAAGGTTAAAGGGAGGGTTTATAATTGGCAGCTTCTGGGTTTAAATTTGCTTTCACTATATACAGTGTCACTGGAAAATATATTGTATTGATGGCGCTTCTGCCAATAAATCTACATTCACCGGTGGCGATGCGCTTTAATTTCCTGATATTTGCAAGCAGCTTTCTGATTGACAGCTCTGTTGTCCAGTAGCGAGTTCTGGAACCCCAGTGCCTAATACATAACGGCTAAGCTATTAAATAATCGTTATCAGCGGAGGAGCTGAACAGGCTTTTCAGTTGCCGAGCTCATTCGTCTGTCTTCTAGAAGAAAAGGACTTCACTCAGGATTCCTGATGTGACAGCGGGGGGTAGGAAGATATTTGCAATTCATAAACCATGGTGCGCTGTGTGTATTTTTAGACGCTGCTACCAGCAATCAGGAGGGTATTAGTGCTTAAAAAAAACGCATAATCCCCCCTCACTGCGAGGGAATATCTCTTATTATGGCAAGTCATGCCCACCCTGTGTCATCACAAGCTGTCCTACTACACCTGACAAATTCAGAATGAATGCTAAAGGAAATCTATAGTAGTGTTCAAATATGTAACGTAATCCACTTAACGGGGACCTTTCAGTAACTTTACGATAAATGGCTGACGTGTCTTAAAGGGGTTGTAAAGTCTTCTGGTTTTTCACCTTAATGCATTCTATGCATTAAGGTGAAAAACCTTTTAAGTGCAGCAGCCCCCCCAGAGCCCCCCTTTACTTACCTGAGCCCAAACCGATCCTGCGTCGGGGACGAGCCGGCTCCGATCCTCATTGGATGGACTTATAGGTGGGAAGCCATTGGCTCCCGCTGCTGTCAATCAAGTCCAGTGACCCCGGAGCCGGGGGCGGGGCCGAGTCCCGCTGTATGAGTGAACACGCAACGGCAGGACTCGGGAGCGTGCCCATACGGGTGACAACCAGGGAAAGCACTTCCCTGGTGGGTCACTCGATGCGCAGGAGGAGCCAAGATCGCTGCCGAAGGACCCCAGAAGAGGAGGATTGGGGCCACTCTGTGCAAAACCGCTGCACAGAGGAGGTAAGTATGACGTGTTTGTTATTTAAAAAAAATAAAATGTGAACCCTTATAATCACTTTAACCACTTGACCACTGGGCACTTAAACCCCCTTCCTAACCAGACCAATTTTCAGCTTTCAGTTCTCTCACATTTTGAATGACAATTACTCAGTCATGCAACACTGTAGCCATATGAAATTTGCGTCCTTTTTTTCACACAAATAGAGCTTTCTTTTGGTGGTATTTAATCACCGTTGGTTTTTTATTTTTTGCGCTATAAGTAAAAAAAGACCGAAAATTTTGTAAAAAAAAGAATTTTTCTTTGTTTCTGTTATAAAATTTAGCAAATTAGAAATTTTTCTTCATAAATTTTGGCCTAAATTTATACTGCTACATATCTTTGGTAAAAAAAAAAACAAATTCGTTTATATTATTTGGTCTTTGTGAAGGTTATAGAGTCTACAAGCTATGGTGCCAATCACTGAATATTGCTCACACCTGATGTACTGACAGCCTGTCTCATTTCTTGAGACCCTAACAAGCCAGGAAAGTACAAATACCCCCCAAATGACCACTTTTTGGAAAGTAGACATTCCAAGGTATTTAGTAAGAGGCATGGTGAATTTTTTGAAGTTGTAATTTTTTCCCACAATTCTTTGCAAAATGAAGATTTTTTTTTTGTTTTTTTTTTTCCACAAAATTGTCATATGTTAACAGGTTATTTCTCACACCCAGCCTATGCATACCACAAATTACACCCCAAAACACATTCTACTACTCCTCCTGAGTATGGCGATACCATATGTGTGAGTCTTTTACACAGTCTGGCCACATACAGAAGCCCAACATGCAGGGAGCACCATCAGGCGATCTAGGAGCATAAATTACACATATAATTTCTTGACTACTTCTTGCACTTTTGAAGGTCCTGGAGCACCAGGACAATGGAAACGCCCAAAAAATGACCCCATTTTGGAAAGTTAACACCCCTACGTATATTCTAGGAGGCATAATGAGTCTTTTGAACATGTGATTTTTTCCACAAGTTGTTGGAAAATGTGGAAAGAAAATGAAAACGCATTTTTTTTTTTTACACAAAGTTGTCCATTTATACAATATTTCTAACACACAACATGTACCTAGAAAAAATTACACCCCAAAATATATTCTACTACTTCTCCCGAGTATGGCAATACCACATGTGTGACACTTTTACACAACCTGACCACATACAGAGGCCCAACATGCAGGGAGCACCGTCAGGTGTTCTAGGGGCATACATTTCAAATCTAATTTGACTACCTTTTACACTATTGTGAGGCACTGTGGTGGCATGGATAGGCACTGTAGTGGCACAGATGGGCAGTGTAGTGGCACGGATGAGCAGTGTAGTGGCATGGATGAGCAGTGTAGTGGCACGGGTGGGCACTGTAGTGGCAGGAATGGGTACTGTAGTGGCACAGATGGGCACTGTAGTGGCACGGATGGGCCCTGTAGTGGCACAGATGGGCACTGTAGTGGCATGGATGTGTCACGGATGAGAACTGATGTGGTATGGATGAGCATGAATGAAGCACAAATAAGCCATGGATGGGGGATGGATGAGCCATGGATGGGGATGACTGAGCACGGATGGGGATGGTGAGCATGGCTGGGTGGGTGAGCATGGATGGATGGCTGGGCGAGCAGGGCTGGGTGGGTGAGCATGGATGGATGGATGGTGAGCATGGCTGGGTGGGTGAGCATGGGTGGATGGCTGGGTGAGCACGGCTGGGTGGGTGAGCATGGATGGATGGATGGTGAGCATGGCTGGGTGTGTGAGCATGGATGGATGGATGGGTGAGCATGGATGGCTGGCTGGGTGAGCACGGCTGGGTGGGTAAGCATGGATGGATCAATGGGTGAGCACGGCTGGGTGGGTGAGCATGGATGGATGGATGGGTGAGCATGGATGGATGGCTAGGTGAGTACGGCTGGGTGGGTGAGCATGGATGGATGGGTGAGCATGGATGGATGGCTGGGTGAGCATGGCTGTGTGAGGATGGATGGATGGGTGGCTGAGCATGGATGGGCAGAGAATGGGTGGGTGAGCATGGATGGGGTGAGGATGGGTGGGTGAGCATGGATGAGGTGAGGATGGCTGGGTGGGTGGTGGATGGATGGGGTGAGGATGGCTGGGTGAATAGTGGATGGATCGTGGGGTTGCTAACTGTCACTTAGCAGTGCTGTGGGCATTACACATAGCCCACAGCACTGCAGCACATCTTGTCTCCCCCCTCTCTCCTCTCGCAATGCACCGATCGGTGCGAAGAGGAGAGAGAAAAGCCGACGCTTCCGCCAGCTTGTTGACATGTGATGATCAAATGACGACGCGATCACGTGGTGAAAGGCCGCTCAGAGCGGCCATTCACCGTGATGCGCTGGGTCCCCTGGACCCGGCGGTCAAGGATGTTCCCATGTGCGCGCCCCAGGGGGCGCGCGGGAAGCGCGATTCTGGGAGGACGTCCATAGACGTCCTCCCAGAATAATGCAACTGCCCTGTGGACGTCTTTTGTTTATAGGGCGGTTGGGAAGTGGTTAATGTGCAGCAACAGTATCATATTTCGTTTTTTGTTTTTTTTTAAGTTCCACCTTTTTATCTTAAAGGAGGCATCTTTGGGTTTCAGTCTCTTAATTTTTGATAGCCTGGGATGATGTCATCGGTCTGCTGCAGCATTTCCTCAGTCTCCTCTCCATCAATGATCAGACTGCAATATTGTAATAGAGTAACAAGCCAAGAACTGCACAGGCACCATATTTGTGTTATCTCTGATCCGTCATCTCAGTCCAAGAGACAGACAGTGAACTTGGGTGACCACTGAACAAAGATAGTACCATCCTTCTAGAGAAGAGTAGATGAAGGCACTGTCAGGGGGAGTAATGTGGGAGGTAATAAATACCTGGAAGTGTTACGCTTACTCATTATTTAACATTCTACACAAATATACCTGATGAAAGGTCATCTTTAAAGCGGTTGTAAACCCCACTTTATCATTTTTACCTACAGGTAACCCTTATTATAGGCTTACCTATAGGTAAAATAAATATCTCCTAAACATGCACCGTTTAGGAGATATTCACCCTGCATACAGCCAGTGACATCACTGGCGCATGCGCTCTGAAGGTCAGGAATACTTATCCGGAACTTCAGAGCTTCGTTCCGGAACCGAGGACTCCCACGCGCATATGCGGGAGTCATGTCATTGCGGCTCCAGCCAATCACATAGCTGCAGCACGCGAATCCGGAAGAAAGGCCAGGGGAAGATGTCAGCCTTCCCAGTGCTGACTGAGCGCCACTGGAAGCACTTCATTTTGAGGTAAGTATTTCATAATGTGCTAGTTTGCGATGCATACTAGCACATTATGCCATTGCCTTGCAGGTTTTTCTTTTGAAATGTCTGTGGTTTACAACCACTTTAAAGGGCAACTACAGTTAAAACATAGCTATATGACCTGCCAATATAGATCCACCATCAATCACGATGCCCGCTGCACTGCTGAACTCGAAAAAAAAGGCAAGTCCTTGAAACAAAGTTCCACCCGCGACGAAGGCTAACCACTGAATGCCTGCTCTGCCGTTTGACAGTTCTTAAATAGGTAAGGGGCGGGTCACCTGGTGGCATCACTGACCCAGCATGCATCGGCGTTAAACGGCAGAGCAGGCATTCGGTGGTTAGCCTTCATCGTGGGAGGATCATTTTTTTCTTTTCCGGTGCGGCAGGCGTCATGATTGACGATGGATCTGCATCGGGGACATTGTTTTTTAATTTTTTTTAATAAAAGGATTGTCAAAAATTGCCTCCTTATTTTATTTATTTTTGACACTTTTTTTGGTGAATGGGTAGGGATATAATGTACCCCATACTCATTCACATAGGGAGGGGACTGAAATCTGGGGGCCCCCTTGTTGAAGGGGGCTTCCAGATTCAGATAAGCTCCCTGCCCACAGACCTCCACAACCACAGCCCAAGGTTGTCGGGAAGAGGCACTTGACCCCATCAACATGGGGACAAGGTGCTTTGGGGTGGAGGGGCAGATCACCCTCCCAGCCCAAAGCACCCCTCCATGTTGAGGGCATGTGGCCTGGTATGGTCGAGGAGGGGGGCACTTGCTCAACCTCCCTTCCTGACCTGCTGGGCTGCATGCTCGGATAAGGGTCTGGTATGGATTATGGGGTGGGGGGCCCATGCCCACTGGCCATCAGGCTGAGGACATCTAGTGGCAGAAAAAGTACTGCTGGGTAGATCTCTAGACTGGAGTTGAAAATTGCAAAAAAAGCTGGTTTTGTTATTCTATTATTTAATGAGCTATTCATATTTATCTTCGGGTACTCCATATATTCAAATGTTGGTAACTTTACTGCTCTAGACAAAAGGACACAGAATATTCACCTGGGACCAGGTGTTGATTGATTTAGCCCAATTTGAAGGCAAAAGTAGGAGGTCCCAGATGAGGATTCTCCTTCCTTTTGTCTTGAGCAATACATTTGCCAGCATTTAAAATCAAGAGTACCTCTAGTCTTTTATTTTTATGAATGCTTTGGCATGGGGCATATGACAAGCCACCCTGGATTTAGCATTCGGTGTCCTCCGAGGCTGACACGTACATTGACTTGGGAGAAGTGTGTTGTATAGAGTTGAGCGAACCCGTGGATGTTCGGGTTCTGTGGGTTCGGCCGAACTTTGGAAAAAAGTCCGGGTTCGGTACCGAACTTGACCAGAACTTTACCCCGAACCCCATTGAATTCAATGGGGACCCACATTTTCGGCACAAAAATGACTGTAAAAGAGTCCTGGAAAGTGCTAGAGGGCTGCAAAATGATTTTAGAACAATAATCTGTCCCTTACAGCAACAGCAGGAACCTGACCCTTTAGAACTAGGAGATTATTTTAGAACAATAATCTGTCCCTCTAAGCAGTAGACTCTACCTAGTCCAGTCAGATCTTTCTGTAATGCAGGATGAGATCTGCAATCTGTCCCTAAAAGCAGTAGTAGTAGTAATCTCTGCCTATCTATCTATCTGCAATCTGTCCCTAAAAGCAGTAGTAGTAGTAAGCTCTACCTATCTATCTATCTGCAATCTGTCCCTCACAGCACCGGCAGCCTCCTCTCCCTACACTACCCAGAGAGCATGTGACACGCAGCACTGTGACTCCAGCCTCATATAGAGGCTGGGTCACATGACACACTGGCCAATCACAGCCATTCCATTAGTAGGCATGACTGTGATGGCTTCTAGGGAAAACCAGTGAAACGCTTGCGTGATCAAATACCCGAACCCAGAACTCGAACCCAAACTTTTTTTCAAATGTCCGGGTTCGGGTCCGGGTCACGGACACCGCAAAGTTCGGTACGAACCCAAACTTTACAGTTCTGGTTCGCTCAACTCTAGTGTTGTACCTTTTTTTGTTTTACAAGAAAGAACACCTGATTCTTCATTGATGTGATTTAGGATAACACGTACAGGTCTTGTCCCTCCCCTGGCCTATCACTGGACAGAAGCAGCAGAATGTCATGCTCATCTCTCCATCACTGTTCTTTCTTCATCTATCAGCATGCTATTTGCACTGCAGAAGCTCCTTGTGCTGACTCTCCCTCTCCCAGTCTGAACTCTGCTGTACAGATATTGCTGCCACTGATACCAAGTCAGGTACTTACACTGCTTGCATTTAAAAAAATATATTAACTGATGATGTATTAATGAATACAGAGCTGCATTAATGCGCGTCTTTTATATCTGCCCGGAGTTCACTTTCAATTCAGGACTCCATTGCCTGCTGAGTTACTGGAAATCTGGAATAAGTTGCCAATCTATCAGTCTGGGAGCTCACAGCAAGCTGGCCAGAATCCAGGATTGAAAGATCCATCTTGTCGCAGGCGGAACAAACCATTTTTTTTTTTTTCAAGCAGAACATCGTATTTTTCCCATTAGGCTCTACAGACTCCCCGAGAGGCCCTGGCTGCATCTCTCTTTATAATAGACTAAACAGAGTCCCCAGTAATTGTGTTTCCTCTCCTGGAAAAGAGAAATGTGTGTTTTAATAGGCCCATTTAGACAAGTTTGGCCATGGATGTAAAATAAGATAACTGTTTTCTTTTCTTTTTTTTTCCTTTTGGCGGTTGAGTGCTGACATCTTTCAGGCGAATGGACACTTGAGCCTGACTCTTGACGGAGGAGTAAGGGAGGGGGGCGAGAAGGCGGCTCTGGCGAGGCAGTTTTGTTTGGAAAGCTGTGAAGTACTACATTAAATTGAGAGTACACTAATAATATGGCAAGTGCATTGCAGAAAATTGCTGGTCCCTGGGCACTTACAAATCTTTTTTTTCTAAATGGATTGTCAGAGGGAGAAGTGGCAGGGACGTGTCCTGTGTCACAACCAACGCCGCTCGCTAGCGTTTAGCTAATACAAGGTAACATGGTTCTCTGAGCTCTGCGGAACAGCAAAACCTATTACAAAAACCGCAAGAGGAAATTTTCTTATTGCTTCATTTTACAGTCCTTCATCTACAATACTGGCAATTACATTTAAAGAGATATAATTAAAGCTGTTGCAAAGGTTAGTTTTTTTCTTCTAAAATTACAAACATGTTATAGTTACCTGCTCTGTGCAATGCTTTTGTACCCTCCTCTTCGGGGGTCCCCCACTGGCGCTCTATGCTCCTTCAGGACACACATTTCACATGCAGCAGAACTTTCTCTTCCACGTGAATATGTGCCAGTCCTTCCTTGGGGCCATCATGCACCCCAATGTTAAGTATGGGCACCTTGACTTTCACCAGGATCTTCCAGAGTAGAACCTGCTTGGCCATGGTTACACAGCCTCAGGCACATGGCAGGCAGGGCTTTCCTTCACCAAGCACCGTGTCCTGATATGTTGCAACTGTCAATGGAAATAGGTTAAATCATCGGATGTCACTGATCATGTTTTTATCACTCTCCTGCACATGTTCACCTGGAGAACACCCCATATTATATCCAGTCACATAATGTAACCTTGTACATGATGTATCCTGCCGACTATGCCGAGTTTTGAGAGGTAACCCCCTAGGGTCCATTCAAACTGTCTATAAGCCATTAAAGTAGAACTCTAACTCACTGTTCTGTATGGGCATTAACATTTTCAGGTCAGAAGCCAATTGACACTGCAGCCCCATACACACTTAATAAAGGACCATGTCCCAGCTGTTCAGCCATTGGTTAGGTCTGTTCCTACATGCCCTGACACCCCTAGTGTTTTGAGCAAGTAATGCTGAGCATGTCCTAAACTTCTTCAGTCTTCTCACGTCTTTACTTGACACAGTAACTTTAACTCAAGCTCTCAACTCTCTCCTTATACCATGATGTGCAATCAGGTTTGGAGGCCAGTGGTTGTAGAAGTAGAGAGGTTCGTGCAGTAATCAGCTGGATAAATAAATAAGCAGACCCCCCTAGTGGATGACGCAGGCTCAATCTATGTGTGGGTTCTAAGTACTATCTGGTCTTCACCAGAGCTCCTGATGGTGGAGATAGCTTTCACTGCATGCTTGCCAGGCCGTGGCCCTCTGGATAGCTCCATCAGGAACAGAGCAAGTGGGGTAGCAGATAAAGCAGATAGGGAACAAGCAGGAGGGTAGTCGATGAACAAGCCAAAAGGTTAGTAACGAGTAGTAGCTGGCTAGGATCAGGTGGAAGCATAGTCAATGAACAATCCATGGGTTGATAATAAGTTGCAGTGAAGCTAGGGACAGCAGCAGCAATGCAAGGAGCAAGATATTAGCTGAAAGAGCAGAGAGATGAGAGAGCACAATAATTTGGCAAACAGGACGTGCAAGGACATGGCTTAAAGTGGATGTAAACCCTTCATATACCCAGTGAAGTGAACAGCCTCAGATGATACACAGAGATGAAGCAAAATCCCCCTATATACGTTTTACATGCACATCTGCTGTCTTTATCTGTAATTATCTTTTAGAAAGTGCAGATTGTGTTAACATTTTTCTCTTTCTGGTTACCTCTGGGAGTGGATCATTGGTATACAGCCAAGACAGCTCATCGAAGGAAAGCATGGACCCCCTCTCCTCATAGGCAAAGGAAGAAAGCAAAGTACATAGCTCTGCTCTTAGACGGCAAGCAGATTGCTAATCTATTTATAGAAACCTCCCCGTCACACACTTCTATCTCCCGTCTCGGAGAATGTGTGACAACTTATCAGGCTGATAACAGAGCTACAGAGCAAGAGAGAGCTACGGGACATTTCTTTGAAGAGAGATAACAAAACACTGCAGATCTATGTGCACAGCTCAAATTTCATGAATCGGGTTTACATCCACTTTAAATAGGAAGTTCATGGGAGGAGGAAAGAGTTCAAGGTTCAACAGAGACAAGGTATAAAGCAGGACCAGACAGGGAGCTGTCCAGCATTTCAGGAGGTACAGCAAGAAGAACCACAGCCAGTCACTGCAAAGATCTCAGGGCCAGATCATTTAGTTTATTCTGCCTCTTGGGCACACAGGAAAGCCACTGTACTTCCAATTCAGAAGGCCCTGCAGAATGTAACCGAAGACTAGGTCCCTAGGCAAGCCCTGTACTGTAACAGGTTCCAAGACAGAGACCAAACCACCAAGAGGGGAACATGAAGTACACCGGTTTCCGCACTACCGGTTCCCACACTATCAAGCTACTAAGTGGGGAACATGAAGTACTACCAGTAGCTGCTTCCATTGCTGACTGGCCACTATTCCTTCTTCGCATCTTCCTCCTTAATGGTAAAGGTTGCCTGTGATGTTTTGTTTTTTTTTTCTTTTTTACCTCTCAGAGACTGCTTCCTCCTCTGTCTTGTTCTCTTTTCTCATTATCTCTCATTTTATCCTTCGAGAGAAAGAGATACTTGGTAGGTGATAGCTTTATCTCATCATTGTGGTATTCTCTCTTTTTTTAAAAAAAATTTCCGTATTTTTACATTTCCTTTATTTTTACAAAAAACCATTCTCCGTTTATCAGAAGAGAAAAATAATAAACATCCCATCCCACCATCTCCAGAGGTCTTATAATTTCCCTACCTCCTCCTCCCCCTCCCTTCTTCCCTTTCCCTACTTCCCTTTCCTTTCTGTTATTCTATACTTGCTTCCTTCTCTTTTTCTCTTTTATATTTTTCCCATTTTCCCCATTTGTTTTGATATTTATCTAGGGCATCTTCGTCTATTGAGATAGCTCTTTCTATCTCTCTCATCCACTCTACTTTATCTATCCATTCCTTCACGGTCGGGGGCTCAGGATTTTTCCATTTTCTCTGTATCAAACTTTTTGCTGCATTCAGGAGTAGCGGGACCAGCGTATTTTTATATTCCTTTATCCGCTCTTTTGTTGCGTGGAACATGCATTCCCATGCCTCATTCTCTACTTGTTTTTTTGTTGTTTTATTTATTGCCTTGATAATCTCCTTCCAATAATTTATTATTTTTGGGCACGTCCACCACATGTGTGCGAATGTGCCAATATTTCCACATCCTCTCCAGCAGTTGGTCCTCCCTATTTATCCTCCCTAATCTTTGGGGTGTCCTATACCAACGTGCTATTAATTTGTAATTCATTTCGTTTGTCCCTTGATCTCTTGCCGATGTACTTATTAATTTCCCCTACGGTTGTATATATTTCCTTACCCTCTTTCTTCACCCCTTTCACGACCTTCCCTTTCTCTATTCTTTTTAAGACTTTAATTATTCATGTAGCCGTTCTCTAGTTCCCTGTTTGCTTTACTTAATGTTTAATTATCGTGCAACCATATCCTGTGGGGTTTCTAATCCCTCCTATTTATCCCTCCTGGTTGACGACCTCTCCTACACCTTTATAACCGTGTAAGCGTGTGTACACCACCTGCACGGGTTTTTATTATTTAATAACCTTCCTCTAATAGTTCCGTTATTTATTTTGTTGTTTTTTTGTTCATCTCTTACTCCGTACCCTTACGTACAAGGTGCGTTGTTTTCTCGCCTATTTCCTTATATTTTTATGCGACCAGGGCGATGAGGACTTACGTCGTTTTTCAAACTATGTCTCTTTT
>BLSH010232188.1:39193-51191 GCA_018402905.1 Glandirana rugosa
ATTGGCTGGAGATTGTCTCTTTCCGTGATGGGTGTCCTTCCTGGCGGTTGCCGCCGCCATGTTTCCCGCCTCAGCTCCCTGACAGAGTGGTCCCGGACGGCTGGTGTGCCCTATTGGTATACCGCCTCAACGCAGACACGGTAGGCGCTATTTATGAGACCTGTACTTTTTTGGTTCTTATGATATAAAATAGTCATTACTCATTCTTTTCAATTTCTATTCCAGAGTACACACAAGCACGCTCCTGATGAGTGATTTGAGATCACGAAACGCGTAGAGCTTTCATATGCTTACCATGTTATATTTTAGTAATTCATGTATATGTCATCGGGGCCATTCCCTTATGGGGTACCACATAGAACCATGGCAGTGCACAGATCATTATCCGTGCACGACGAACTGTATGTATATATGCCAATGGATGGTTCGGGGAATTAAATTTTCCTTTTTGTATATGAATTTAGTATCATTAATTGATTCTATACCGTATAATCATATTGTTGTCATTTATACTGTACAATTATGTTACTATATTTTTTCTACTTTGATTATTGATTTATGTATATGTCAACCTTTATTGATATGAATTCTATAATTAAAACATTTTAATCATGAACCATCCTTATACATTTTTTACCACCACATGTGTCATATAAAGTCCCAACTGTTTTGTTTTGTTTGCTAAGCAACAGGGATGGAAGTTCATGACGGTATGTCATGACTTCATTTAAAGTCCCACATTTCCCCACTTACCCCTTTGTTCTGTAGTCATATCAGGGATGGACACATGTGGTGGGGATCATTTGGTACAAGCCATGGCTCTATTGTAACCAGGACCCCTTGGTCCTCATGTTAATTTCCTTTTTTTGGAATTTTTCCTTTTTTTGTTCCCCCTCATTTTAACATTTCCACCCATACTTATAGGGCCAATTTGTTTATATTAGGTTCTATCTTGAAAATCAACAACTATGTGGCCTCCCCGTGCCCGTGAGCGGCGGTGTCCGATGTGGACAGCTCCGGCACCTGGGTTTCATTCATCCATGGGAGCTGTGACGCATACCGCGGGGTTCCCCCGCCCCTTGAGGGCTCCCCTCCCGGGGGGGTGGATTCCTCCCGCTATGCGTCGGCGTCACGTCACCCATGCCGCACGCTGCAATCTTGCAGCCTATAGCCAGCTGGGTATCTATGCTCGCAGGTGCAAGTGGGGAGGGACGGCTGTTCTTCCGGACATAGCGTCTCCTCCCCTTCCTCTGTCGCATCTGCGTGCGTGACGCTGGCGGGAAATCTGGGCGGCGGCGTCTATATCAGGCGCCACCTGACATGGCAATAGACATCTCCAGCACGTTGCATTTACAATTTTTCACTGGACACTTGGTTCCCGTGCACAACATCTCAGGTAATACACATGGACTTGCCAATCTGTTCATTCTCACTCTGTCCACCTCCCCTCATTGGGGCGATAGATCTCCTCTTTACCCTCTATTTTTCATGAACTATTTTCTTCCCCACAATTTCTTTTTTTTTATTCCCTCCTTTCCATCTGCCTACAAAAACAACTCCCCCTCCCTTTCCCCCCCCCCCCCTTTTCTCCTATTACCCCTTGGTCTTCACTTTTTTCCACCCTTCCTCACTCCCCATTACACTACCCATCACTATCCTCACACTCACCTGGTTCCTCACACACAACCACCTGCATTTAATTTTCAACACACCCAATCAGTGTTTTTCATTACACAAACAATTGCCACTGTTATCACCCGATTCAGGCACAATTGGCTGGAGATTGTCTCTTTCCGTGATGGGTGTCCTTCCTGGCGGTTGCCGCCGCCATGTTTCCCGCCTCAGCTCCCTGACAGAGTGGTCCCGGACGGCTGGTGTGCCCTATTGGTATACCGCCTCAACGCAGACACGGTAGGCGCTATTTATGAGACCTGTACTTTTTTGGTTCTTATGATATAAAATAGTCATTACTCATTCTTTTCAATTTCTATTCCAGAGTACACACAAGCACGCTCCTGATGAGTGATTTGAGATCACGAAACGCGTAGAGCTTTCATATGCTTACCATGTTATATTTTAGTAATTCATGTATATGTCATCGGGGCCATTCCCTTATGGGGTACCACATAGAACCATGGCAGTGCACAGATCATTATCCGTGCACGACGAACTGTATGTATATATGCCAATGGATGGTTCGGGGAATTAAATTTTCCTTTTTGTATATGAATTCAGTATCATTAATTGATTCTATACCGTATAATCATATTGTTGTCATTTATACTGTACAATTATGTTACTATATTTTTTCTACTTTGATTATTGATTTATGTATATGTCAACCTTTATTGATATGAATTCTATAATTAAAACATTTTAATCATGAACCATCCTTATACATTTTTTACCACCACATGTGTCATATAAAGTCCCAACTGTTTTGTTTTGTTTGCTAAGCAACAGGGATGGAAGTTCATGACGGTATGTCATGACTTCATTTAAAGTCCCACATTTCCCCACTTCCCCCTTTGTTCTGTTCTTTTAGTTTATTTAATAGTGGCACATAATTTGCTTCATATAGTTCCCTTTCTAGGACAGTCAATTTTACTCCTAAATATTTCATTTCTTTCTGTTGCCATTTGAAGGGGTATTTTTTTTGAATCTCTTCCTTCTCCTTTCTTGGGCATGAGATATTTAATATCTCCGTTTTTGTCATATTTACTTTAAAGTTTGATAATTTCCTGTACCTTTCCAATTCTTCCATAATTTTGGGGATTGTATTGCTCGGCTCCTTTATATATAGCAGAACATCATCTGCATATGCAGCTATTTTGTGTTCCTCCTCCCCGATCCTGATCCCCCCGATATCCCCGTTTTTCCTCATCCTTTCTAGCAGGGGCTCAAGGGTCAATACGAACAGGATCGGGGAGAGGGGGCACCCCTGTCTCGTCCCATTAAATAGTTCCACTGTTGGGGATAATCCCCCATTCACTCTCACCCTCGCTTCTGGATGATTGTATAAGGCCGAGATCCATCTCCTCATCTTTTCTTTAATCCCGTACCATTTCAGCACTTCCCACATGAAGCCCCAGTCGACTCTGTCAAACGCTTTCTCTGCGTCAATTGACATGAGTACGACTGGGGCTTCTCTTCTATCCTTTGTCTGTAGAGCCAATAGTGTCCTCAAGCAGTTGTCTTTACCCTCTCTTCCTGGCACGAACGCTGTCTGATCTTCATGTAGCCATTCTGGGAGAACTCGTTTCAACCTCTCTGCTAGAATTTTTGATAGTATTTTCATATCCAGGTTTATTAATGATATTGGCCTATAGCTTTCTGGGAATGCTGGATCTTTTCCTTCTTTTGCTATGAGTGTTATATGTGCCCTTAGCGCTTCTTTTCTTATTTCTTCGCCTTCTATTACCTTATTGAAATATTCCCCCAACTTTGGTGTCAGAATCTCCTGAAATTTTTTATAATACTGGGCCGTATACCCGTCTGGACCCGGGCTCTTCCCTTGCGGTATGTTATTTATTACTCTCTTTATTTCTGCTTCTGAGATGGGTTCTTCCAATTGGTCTAGATCTCCTTTTGGGGTCCTCGCTGGTCCCAGTTCTTTTAGGTACTCCTTTTTTGCTTCAGCATCCCGTTCCTTCTCATTTTCACTTTTTATCCCCTCTACTTTATATAATTTGCTATAGTACATTTGAAACACTTTTGCTATCTCGGTTGTAGAGTAGGCTATTTTGCCTTCCTCGTTTTTAATTTTTGGGATAAAATTTTGGGTCTTCTTTTCCCTTACTCTTCTGGCCAACCACTTCCCTGATTTATTCCCCCATTGATATTTATCTTTCTCTACTAGGTGGGTTGCTCTTCTTCTATCTGTTTCCATCAGGTCCGCTAACTCCTCCCCTTTTCTCTTTAAAGCGGAGGTCCGGGCTAAATAAAAAAATTAAAAGTCAGCAGCTACACATACAGTAGCTGCTGACTTTTAATATTAGGACACTTACCTGTCCTGGACTCCAGCGATGTCGGCTCCCGCCGCCGATCTTCGGATCGGGGGACGGGTGCAGCCGCCTCCATCGCGGGTAAGGGAACCCGGACGTGTAAGCAGTGCAGCTTCACGCCGGGCACCTTAACGCGCATGCGCGAGCTCTGCCACGCTCTGCTACTGGCCAGGCGGCCAGTAGCAGAGCGAGCAGGGAGGAGGGAGCCGGCTTCTGACGTCATCTGCCGCGTCCGCCGGCCAGAACTCCCGGAAGTGTGGAAAAGGACACCTGTCTAAAGACAGGTGTCCTCTTCCCCCTCCCCCCCGAAAGGTGCCAAATGTGACACCTGAGGGGGGGAGGAATCCAACCAGCGGGAGTTCCACTTTAGGGTGGAACTCCGCTTTAAGCATCTCTATTCTATCTAGCCTTCCTTTTTCTTTATTTTGCCTTTCTATTTCCTGAATTTCTTTATATATGGTGTCCATTCTGGCTCGTCTTTCTCTTTTTTTTTTCGCTCCTATCTTCATCAGGATCCCTCGTATATAAACCTTATGTGTCTCCCACAAAGTTGATCTTGATATTTCTTGTGTATCGTTAATTTCAAAAAAGCTATTTAATTCTTCCCTCACCCTGTCTACTATCTTTGGGTCTTTTATCAGGGCTTCATTTAACTTCCAGATGTTTTCTCCTCTTATTTCTATTCCTGTTTCTATGTTCACTAGTACTGGGGCGTGGTCCGATACTGTAACTGCTCCAATCTTAGCTCCTGTCACCATTGGAATCATATAATGTTCTATGAACACATAATCCAGTCGGGAGTATGTGTCATGTACTGCCGAATAATATGTATAATCTTTCAAGTCGGGGTTGCACATCCTCCATGTATCTATCAATTGATGTTCTTCAATTAATTTCCTCATATTATTCTGTCCGTGAGGGTTCCTACGTCTTGAGTGTCCCCTTATATCCATCTGTGGATCTATACCCATATTTAGATCCCCTGTCAATACCAATTGCCCACCTTTAAATTCTTGTAATTTATTCAGAGTCTTCCTCAAGAAAACCTCCTGTCTTTTATTTGGGGCGTATACATTCGCAAAGGTCCACTCTTTGTTGTCTATAGTCCCCCTCGCGAACAGATATCTCCCTTCCCGGTCTATTTTCTGTTCCATTATTTTAAACGTTATGTCTTTACTAAATCCAATGGCTACTCCCTTTGATCTCCCTGATGGAGAGTCAGCGTAGTACCAGTTGGGGAACTGGGCCGATCTTAGGCTTAGTCCTGATGTATGGGATATATGTGTTTCTTGTAAGCAAATTATCTGCCCTTTCAAATATTGTAGTTCTTTTTTAACTTTATATCTTTTTTCTGGGGAGTTCATGCCTCTAATATTATATGTAACTATTTTTATTTTCTCCATGGATCCTATGTTTTTCCTTTTCTATCTTTTTTTCCTTTTAGGGAAGTTTCCCCCTTTACTGCACCCTCCCTCTCCCTCCCCTCCCCCCATGACAGCTCTTTTCTCTTCTGTCTCTGGCTTGAGTTTGGTGATCTTCCAGGTTGCCTGTGATGTGATCTACACACTCTTAACCACAAGAGTTAACTTGGTTACCCACATAATTGCCTTCTGTAACTTGGAGTGTTAACATGACTTCACTTCCAGTATTTAAGGTCTTTCCAATACACCATTGTTACACCTTGCTCTCACAGTTCATTTACTTCTTCCCCAGTAAAATGACTCAGACACTTCTCTTAGTAACGGGAGTCTTTTTACTTCAGGACTCTTAAATTAACAGTTGTACATCTACATAAAAATAAATACATACAAACAACATACACATTCATACTATACAAAACTTTAAAGTCACAGTACACATTGGCTTAATAAACACACAAACCCACAACATAGGATAGGCATCTGCCTCCACGCAGATGATGTGAACAAGCTTAAATGCCCAATGTGCATGTTTGGGCATTCAAAGTGAACACAGCTTCACTCCATGTACCAACGTTCTCTTTGCAATGTGAACATTGTTTGCTCCTTATGTAAATCAACCCTAAAATCTATCATTATGTCTTATTATTATTATTATTATTATTATTATTATTATTAATAATAATAATAATATTGTATTCATTATGTATTAACCAAAAAATACTGTTTTTTTATCCCGCACCACCTCTCCTTAAATAAACAAACTGAATATTTGCAAAGCACAATATTGTGTTCCCAAAACTGAAAAGATACAAAGAAATAATAAGTGTTGGTTTATCTAAAAAGTAGCAAATCCTAAATGAAAACTTCAGTGCAATATAATTCAAAGGTGCAACAAATAAATAAATGTGAAAATTCATTAAACACGGTGCTCCTTAAAGGCCGGTTCACACAGGGGCGATCCGACTTGCGGGGGGACTTTGCTAGGCGTTTTGAAAGCAGCTTCAGCGCGACTTTGGGCAATTTATAGCTCGAGTTGAGGCGACTTACACCACGACTACATGCCAGGCGACTTTGCTGTGGCCAATCAGAGAAGGGAGGGAGGGAGTTGTCCTTATATAAATTCTATTCTTTTCAATGAGAAGTCGCTTCTGTTAAGATGGGGGATCTGACTTAGAGGCGACTTCCATTGAATTCTATGGGCACAAGTTGGATAGAAGTTGCCTCCAAGTAGTACAGGAATCTCTTCTGAAGTCGCCTTGAAGTCGGAGCGACTTCAGTAGTGTACATAAAGACGGCTCCCATTCACTTCAATGGGATTTTTTATGTCAAGCGACCTGGGGCGACTCAAGTCGGATCGCAAGTCGCCCCTGTGTGAACCGGGCCTAAGTTGATCCCCTACTGCAGCCTTCACTCTACATGGGTTAAACAATGCATGTATATGCGTCAATCCCCGGCACCTGTTTACCACTGCGCTCACCTCAAAATTTGGCCTATACAGGTCCAATCTCACTTTCCCCAACTGGGGAGTACTCCAGGTTAATAAGACAGCTGATCCATGTCCTCCTCCTCCTTTCCCCTCTCCAAGATATACTGGGTATATCTGGGATGCGCTCTGTCACCCGACTTTGCCCTACATGTATTGTCACCACCACGTGACAGGACCCCTGAGGAAGTCACGTGGTAGTGACGATACATGTAAGCCAAAGTCAGGTGACAGAGCACATTTTTAAATTTTTGCTATAATACATATCCAAACAAAAATGTAAAAAGATGAATTTCTTCCTCAGTTTAGGTCGATATGTATCCTGATACATATTTTTGCTAAAAAAATCGCAATAAGAGTATATTGATTGGTTTGCGTAAAAGTTATAGCGTCTACAAAATAGGGGATAGATTTATGACATTCTTCTTCTTCTTTTTTTTTTTAACTAGTAATGTACTGTAACTGTAACAATATCACGTGCAGGGACACACAAAACTGGCAACCATTTTGTAAGGGTCAGTCATTACAGTTCTAACATCCCTCCCCTCAACTTAGGAATTTCTAGGTCTTCGTACCAGTATCCAAAAGAGTCTGGAGATGGTTTGCCAGGCCTGATCATAAACCAATAAATCAGATCCATTAAAAGACAGCACAGGAGGCCTGGATGATAAGGGAAGGCCATAAACCCCCTCTCTTAGGCAGCTGTGACATTCCAGAGACCTCAGCCAATCTAAAAGGTAAACATTTTACCCACATTTCATAACTCCAGATAGGAACGTGATAACTTAATAAAAAACATATATCTCTGAATGCGGAAATTCATCCCGACTAAAACAAACCCAAACGTCAATTAATTCAATTATAAGGGAACCCACTGCTAGTTTCGCCTCTTCTCAGGGTAACAGAGAGTGCCAAGTCTGTTGTATTTAGACTTATTTTGATGCACTGTGCATGCTGAACTTGAATTCCTTAATGGTGGGTTTGCACGATAATCCCCTCCCAAGAGGGGCAAATTTCATATTAGGGAGGGTTGTTATTCCACAGTCCTCCCTGGACAACCCACGGGCCCTCCTTACCCATGTGAGTGGTCAGGGGCATATGGCCCCACCCCTTAGCCTTCAGAGAAAAAGGGGATAGACCGGACAGTAGGGAGTTCTCACCTTACCATCAAAGAACGAACATCCGAGAACCTGTCGACTCATCAATGAATCTCTGATTAATCACGGACATTTAAATGCAAGTAACTTTTCCCCTCCCATTCTGTCTTCTCTCTTTGCTGCTGCATATTTTGTCTCTTATTGCTTTGTAACACAATTTTTCTGTAAATATTTTACTGCACCAAACTTGACCTTTTCATTATTAAACCTTATTCTGAAAAGTGTTAATCTTGTCCCCTAAAGCTCTTAATGTAAGCTATAATGAGCCTGTTCCTGCTCCTTTCAGGGTTGCAGCCCCATACTAAAATGGTATTTTTCTTACAGGTTTTGTCCTCCCCCTTATGGCGCCGATGAGTCTGTGGATTATCAGGCCAGTTAAACGCCACCGACTAGTCAATAAAGATCAACAGAGGATCCTGCTCGGGCTTCAGAGGATGGTTCGTCATCATCCTTTCCGGAGACAATAAGTTCCTTTATTGCCTCTACTACAAACGTACCCAGCATATGAAAGGTGAGTCTTCTCTGCTGACGTTTTAAGCAAAAATATAAATAAATAAATATACAACCTACCAAAACACACACAAAATAAATACAAAATTAAGAAAACCCTTAAAATGTTTTTAAAAAATACAAAAAAAAACCATATGATTTAACATTTTTTTTAAAAATGTATAAAACTATGAAAAAGCAAAAAACATATGAACTTTAGTGTATAATATCTGCTTTCTTCTACATTTTCTTCCATTTAGGGACAGTGCAGGCCAAACATCAGGATCCGAAACAAGACCTTCTTCGTGGTAGCGGTCAGCAGCTGGGTTCATGCTGCATCTTTAAAAGATAAGTACTTAAGTATCAGTTTTACGTACCACAAGAACATATAAATGTTATTAAAAAAAATATAAAAAATAGAAAATCTCCCTCGAAAATGTAAAAATGAAAATAATCCTTTGAAAAGAAATTCAAAAGTACAAAAAACCCATAAAATGTGTTATTTTTAACAGTTACAAATCTATGGGAAAAAAAAGTCTATAATTTTACATGATTTTTTTACTGATCTGTTTACCCAAATCTTCTTCCTTTTAGGGAGACAGTGGAGGTCCGTTGATGTGCCAAAAACCAGGAACCAAGACCTTCAGGAGTCAAACAGCAGAGGCGCACTAATGTATAGCACCGAAGACCATTCCTACCTGAAAGACCTAGGACTGGAATGAGACAGAGACTCAATTAAAAAGTGAGAAACTCTTTAACACTTTCAATGCCAAATTCATTTTTGTGGATTCTTGCACACATTTAAAAAATCATTTTAAGCCTGAAGGTTAGTTAAAGTGCTTGTAAATGTGTTTTTTTTAAATAACCCCCCTCCATCCTTTCAAGTGCCACCATAGCAAGAACTCTTGCAAACTAATTTTTTTTCACACAAATAGAGCTTTGTTTTGGTCAAATTTGATCGCCACTGAGTTTTTTCTTTATTTTTTGCACTAGAAACAAAAAAAGACTGATAATTTTGAAAAAAAAACAATATTCTTTAATTTCTGCTATTGAACATATCCAATAAAAAAAATCTAAAAAAAAATCTAATTTCTTCATACATTTTGGCTAATATGTATTCTGCTACATATTTTTGTTAAAAAAAATCCCATAAAGCGTATAGTGATCGCTTTGTGAAAGTTATAGCGTCTACAAACTATGGTATATATACTGGAATCTTTTTTTTGTAGTAGTAATGGTGGTGATCAGTGACTTATAGCAAGACTGTGATGGTATGGCGGGCAATCTGACACTACTTGACATTTTTCACACTTTGTGGGAACCAGTGACACTAATACAGTAATCAGTGCTAAAAATATACACTGCCACTGTACTAATGACACTGGCTGGGAAGGGGTTAACATCTAGGACGACCAAAGAGTTAAATGTTTTCCCAACCAGTGTTCATATGTGTACTGTGAGGTGCTTTTACTAAGGGATGTGCTGGTTTGTATCCCCTGCTCTGCAGGCAAACAAAAGCCGGCACATCCCCGCTGACAGGACAGAGCTCTGCAGGGCTGTTTTTAAGGCAGGGCAAAAGGGGCAGCTGCTCTGGGCCCCATCATTGTTGTGGGGCCCAAAGCAGCTGCCCCATACTTGCCAACTATCCCAGTTTCTTTGTGTCTTGAAGTTTTAGTCCCATGCTGTGTCCCGATATCTCAGTGTGAAGTTCTGTTACTAATGCTGCTCCGCTCTACCCTATTGCCCTGTGCAGATGACTCACCTGCAGACCCTGTGTTTACATGTAAATAACCTGCATTGATATATAAATAGCGATGACATTAATATGTAAATAGCACACAGACCGGCTGCATTGAAATGTAAATAGAGGCAGCATTCATATGTATATCATATTCCCCTGAGGTCATATCCACCATCACCTCTGCTGAATGCTGCCCACTGGGGAGGTAAAGGGGCATGCTTGAAAGTCCTGCCTTCAACTGTGATCATTAAGCCTAACATCAGCCTGTTCTGTAAAGGTAAGCAAATTGGAGACGGAACCCTTTTTCAAAACAACATGGTGCTGCAGCATCGCGTATTTTGGTGCATGTGAATACGTACATCTCAGCAGATGTGTGAGGATGTCATTAACACTTAATGGCCCTGCTGTGTATCTTCTAAAGGGCAGCCCGTTTCTGTGGTGTCAGGAAAGTGATTTGCATGCATTTCTGACACACACAAATGTGAACGCAGGCTAAATGTCTCAAGCCCTCCTATTCCTTCTGTATTGAACTGTATTTTAATTGTACTGTGTCCCTTCTTTATTGTAAAGCGCTGTGCAAATTGTTGGCGCTATATAAATCCTGTGTAATAATAATAATTGTGACAGTGAAATAAGCGAGCACCAATCACAAAAAAACAGCTGACACTTAAAGGTGAATATAGAACCTATAAACAGACAATATGAAACAAACAAGTGCAGTGCTAAATAACAAAAAGTCCAATGCTGTAAAGTTCCAAGAAAGATTAACAATCAGAGATATCCGTGTTGCACTTCCCAATTTCCGTGAAAACGATGCAGTGTGCCAAACCACTCACCAGAAAGTGAGATAAAATGTGCGTTAGATTAAACCGTGTTGCTTAGTGACGACAACCCTCCACCATCATATGCACTCACCAGATCTGAGATCTTTGAACTCCTTATATCAGTATCCTGATGTCTGGCTCTTATATCAATCTCTTGACAATCAGCGAGATGTCATCCGAAATGGAGGGTAAACAGGAAGGATACCACAAGGAACCAGCACAGATATAGACCCTCTGGAAGCCCTGTATCCGTCTCCTGACAATAGGGTGGGATGTAATCCGAAATGGAGGGTAAGAAGGAAGAGCATCATAGGGGACCGGCACTAAAAAACTCACACCAGGGAGCCCAGAGAAAACTTATATGGTGTGGTATTTATTAAAAAATTGATAAAAATGCAAGCTGCAGCATAAAAGTACCAAAAATGACAAACATAATAGCCACCACTAGTGTTGAGCGAACCCGGACTGTAACGTTCGGGTCCGTACCGAACTTTAGGGTGTCCGTGGCACGGACCCGGACCCGGACATTTCAAAAATCGTTCGGGTTCGCCATGCCTGGGCTTGCAATGTCAGGCCCAAGCGAGTTGTGATCACCACCGATAATACAAACAGTAAAAACCATGAAAATACGACGTCGAACGTAAAAATAGTTAAAAAATTATTTATGGTGTGGTATATTCAAAAGAGACCCGAGGGACCACACTCAAAAAATCACGGCCAGGGGATACTACGAGAAGGAAGAATGGGAGGTAAAGCCTAATGTAGGGTGGGATAACAGTCCTCTGCCTATGTCCCGAAGGTCTCCCAGATATAGACACGACCAAGGAACACCATAGGAAGGACAAATGGGA
Source organism: Glandirana rugosa (assembly GCA_018402905.1). Taxonomy (NCBI): domain Eukaryota; kingdom Metazoa; phylum Chordata; class Amphibia; order Anura; family Ranidae; genus Glandirana; species Glandirana rugosa. The sequence goes on from BLSH010232188.1 coordinate 51,164, forward strand.
GGTAAAGCCTACTGTAGAGCGACTAACA
>BLSH010232188.1:55414-79225 GCA_018402905.1 Glandirana rugosa
CCCATTTATTTGTAGGGCACTTGCCCTACAAAGAAGGTGATTTTAGAACAGTTATATGGCTTCTACCGTTAATTAATACTTTTCAGACACAGTTTGAAGATGATCCACATTCACCTCCATTTTTGCTTTTTTTATGTTTTTATTTTTTTAAAAATATTTACAGTTATTTCCCTGTCCCCATTTTTTTGTAGGGCACTTGCCCTACCCTTACCCCCATTTTACTTCCTTTTGCAGCCCTCTGGGGCTTTCCAGGACTTTCCTACAGCCATTTTTGTGCCTAAAAGTTCGGGTCCCCATTGATTTCAATGGGGTTCGTTGTCCGTGCGATCGTTCGGGTTCCGTCCGGACCCGGACCCGGACTTTGTCACGAAGTTCGGACGGACCAGCAGAACCCGAACTTCCAGGTGTTCGCTCAACTCTAGCCACCACCCCTGTGCATAGGGGTTCGGCGGTAAAGGCGTCAGTATGTAGGCCCTTTCCCGATGCATTTCCTGCAAAAGCACTTTCTCAAGGTATCTGTCATAATGCTAAGGTCAGGACAGGAATTCCTAATTAAAGAATTAGGAGGATTAAAAGAACAATTGAAGTTCATGCCCCTGGGTAGTGCTCATATGCCTAACCCTAGAATTGAGTGGTCTGACTAAAATCCCAGATCTGACTCTCAATCTGAAGGTTATTATGTAGATAGCGGGGAGGAATCAGAAAGCGAGCCCATGTATTACCAGAAACCATCTGAAAAGCACAAGGGGGTAGTAGTGGAACCACCACGTAAGGGTAAGTATAATACGTTTTATCAAGGTACAGATAAAAAGACATGCACCCTTAAACAGGACGCCTCAAAAATAATTACATTTTTGAAAAGTACCATCCCGGTCTTTGTTAAAAAGGGATCCATGTCTATCATTGACCACCTTGAGGCCTATGAAGATACCCTCTCAGTTTTAGGCATGAATGATGACCATTCTAGGATTCATTTCTTACAGTGGGTGTTTGAAAGCAAATACCGTCAATTCTTTGAATCTTTAAAAAGTCTATATAGTACGTCATGGCGAGAAATTAAATACCAATGTCATCTAGAATTCGACCCGTACAAAAATGTTACTGCTGCTAAAGCTGCTGTCTACAATCTGAGGTGCGGCAATCATCAGAGCCCCACCGAATTTCTGGCTGTGCTAAAAAGTGCTTACCACTTAGCAGAAAAGGAGCCAGATTACAATGGCCCTGAATTTAAATCCCTATTCTTTGAGGCCCTACCTACTGTGGGGGATTAGCTCATGTGGGGATCACCTTTCCTGGAATAAAGGCAGTTGAGACAGCAGTTCCTTTAAAGTCGGGCTTGCAGCCAGGTTTATTGGTAAAAGGGGTTGCATTCAAAACAAACAAAACATAAAATAAAGCCTTGCCATCCCGGCTCTAACTAAACATTTCAGCATACCTGTCTGACGGGTGTAGGGCTTCTCCCAGACACCCACAAAACAAAGTAAGTGCAAACCTTTTGTCTTTAGTCCATAAGCAAGAAGCTTCACGCGTCAGCTTTCCCAGGCTGGTCCCTCTCAGAGTCCCAGGGCAGAGCAACCCTGTGCTCTCTTCCTGGTTATTTAGCCAACACCTCAGGTGGACACCAGTGGACCACAAAATCCAGTCCGGAACCAGCCCTGCCAAGGTGGCTGGAAAAACCCGGGCCGGACTCCACTTTAGTCCAATCCAAGTGAACGTATGTGTGGCGACACACATTGCGTCCATCTATCACCTCGCCTAGCATACCGTCACATATCCTCCCCTCTGCTCAAGCCCCTGTGGCTGAGCAACTGCCCAAACATACAGTAAACCCGGGAAAGGGCATCCGCATTGTTCTGGAGCTTTCCCGCCCTATGCTCCACTGTGAACTTGAATGGCTGTAGAGCCAAGAACCACCTTGTCATCTGACTGTTTTTTTCTCTGTTGACACAAATCCACTTCAGAGGGTCATTGTTGGTGACTAGTCTAAATGGCCTCCCCAATTGATAATACTTCAGGGCCTCTAAGGCCTATTTGATAGCTAAGCACTCCTTCTTGACAACGGCATCATTTCTCTCATGCCTGTTCAGGTTTCTGCTCAGGTAGATAATCGGGTGCTCCTCACCATCTCTGATCTGGCTGGGACAGTATGGCACCAAGTCCCACCTCAGAGGCGTCTGTCCGCATGACAAATTCCTTTGAGAAATCCGGGGTCACGAGCACCGGTTGTACACAAAGGGCTTTCTTCAACATCTGAAATGCCTGTTCTGCCTCAGGATTCCACTTCACCATGACTGACCCTCTACCCTTTGTCAGATCTGTTAGAGGGACAGCAATGGTGGCAAAGTCGGGTATGAAAAGCCTGAAGTACCCTGTAATCCCCAGGAAAGCAGGCACTTGCTTTTTAGTCAGTGGTTGGAACCACTTCTGGATAGCCTCAATTTTACTGCTCTGCGGCTTAACCAGTCCCCGACAAATAATGTGGCCAAGGTATTTGGCCTCCTCTAAGCCTATGGCACATTTTTTGGGTTGGCCGTGAGTCCTGCTTTCCACAGAGAATCCACTACTGTTTGAACCTGGGGCAAATGAGATTCCCAATCAGGGCTGTGGATGACAACAATATCCAAATAGGCGGCTGCATAGGTGTGATGTGGTTATCTATAATTCTCTGGAATCAGGCAGGGGCACCATGTAACCCAAACGGCATCCGCTACTGAAAAGACCCCTCGGGAGTAGAAAAGGCAGTCTTCTCCTTTGTCGACTCTGTTAGGGGTATCTACCAATAGTCCTTAGTTAGGTCTAGGGTTATGTACTGGGCACCTCCCAACCTGTCCACAAGTTCATCAACCTGAGGCATCGGGTATGCATTAAACTTGAGATACGCTATTCAACCTTCTAAAGTCATTATAGAATCTGATAGTACCATTGGGCTTTGGGACCAGCACTATGGGGCTGGACCAGTCACTGTAGGACTCCTCTATCATGTCCAACTCTAACATGTTCTTGATATCCTTTGCAACTTCCTTGCACTTATTCTATAGGGCTTCACGCAAACACCTGGTTCCGTAATTATGTCATGCTGGATCACTGTGGTCAGTCCAGGTAAAGGGGAAAAAAAGTCTCTATTTTTACTCACAAACTCTTTAACATCATTTTGTTGCGCCACTGACAAGGATTCCATTGTGGGGGACGTCAGGTGTCTTTCGTTCCCTGTCCTTTTGAAGGGTTGGCATGGCCAATAAAGTCTCTTGGTCCTTCCACGGTTTTAAGAGATTTACATGATAAATTTGCTCTGGTTTCCTTTTCCCTGGCTGGTAAACTTTGTAGGGACCCTGCCACTTTGCTAGGAATTTACTTTCAACAGTGGGGACTAGTACCAGCACTCGGTCCCTGCGGTTGAAAGTTTGGGTCTTGGCACCCTGATTATAAACCCACCTCTGGGCCCCCTGGGCTCGCTCCATATGGTCTCGTATAAGGGGCAGGACAGCTGCGCTTTGATCCTGCATCAAGGAGATATGCTCTGTGACACTTCTATAAAGGGTGGCCTCTCATTCCCACGTTTCTTTTGCGACATCTTATAGTCCCCTGGGATGTCTACCATACAAGAGTTCATAAGGGGAATAACTCGTAGATGCCTGCGGAACCTCTCGTATGGCAAACATGAGATACGGTAGCAAAAAAATCTCAATTTCTCCCATCTTTGTCCACCACCTTTTTCAACATATTTTTGACTGTTTTAGTAAATCTCTCCACAAATCCTTCCGTCTGGGGGTGGCAGACAGAGGCGAAGAGATGGGGGGTCTTGTACAGTCTGCACAGTTCCTTAGTAAAGGGGGTGCCCTGAACCGTTAAGATCTCTTTTGGGATCCCACACAACTAAATACCTGGACCAACTCTTTGGCGATAGTCTTAGCGGAGGTATTCTGCAAAGGTATGTGTCAGCAACTGGTGTGACCAGAGATGTGTGAACTGCAACAGAGAATGCCAGGCACAAGTAGGCTAAATAATATAATTTATTTAAAAGATAAGTGGATAATGATGTAAACGCACCTCCAATATACCAAACAGTGTAAAACAGCTAAATAACAAAATAGTGACACACAAAGAACAACTGCCTAAACAAAGTATATACAGGAGATAGGGAAATGCCAAACTGAAAACGTAGCCAAGCCAGGGTCATACACGGGAGATCAGTCAGAGGGAGCTGGGAGCAAGACAAGGCAGGAACCAGGAACAGATGACAGAGAGAGCAGTTGGGAAAGGATCAAGCTGCAAGACAGGGGTCCAGGAACATATACAGGATTCAGGGTTACAGGTCAGGGGCACATGGAGACCAACACTAAGGCACTAAGCACATGGCAGACAGGGTTTAAATATCCTTCCTGCAGCGAACATAAGGTGATGACTCATGAGCTTCTGATTGCTGGGAGACAACCGCTGGTGGACACTGGAACTGCAGCCCATGGATCCAGGAGCCACAGTGCCACAAACAGGCCAGCCCTTTACTGACACCCGCAGATGGATACTGAAACTGCAGCCCATGGATCCCTGAGCCACAGCACCACCAGCTGGTGAGACTTTTCCTATCAGTACCCCCCTCTAAGGAACGGCCTCAGGATGCTCCAAAAAGCAGTAGCTGAACCAATCTATAAGAAACAGTCTTATGTTACATAAGTCAACAGAAGAAGTTCCTTGTAAGCTGAAGAAGTGACAGATTCCAAGCAAAATGCCCTACTGCCAAGATCCATTGATAGGTAACGTGTCCCCCCACCTGGGTCAGGTAACTGGCTGAGTATCCCATTGTTGGGGTCAAACGACTGGCTGGGTGTCCTGCTGGCCAGATTCCCTGAGATGTAGCACATTCAACACTTCAAGTCCCTCAAAACAGCAGATACCCCAACACTGGGTCCCACGGGTTATCTTCAAATTTAGCCCTGGGGTCATGTGACAGTACCAGAATACAGACACCGATGTGTCTTGTCATATCTAAATAGCTTGCCTGGTTTCCAGGACTTGCACTGCACATCAAAAGCCAACTAAGTCTTTCCGAGGCACTGGTAACCCAACCTGGGTCCCCTAGTACACCAGGAGCTGTGGCAGTCGCTCCCAAATCATGGAAAGGCACAGATCGTACACTGCCATTCCCTAGGAGCTTACCACGACCAGGGCCATGAAGGCAAATGCAGCTATCAGTTACCAAGGTTATGTCCGGACCACCAGGCTTGGGCGCCATAGGAGCAACACACTGCCAGAGGGACTCGACTGAGGCAACCGCCAACTGAATCTTAGGCCAAGCAGATAACCCATATAAGGCACATGAGGGTTCAGAGCTTTCAGACCCATTAACAGGTTGACACTCAGCCTTTACACAACAATCCAACTGAGCAGCTGGCATATCAAGCTGGGCAGCGGGCAGAGGCACATCAGGCTGAGCAGCGGGCAGAGGCACATCAGGCTGAGCAGCGGGCAGAGGCACATCAGGCTGGGCAGCGGGCAGAGGCACATCAGGCTGGGCAGAGGCACATCATGCTGGGCAGTGGCAGATCGGGCTGGGCAACGGACAGAGGCACATCAGGCTGGACAATGGGCAGAGGTACATCAGACTGGACAGCAGGCACCGAATCATTAGACTGGACAGCAGGCACCGGATCATCAGACTGGACAGTGGGCACCGGATCAGACTGGACAGTGGTCACCGGGTCATCAGATTGGACAGCGGGCACCGGATCATCAAACTGGACAGTAGGTACCAGAACATCAGGATGGCCAGTGGGCACCAGATCATCAGACTGGACAGCGGGCACCGGATCATCAGACTGGACAGCGGGCACCAGATCATCTGACCAGTTAGCGGGCACCAGATCATCAGACTGGACAGCGGGCACCAGATCATCAGACTGGACAGCGGGCACCAGATCATCAGACTGGACAGCGGGCACAAGATCATCAGACTGGACAGCGGGTACCGGATCATCAGACTGGAAACAGGCAACGGAATATCAGGCTGCACAGCGGGCACCATAACATCAGGCTGGACAGTGGGAGCAGGAACATCAGGCTGGACAGCGGTCACTGGAATATCAGGCTGGACAGCGGGCACCGGAACATCAGGCTGCACAGTGGGCACCAGAACATCAGGCTCGACAGTGGGTACTGGATCGTCAGACTGGGCAGTAGGCACTGGAACATCAGGCTGGACAGTGGGCACTGGAACATCAGGCTGGACAGTGGGCACCGGATCAGACTGGACAGCAGGCATTGGATCATCAGACTGGACAGCGGGCACCGGGACATCAGGCTGGACAGCGGGCACTGGGACATCAGGCTGGACAGCGGGCACTGGGACATCAGGCTGCACAGCAGGCCCGGATCATCAGACTGGGCAGTGAGCACTGGATCATCAGACTGGACAGTGGGCACCGGATCATCAGGCTGGACAGCCGGCACAGGATCAGCAGACTGGACAGTGGGCACAGGATCAGTATGCTGGGCAGCATTTTTCGGGTCTGTCAGACGAAGGCCAAACCCCATTGGCGATCGGGAGGTAGACTGGAGCAGATTGTCTGGTGAGGAGGCAGGCTGGAGCAGGTCGGCTGGCGTGAAGGCCAGCTGGAACAGATCGGCTGGTGTGGAGGCAGATTTGGATAGTGGCAGGATTGTGCAGGTTGGAAAAAACTTCAGTTTCTTTTTGGGTTTATTTACCAAGGTTCTGCATGTGGATGCAGGGCTGCGAGCAGGGGGTGCAGCTGATGGGAGGGAAAAGATGGGGGATGGTGGAACAGAGGGAGTAGTTGTTTCTGTGAGGTTGCCGTAGGTAATGGGGAAGAGGTATTTGTCAATGGATTAAAGGCAGGGTAGGTGCAGCAAGTGGAAACAGGGTACTGGCACATAGTTGGCAGGAGGGTATACTGGACTGCAACTGTGGCTGTTGTGGGTGATGGAGAGAGAGATATTTGAGAAGGCAGGTGTCTAACAGCAGGAATGGGTTGCTGCGAATTGACTGCGGTTGAATGCAACATGTCTGACCAAGCCTGTAGTAATGGCTGAACAAAACTCAGTTTACATGCAGATAATGATTACGCAAACTTAGTTTCATTAAACGCGTCTATCTCACCCTGCATGTACCTGTATGGACTTTTGATGTCACTGGATGCAATTTTTTGCAATAAATGTTCACTTTTTTACCGCATACCTGGAGTGGCGTCACCTTTGTTTCATTTCCAATATCTTTGAGCAGCACAGGGACTGGATGAGCACCTGGAGAAAGCTGTAATTGACTTTTCTCACCTGGAGCGGTCAGACCCTGCTTTTACACTGTCAGTTTACATGCAGCCTGTCTGACAAGAGACTGCACTGCGTTAAGACATTCCACTAGCACCTGTTGAGAGCATGCTGAAAAATACACAAAGAAATAAGCCGCGTCATCTTCCAATAACCAAACCAGCGATTCTATCTGAGCCGTACTGAAGGGCGGAAGAAAGTCATCACTGCCTTTAGGAGTACTGGACAAAGCCAACTCTGCACAAACTTGAATTAATGACTGAACATACTGCCATGATCAACTAGGGAATGAGCTAGACGAATGCATTCTAACAGCTGATCACTGGACCACTCCTTCAGTATCTAGCATCAGGTGATGACTCATGAGCTTCTGATTGCTGGGAGACACCCGCTCGTGGACACTGGAACTGCAGCCCATGGATCCCTGAACCACAGTGCCACCAGCTGGTCAGACTTTTCCTGACAGTATGGCTTCAGGATAGCGTGTCGCATAATCGAGTATTACCAGTATGTGCTGGTGGCCCTGGGCAGACTTCACCACTGGCCCCACCAGATACATACCAATTCTCTCAAACGGCACTTCAATTATCGGTAGTGGGACAAGCGGACTACAAGAATGGGGCGATGGCGCAGAAATTTGACACTCGGAGCATGATTCACAGTATTCTCTGACATCTGCATACAGCCCAGGCCAGAAGAATCTCTGGGTTATTCTCTCCTTGGTCTTCTCTATACCCAGATGTCCCCCCCATTATATGGCCATGGGCAAAGTCTAGCACCATCCTGCGATAGGGTTTGGGAACCACTAGCTGTTCTACCTCCTCCTCGCCATATTTTACCACCTGATACAACAAATTGTTTTTAAGAGTCATGCAGGGAAAAGACAGCCCCCAATTAGGTTCCACAGGTTCCCCATCTATCACCTTTTTCTCTGGCTCTAATTAGGGTAACATCATGTAGTTATTTTGTACAAAGGCCCTCTGTCATGACCATATTCTGTCAGTACCATATTCTGTCCACTCTTACTGTTAGAGTCAGAGACGTTTTCTGGTTCATTAACCTCCAGCTGGGAGCTGGCTTCCAGCTCCTCCTGCTCCCCAGCCATTACAGGGAAATGAAGAGGGTCTCCTCCTTCCTCGGCCACATCGAAAGTCTCCCCTTCATTTCTAATCAAAGGGGTCTGGTGTGAGTTCCAGTGCCTCGCCAGCAGGGGGAGCTATATCCACCAGACACCCTTTGCTTTCCCATAGCCTCCAGAAATTAGGAAAATCTCTCCCCACTCGGGCTTCATGAAGCAGTGAAGTTACTGCCTCCACTGAATGTGTCACCCTGCCCCAGGGGGTGTCAATATCAACCACTGCAGTCTGGTAATCTCGTCTGTCCCCATGAATGCAAATAACCCCGACAGTGCTGAGGTGTAATTTTGCAGGATTTACACATTTACTTTTGACTGATGTCACAACACTACCAGAATCAAGCAGTGCAGTGACTGGCTTTCCATCCACAAAAATCATGCACATTTGTCTCGCCATGCGTCCTTGACATGATGCGGTACATGCGACCTGTGCAAAAAGAGAAAGGCGTCTTTTCATATAAACATAATCACATTGCATGGGTTCATCATTCAGGGGACAGTTGGCAGCAATATGACCTAATGCATGGCAGCGGTAGCATTGTATGTGGTCTATACCCAGTCTTCTCAAGGGTCTCAAAGACCTTTCCTGGCTTCTTTTGCTAGTCTCCAGGTCTACAGTCCATAGTCTCATTAGCCGCAACAGCAGTCTTATTATTCTCCCCCATGCCCTTGAACCCAGGAACAGTCTTACCAGATCACTGGGCGATCTTTCAACCCTAGATACATTGGCATGGGGCACAGATGAGCTCAACAAGTCCTCAGCAGCAGTGTATCTCTCCACAAGGTCCACCAGCTGGTTTGCAGTTTTGGGGTCCCCATGACTGACCCACTTCCTCAGAGCAGCAGGGAGTGCACACAGATACCGGTCCATGACCACATGTTCTACAATCTGAGGACCTGGCAAGGTCTCTGGCTGCAACCACTTCCTCGTGAGATGGATCAGGTCGAACATTTGGGAGCGCAGTGGCTTGTCCATGCTGTAGGACCACTGATGCACCCATTGAGCCTGGACTGCCATGGTGACACCCAGGCATGTGAGTATCTCTGTCTTTAGAGTCTCATAGTCCTGGGCCTTATCTGGTGCTAACAGTCCCACCCACTGCTCTTTTGGCCATCCTTCGCGAACAGCGACTCTTTCAAAGCCCGTGCGGTAAGCCTCCACGTCATCTGCAGATGTCATCTTTTGAAGGTGGTACCTGGCATGTACCAACTTTGTTCCACTTGCACAGGAGGCACGCTTTTTTAAATTCCACCAGCTGGTGGTTTATCTCCTGCTGGGCCTCATGCTGTCGGTGACTCTCCTCCCACTGAGCTTCATGTGACTCTCTTCTAACTGAGCTGTAGCAGCCTGTGCAACCTATTGGATGGTTTCCTGCTGAGCTGCAGTGGCTTGTAGCAGGGCCTTTAACATCTCCTCCACTTTTAGGAACCATTCCACCGAGTTCACCACATTTGAGGGATTAGCTCATGTGGGGATCACCTTTCCTAGCATAAAGGCAGTTGAGACAATAGTTTCTTAAAGTCTGGCTTGCAGCCGGGTTTATTGGTAAAAAGGGTTGCATTCAAAACAAACAAAACATAAAATAAATCCTTGCCATCCAGGCTCTAACTAAACATTTCAGCATACCTGTCTGACCGATGTAGGGCTTCTCCCAGACACCCACAAAACAAAGTAAGTGCAAACCTTTTGTTCTTAGTCCATAAGCAAAAAGCTTCACGTGTCAACTCCCTCAGGCTGATCGCTCTCAGAGTCCCAGGGCAGAGCAACTCTGTGCTCTCTTCCTGGTTATTTAACCAACACCTGAGAGTGGACACCAGTGGACCGCAAAATCCAGTATGGAATCAGCCCTGCCAAGGTGGCTGGTAAAACCCGGGCCGGACTCCGCTTTTGTCCAATCCAAGTGAACATATGCGAGACGACACATAGCGTCCATCTATATCATCTCGCCTCGCATACCGTCACACTACCTACATAAAAATGAGTTTAGCGAGGGACTACAAGTTGGGTTGTTCACTGGAATACTTGGTAAAAGAGAGTAACAATTTGTACTCCATCCAAAAGACCAATGAATACAAAGAAAGGCCTAAACCTGTAAACAAATTTGTGGCTGAAACTTATATGTCTCCTCAATCGTTACATTTTGAAACGAGGAAAAAGACATATGCTGATATAGTCAGAGGCGATATGCCTCATGGTTCCCTCAGGGGGAGAGCAGATACCCCACCAGTCAGAGGGGGGGGGGTAGGGGGCAGAGACCACCCTTCAGAGGGGGAGAACAAAGCACACCTCAGGATTATCCTCAAAGGGAACCAGATCCGAGGTTTATAAGAAACTAGAGGGAATGTCCCCAAAGGGCCAGATTTAACCCTGAGGGTGGAAACCCTCACTATAACCAGTATAATTTGCCCCGGGGACCTACACATTTAAATAGGGATCCACCACATGTGAGGACACCCCAAAATCTCCAGGAAGATAGGGAGCAACTAAGGCCCAGGCCACCACTCTAGAACCAAGACAGTGATTCTGATGGTGATATGTCTGATCAGGGTCAGCCAGAAGTCTCAAGAAATTGCAGAAACCGGGTCCAACAACCCAATGCCGATAAGCCTGTGAGCAACTTGGAGACCAAATTAGATCAAATGATTAATATGGTAAACAGTTTCCTTGCTGCACAGAGCCTAAATAAGCCTTTTTTAGGAGCAAATCCTGTGGCCAGCCCAAGGCCACAGAACCTTTGAAAGTCCAAGTTGAAATAAATCAGAGGAATGCACTGAGTAAAGGCATAGGAGACAGAGGTTCTAACACCATTTTACCCCAGGTCACAGTAATGCAGATACTGAAATCCCTGCCGGGGGATCTTGGTCGTTAGATATTAATTATTCTCCTATTTTTCAGTGGTCACTTCATTCCTCTGACATAAGCAGGTCGCTCAAAACAGCCGAGTTTATGGAAGTCGTTGAAGACGATAATTCCAGAGAAAGACCAAATCCTCAAGACGCTAGAGTTGTCAAGAGGCCTAAATGTTATGGCCTTATGTTAAAAAGATGAGGAATCCTCAGCATAATGTAGTTTGATTGCCTTAGATAAATTGTATTGATACCCAGAACAGGGGAATTGTTTTTCTTCCCAAGTAGGAGTTTCCAAAAAGTTTATTACTGACAGTAAATATGTCACATGTGGAACTAAAATGGTCCAATAATTTTATTATTCCCGAGTCACTGCATTCTAAGCTGCAAAATGATTCTGAAGAGTGCAAGTCAGTTGTAAGTGTCTGGTATCCACAGCTATAAACAAATGTCCTCATAGCAGCAATTTCATACATTGTCTAGCCATCCAGAGTGTTCAGGTAAAGGACCGATCACACAATGGACTAAAGGGGGACTCCAAGGAAGCCCAGGATACCAGCTTGCCATTGAAATCTTAAACACAAGTCATGTTAATGAAAAACATATATATCTTTTCTCATGGAATCCATTTTCCTTTACAGGATATGGACTTTCTATAACAAATATCATAATATACCTAATATGCCTAAAAAGGAATGATTACATTTTGGTTATATGTTTAGGGAAATAGTTTATCGAAAATCTTACCATCTATACACATATCTAAAATGGTATGAGTATAAGATTATAACTTTGTGTATTATACCTCATGAAATAGAGGAGAGTCATGATTGTTCTTGTTTGCTGATGTAATCATAACATTGTTAGATATATGTATTACTCTCATTTCCTTCAGTTAACTGAGGGAACCATTAATACCAACATGTACTGTGACATACTGAAGCAAAACATAATCCCCTCCCTACAGAGACTGGGCCGCAGGGCATGATAACGACCCCAAACACACCTCCAAGATGACCACTGCCTTGCTAAAGAAGCTGAGGGTAAAGGTGATGGACTGGCCAAGCATGTCTCCAGACCTAAACCCTATTGAGCATCTGTGGGGCATCCTCAAACGGAAGGTGGAGGAGCGCAAGGTCTCTAACATCCACCAGCTCCATGATGTCTTCATGGAGGAGTGGAAGAGCACTCAAGTGGCAACCTATTAAGCTCTGTTGAACTCCATGCCCAAGAGGGTTAAGGCAGTGCTGGAAAATAATGGTGGCCAGACAAAATATTGACACTTTGGGCCCAATTTGGACATTTTCACTTAGGGGTGTACTTACTTTTGTTGCCAGCGGTTTAGACATTAATGGCTGTGTGTTGAGTTATTTTGAGGGGATAGTAAATTTACACTGTTATACAAGCTGTACACTCACTACTTTACATTGTAGCAAAGTGTCATTTCTTCAGTGTTGTCACATGAAAAGATAGAATAAAGTATTTTCAAAAATGTGAGGGGTGTACTCACTTTTGTGAGATACTGTATATATATAAAACATGTTTTTTTTTAAATTTTGGATGCATCATCAAGTAATCATAGTATCCACAAGTGTAACACAGGTATTCACATTCAATCATTTTATGCGGTATTGATGAGTAAAATTATACCCTTATATCATAACGGTTACCAGAGCTCCTAAATATTATAAGATATATTTACAATAATATAGTCAGAGACACATTATGAAAATATAACATTCTCAACGACATACCTCTCATAAATATTTTAAGTTAAATATTTCTGCTCAATGATGACCCCTGGTGGTTTAAAGGAGTAGTGATAGTTCAAACAAAAAGATTTCCGTGAAGGTGAATGATTAACTCCTCATCCTATGGAAATGAAGACCCACCTTGTGGGCCAGGTTATGAAAAATTTTACAAGGTCATTGTGTAAAATGATATATAAGACCACTGACTAGTTCCCGATGGATGGACGGATACACACCCCCACAGACACTCCATCCATCATCTCCATACATCCATCAACTCATACACCAACTCACACTCCTGAAGATCCCTTGACACTTTATCCTTTGAAACTCTGAGGACGCAAGATGTAACTCCACCTCAAATAGCAGCCATTCTGAAATTTGGTAACCTTGTGTGTATACTTGAGAAGACCATCTACGGTCTTAAACAATTTGCAAGGATGAGGAATGAGAAAGTGAACAAAGTGCTTACCAGAGAGGGATTCTCAAGAAGTAAAGCAGACCCCTGTCTCTACTCCAGGAATCAAGAAGACAGATGGATATACATCCTTATCTATGTTGATAACATTATAACTTGTTTTGAACAAGAAGGGGATTACAATCAGATAGTTCACAAGTTGAAAGAAAACATTGAAATCAAAGAACTACTAGCACTGTGGTGTAGTGGTTAGCACTTTCGCCTAGCAGCAAAAGGGTCGCTGGTTCGAATCCCAACCATGACACTACCTGCCTGAAGTTTGCATGTTCTCTCTGTGCCTGCGTGGGTTTCCTTCAGGTACTCGGGTTTCCTCCCATACTCCAAAGACATGCTGGTAGGTTCATTGTATTTTGTCTAAATTGGCCCTAGTATGTGTATGTATGAATATGAGTTAGGGACCTTAGATTGTAAGCTACTTGAGGGTAGGGACTGATGTGAATGTACAATGTATATTGTGACATTATTCGAGGCGAGGTGATCGAGGGACTATGCGTATCACCTCGTATGCGTTCATTTGGAGTGGACTAAGGTGGAATCTGGCCCGGGTTTTACCAGCCACATCAGCAGGGTTGGTTCTGGACCAGATTTTGTGGTCTGTTGGAGTCCACCATCAGGTGGTTTACATAACCAACAAGAGAGGAAAGTTTTGCTCTGGCCTGGGACTCAGGAGCCATCAGCCTGAGATAGCTGACTGAGACAAGAAGGTTTGCACTGTCTATGTTTTGTGGGTGTCTGGGAGAAGCACTGCACCGCTCAGTTAGGAAAAACTGAAATGTTTAGTTAGTGCCTGGTTGGCGAGGATTTATCTTCTGATTTATTTAGTTGGTTTCTACATGCAACCTTTTAAATAAACCTGGCTACAAGCCAGATTTTAAGCAAGCCTGCTGCTTGGACTGCCTTTTTCCAGAGAAGGTGATCCCCATTGAGCTAATATAGTGTGTGGTGGTGTTTCGCTGTGATCTGAGATGGTATACAGGTGTGGTAATACAAGTGCTAAACACTAAGTAAATGGCAAAAAAAAATAATAAAGTGTCCACACACAGTCACAGAGTGCTAATAAGCTGCTAATAAGAAAAGGTCCAGTGGAGTGTAACACAAATAAAGCCTCACAACAGTGAGCGTGCATAAATAGGCAAACAAACTGTGCACTTAATTAATAAAAGCCATTTTGAGAAACTGGTGCAGTACCAGCATAAAAAACACAAGTAAATGAAGAAAAAAAAAAATCTTCTTATGCTAGTCCGTGTGGGTAAACAGACTGTGTGCTTAATTAATAGAACTCCATTTTGAGAAACTCTGGTGCAATCCCAACATAAACAACACAGGTAAATGAGAAATAATCTTCTTATGCTATTCTGTACGGGTAAAAACAACAGAGGTGTCACTTCTTCCACAGTGCAAACATCTATGTGCAGGGTGGCCTCCCACCTTCGTGTTGTGGGGTAACAGCATGTGTGGGTGCACAGACCCGCAAACAACTCCTCCTGGTCACTCCTAGTTGTTCCTCCCAGTCTCCAGCAATGTCTAGTGGTGAATGGTGGTCATCTGGATATCAATCTCTGATGGAAGATGTCCGTATCCTACACATTCCTCAAATAACGCTCCAATGGAGGGTGAAAGGGGAAGGAAGGGATTGCCCAAAATAGTGTGATATTGTTTATAATAAAAACACTACTTATTAAGATCTCAATAGTATACACTCACATTTAAAAATTAAAAACAACGCAAAACTCCACGAGCTGTGAGCTCGTCCTACCGCATCACTTCCGGTATGCTAGTGGTCCAATCACACAGGCCACTGCAGCACAGCAGGAGGCAAATCGCCAGCAGCATGAGGCGAGTCGCCAAGCCATTGCAGCCCAGCAGGAGACGAATCGCCAATTTGTGGAGACCCTGCTGGAATTAAAGAAGGGGTCTGCAAGTCCTTTACCTGTGTAACAGAAAATGGTGCGTGTCAGCTATTTCCTGCAGAAGATGACACCTGCAGATGATGTGGAAGCATACCTAGAAACTTTGTAAAGAGTTGCTGTTCGAGAAGGATGGCAAAAAGTGCAACGGGCAGGACTGCTAGCGCCTTTTTTGACAGCAGAACCCCAAAAGGCCTATTATGACCTGGAATCAGAGGCTGCCCAGAATTATGAGACACTGAAAGTCGAGAAGCTTGCACACATGGGCGTCACCACTGCAGTCCGGGCTCAATGGGTGCATCACTGGTCATACAGTACTGACAAACCACCCTGCTCCCAAATGTTTGATTTGATAGACCTCACCAAATGGCTATAGCCAGAGACTTTGCCAGGCCCTAAGATTGTCCAGCATGTGGTCATAGACCGTTATTTAACTCCCTGCCACTTTGAGGAAGTGGGTCAGCCATGGGGACCCTAAGACTGCAAACCAGCTAGTTGACCTGGTGGAAAGATATACGGTGGCCAAGGACTTGTTGAACCCATCCATGCCCCACTCCAATGTCTCTAGGGGTGAAAATCGCCTAGAGACAGGTAAGACTGTTCCAGGGTTCAAGAGCGTGGGAAGTCTGTTGCCACAGATAATGAGACTATGGGCTCAGGACCTGGAGACTGGCCAAATAGGTCAGGAAGGTCTCTGAGGCCATTTAGAGGACTGGGTACAGAACATATAAAATGTTATCGCTGCCATGCGATGGGTCATATTGATGCTTACTGTTCCCTAAATGATGAACCAATGCAATGTGATAATGCTTACTTGAAAAACGCATTTCTCTTTTTGCACAGGTAGCATGTACTGCAACATGTCAGGAACGCATGGAAAAGCAAATGTGTGCAATTTCAGTTGATGGAAAGCCAGTCACAGCTGTGCTAGATTCTGGTAGTGGGGTGACCTTAGTCAAAGGTGATTGTGTAAATCCCGCAAAGTTACACCCTAGCACCATTGGGGTTATTTGCATACATGGTGACACACATGATTACCAGACTGCTGTGGTTGAGATTGATACCCCTTGGGGCTTGGTGATACATTCAGTGTGAGTGGTACCATCGCTGCTTCATGAGGTTCTAGTGGGTAGAGATTTTCCACACCTTTGGAGTTTATGGGAATACAAAAGAAGTCGGGAGGACAGAGCTCCCCCTGCTGGGGAAACACTGGAACTCACTCTGGACCCTTTTGATTGCAAAATTGAAAAGGAAACTGTAATTTTTCTGTAATGGCTGGGGACCAGGAAGAGCTGGAATCCAGCCCCCAGCTGGAGGTTAATGGACAAGAATGAATATCTGACTCTATTAGTGAGAGTGGACAGAATGTGGTGCCTGACTTAGAAGTCAGAAAAGATGATTTTTGTACCGAGCAACAAAAAGACGCCACCCTCAATAGAGCTAGTGAAAACATTGAAATGGTAGATGGGGAACCGTTGAACCTAATATAGGTGTGTCTTTTTCCTACATGGCTCTTAAAAATAACTTGTTGTATCAAGTGGGGATATGATTTTAATGTACAAATACTGTACTGGTGACCCCACTATAGGGACAAAACTATTCAGCGCAAGGGGGTACACAAAGACACGCAAGAGAATAGAGGAAAGAATAGAGGAAAGACGGTATAACCTTAAAATGCGTAGAGGTTTCTTTATGGTAAGAGCAGTGAGAATGTGGAATTCTCTTCCACAAGCATTGGTTTCTGTTGGGAGTATAGATATTTTCAAAAAACTACTAGATGTACACCTAAGGGACCACAACATTGAAGGATATACAATGTAATACTGACATAAAAGCACACACATAGGTTGGACTTGATGGACTTATGTCTTTTTTCAACCTCACTGACTATGTAACTGGTAAAGCAAGGGGAGGAGGAGGTAGAGCAGCTGGTAATTCCCAAACCCTATTGCCGGATGGTATTAGATTTGGCCCATGGTCATATGATGGTGAATATTGTGAGTCATGCTAAGAGTGTCAGTATTCTGTGCCATCTCCCCTTTTTCGCAGTTCACTGGTAGCATTACCAATCATTGAAGTGCCTTTTGAAAGGATTGGTATGGATCTGGTGGGAACAGTAGTAAAGTCTGCCCAAGGCCATCAGCACATACTGGTAATTCTGTACTATGTCACGCGATATCCTGAAGCCATTCCCTTGCATAATACCTCAGCTAAAACTATTGCCAAAGAGCTTGTCCAGGTATTTCGTTGTGTGGGAATTCCAAAAGAAGTATTGACAGATCAAGGCACGCCATTTATGTCCCGAGTCACTAAAGAATTGTGTAAGTTGTTCAAAATCTCCCATCTCCGTACCTCTGTCTACCACTCGCAAATTGATGGTCTTGTGGAGAGATTTAACAAAACGCTCAAAAGCATTTTCAAAAAGGTGGTGGAAAAGATAGGAGAAATTGGGATTTTTTTGCTGCCATACCTCATGTTTGCCATATGAGAGGTACCTCAGGCATCTACAGGTTGCTCCCCTTTTGAATTACTGTATTGGAAACATCCCAGGGAATTGCTAGATGTTGCAAAAGAAACGTGGGAGGGAGCGACCACGCCTTATAGAAGCCTCATCGAGCATATCTCACCGATGCAAGATAGAATCGCTGCTGTTATGCTGCTTGTACGGGAACATATGGAGCAAGCCCAAGAGGCCCAGAGAAGGGTTTATGATCGGGGTGCCAAGACC
Source organism: Glandirana rugosa (assembly GCA_018402905.1). NCBI lineage: Eukaryota > Metazoa > Chordata > Amphibia > Anura > Ranidae > Glandirana > Glandirana rugosa. Next base: position 73,539 of record BLSH010232188.1, read on the forward strand.
CGGGTCTTGAGTCCTGGTGATAGAGCATTGGTACTAGTCCCCACCGTTGAAAGTAAATTCCTAGCAAAGTGGCAAGGTCCCTTTGAAATTATGGAAAGAGTAGGGGAGGTAAACTACAAAATTTACCAGCCAGGGAAAAGGAAAACTGATCAAATATATCACGTTAATCTCTTGAAACCTTGAAGGACAGAGAGACTTTATTGGCAATGTCAACCCCCCAAAAGGACATGCCCCCCTTGTCTCCTGAAGTACCCATAACTGAAACCTTTTCAGTGGCCCAACAGAAGGACATTAAAGAATTTGTGAATAAGAATAGAGTCTTTTTCTCTCACCTGCCCGGACTGACGACAGCTATAAACATGACATAATTACAGAACCAGGTGTTCGCGTAAACGTAAAGCCCTATAGAATACCCGAGGCCAGGGGCGAAGCAGTTGCAAATGAAGTAAAGAACATGTTAGAGGACATGATAGAGGAGTCCCACAGTGACTGGTCCAGTCCCATAGTATTGGTCCCAAAACCAGATGGAATGATAAGGTTTTGTAATGATTTAAAAAAATTAAACAGCATGCCCAAATTCGATGTGTACCCAAAGCCTCAGGTCAACGTGCTTGTTGACAGATTGGGTAGTGCCGGTACATAACTACGTTAGACCTGACTAAAGGTTTTTGGAAGATACCCCTAACGGAGTCGGCGAAAGAGAAAACTGTGTTTTCTACCCCTGAGGGGTCCTTCCAGTATAAGCGGATGCCTTTTGGCTTGCATGGTGCTCCTGCCTCGTTCCAGAGAATGATGGATAAGTCCTTAAGACCACATTGCCAATACGCAGCTGCCTATTTGGATGATGTAGTCATCCACAGCCCAGATTGGGAATCCCATTTGCCCTGAGTAGAAGCAGCAGTAGATTCCCTTAGAAAAGCAGGACTCACGACCAACCCCAGAAAGTGTGCCATAGGCTTGGAGGACGCCAAATACTTTGGCTACATTATTGATCGGGGCTGATCAAACCTCAGCTCAATAAAATTGAGGCAGTTCAAAAGTGGCCCCAACCTATAAGTAAAAAGCAAGTTTGTGCATTTCTTGAGATCACAGGATACTACAGGCGCTTTATACCCAATTTTGCCACCATTGCAGCCCCACTGACAGATCTGACGAAGGGTAGAGGGTCCATCATGATCAAGTGGAATCCGGAGGCAAAGAAGGCATTTCAAATGTTGAAGCAAGCCCTTTGTGCACAACCTATGCTTGTGACCCCAGATTTCACAAAGGAATTTGTGGTACAGACGAATGCCTCTGATGTGAGACTGGGTGCTGTACTGTCCCAGGTTAGAGATGGGGATGAGCACCCAGTAGTCTACCCTAACAGAAAGCTCAACAGACATGAGAAAAACTATGCCACTGTTGAGAAGGAATGTTTAGCCATTAACCACTTCCTTACTGGGCACTTAAACCCCCCTCCTGCCCAGACCAATTTTCAGGTTTCAGCGCTGTCGCATTTTGAATGACAATTGCGCGGTCGTGCGGCGTTGTACCCAAATAAAATTGATGTCCTTTTTTTCCCCACAAATAGAGCTTTCTTTTGGTGGTATTTGATCACCTCTGCGGTTTTTACTTTTTGCACTATAAACAAAACCAAGAGCGACAATTTTGAAAAAAGAACAATATTTTTTACTTTTTGCTCTAATAAATATCCAAAAATAAAAAATAAAAAAAAAATTATTCATTGGGTTTGGCCGATTTATATTCTTCTACATATTTTTGGTAAAAAAAATCGCAATCTGCGTTTATTGATTGGTTTGCGCAAAAGTTATCGCGTCTACAAACTATGGGAATTGATTTATGGCGTTTTTATTATTATTATTTTTTTTACTAGTAATGGCGGCGATCTGCGATTTTTATCGGGACTTTGATATTGGGGCGGACATGTCGGTCATTTTTGACATTTTTGTCCCCCTCTCACAGAACAGGGAACCGCCGTGTTTACATCGGCGGTTCCCCGTTCTACAGCTCTGTAGGCGATCGCGGGTCAGGAGCGGACATCGAGTCCGCCCGACCCGCGGGCACGCCCACGCAGCGTGCGGCGGCCACGCGCGCGCGCTGCCGCCGCCCAGTGCGCACAGGGGGCGTGTAAAGGGGCGGACGTCCATGGACGTCCACCCGGATTTTCAGATCCGCGCTGTAGACGTCTTTCGTCTATAGCGCGGATCTCTAGTGGTTAAATGGGCCTTAGATGCCCTGAAATATTACCTATTGAGGAGACCATTCAAATTAGTCACTGACCATGCCCCTCTTAAGTGGATGGGGGTTGCTCAGATGAACTATTTTCATATTACTGGGAACACTTTAAGGTGACCATACACATTACAATCTGATTATACAATCTGCTCTAGCTCTACCACCAGCTATGAAGTAGACGTTCAATGCGTTTCGTTCCAAATTAGTTTTTTAAAGAATTTCGACCAATTTGTTAATTTGGAAATATCCGAATTAACGAAAACCCGTTTAACAAATTTTTCAGAATATTCGTAAATTCACACATTCGTAAATTCCTAATATTGTAAATTTGGAAATGCAAAAATACAAAAACCTGAAAATTCGAAAATCTGAAATAATAACTAATAATAACTTAACTTTTAATAACTATGAAATAACTAATAATTACTAATAATAAATAACAATTATAATAAAAACTTTTTTTAATTATTATTATTTATTATTAATTTGTTCCGTTCCATTTGTTTAGATGCGGAATTCATTATTTTGGATAATTCGTAACTTCAGATAAATTCGTATTCGTTACGTTCACTAACAGCCAAATTTGAAAGGAAATTCCAATACCTATAATTTAATAGTTAGTTATTATTAAGAATTTTCAGATTTTCATTCTTTTGAATTTTCAGATTTTCTTTCTTATTTTCGGATTTTTGAATTTATGAATTTACAAATTGCGATCATAATGAATTACCCAAAAAAACAAAAAAAAAAAAAAATGAAACGAAAATGAACACATTTTTTGGTAGTGCACATGTCTACTATGTAGTGCAAGGGTCTGCCTGATTTAACACAAATTGATAGATTGTTCAGGTGGGACCTTCTATCACATAGTTCTGGTAACTCTAAAGGAAATGTACAATTTTTTTGGCGGACATTTTGGAGAGTTTCCACTCATCACGCATAGCTGCCCTATGTGCAACAATTGCTCTAACAAAGCTCTAGAATTTTGTTTTAGAGTTGAGCGCGGTGTGTCTAGCAATGCGATGAGTTCTTGGTAGCGCCAGGACTGCAAGTGTGACGTGGACCTTACAATAAAGAACCCCTTCCTATGTTCATGGTATTATGATACAGTATCTCACAAAAGTGAGTACACCCCTCACATTTTTGTAAACATTTTATTATATCTTTTCATGTGACAACACTGAAGAAATTACACTTTGCTACAATTTAAAGTAGTGAGTGTACAGCTTGTATAACAGTGTAAATTTGCTGTCCCCTCAAAATTACTAAACACACAGCCATTCATGTCTAAACCGCTGGCAACCAAAGTGAGTACACCCCTAAGTGAAAATGTCCAAATTGGGCCCAATTAGCCATTTTCCTTCTCTGGTGTCATGTGACTCAGCTGTGAATGGGGAGCAGGTGGGTTAAATTTGGTGTTATCTTCCTCACTCTCTCATACTGGTCACTGGAAGTTCAACATGGCAACTCATGGGAAAGAGCTCTCATGGGATCTGAAAAAAAGAATTGTTGCTCTGCATAAAGATGGCCTAGGCTATAAGAAGATTGCCAAGACCCTCAAACTGAGCTGCAGCAAAGTGGCCAAGACCATACAGCGCTTTAACAGGACAGGTTCCACACAGAACAGGCCTCACCATGGTCAACCAAAGAAGTTGAGTGCATGTGCTCAGGGTCATATCCAGAAGTTGTCTTTGGGAAATAGACGTATGAGAGGTTGAAGGGGTGGGGGGTCAGCCTGTTAGTGCTCACACCATACGCCGCACACTGCATCAAATTGGTCTGCATGGCTGTCATCCCAGAAGGAAGTCTCTTCTAAAGATTATGCACAAGAAAGCCTGCAAACAGTTTGCTGAAGACAAGCAGACTAAGGGCATGGATTACTGGAATCATGTCCTGTGGTCTGATGAGACCAAGAAAAACGTATTTGGCGTGTGTGGCGGCAACCAGGTGAGGAGTACAAAGACAAGTGTGTCTTGCCTCCAGCCAAGCATGGTGGTGGGAGTGGGGCTGCATGAGTGCTGCCGGCACTGGGGAGCTACAGTTCATTGAAGGAACCATGAATGCCAACATATACTGTGACATATTGAAGCAGAACATGATCCCCTCCCTTCAGAGACTGGGCCGCAGGGCAGTATTCCAACATGATAACGACCCCAAATACACCTCCAAGATGACCACTGCCATACTAAAGAAGCTGAGGGTAAAGGTGATGGACTGGCCAAGCATGTCTGCAGACCTAAACCCTATTGAGGATCTGTGGGGCATTCTGAAATGGAAGGTTGAGGAGCGCAAGGTCTCTAACATCTGCGCCCAATTTGGACATTTTCACTTAGGGGTGTACTCACTTTTGTTGCCAGCGGTTTAGACATTAATGGCTGCGTGTTGAGTTATTTTGAGGGGACAGTAAATTTACACTGTTATACAAGCTGTACACTCACTACTTTACATTGTAGCAAAGTGTCTTTCTTCAGTGTTGTCACATGAAAAGATAGAATAAAATATTTACAAAAATGTGAGGGGTGTACTCACTTTTGTGAGATACTGTATATATATATACAGTATGTTTCTGCCTTCCATTGAACACCCCCGAGTAATCTGAGAGGGTCCCAGGCACTTGACTACAATTTAGTTGCTCTTTTGTTGCAAGGAAAGGAGAAGGGGGACAAGTGATAATTGACTGCATATAGAGATTTCATAAGCTGCTCATTTAAAACCGTGAGTCATCATTATAGCACAGGAAAAACTTAATGAGGAAAAATGAGAGAGAATTGAAAGTGAGCTACAATAGAAGAGGCATCAAAGGAGAGGAAGATTTGTAGTTAAAAGTAACTTCCTGAAACTAGGGGGGTAAAAAGAGGAAGGAGGACAGTGACACTATAAGAGCAAATGGTGTGCCACTGCTCAGTACAATATACCCAATATATTTCCCAGCTAATCTGCTGCTATTAATTAAAGCTGCACTGCAGGCAAAAGGCTAAATACATACAGTTGTGTTCAAAATTATTCAACCCCCACTGAAATGGATTGTTTTGGTCGGTTTGACATTGATTATGATCATTCAGTCATCCTGCTTACAATTAAATCAAAGAGGCTTCTATGGGCATCTAGCGACGTTCTGTGAACACAGTTCGATACGAAGTGCAAATTTTCGACAATATTGACATTTTCCTACAACATGATTCATGATTCTAACTTACAGTGAACCCCCAACTTATTTTGACTATTACTACACTCGAGTCTTTTCTGTAAACACCAATAAAGTAATATTTACAATACAATATAAACAGACTGTATGTGCACGGAGAAACTAAATTAACATTCGTCCTACTGACTTACTAGTATTAGTTACAGTTTGGCTGGTTTTGTTAGGTAAAGTCACCCCCAACTTATTAAAACTTGTGTTGACATACATAAATCGGAAAACGGACGTCACGTCGAAATTAATTATCGTC
>BLSH010232188.1:85078-104951 GCA_018402905.1 Glandirana rugosa
AATCCCATCCATCATCATCTGGATCAATCCACATTTAGGATATTTACACCTAACTAGGTCTACTACTACCTACCCTAATACTGATTAATGTCACAAGTACAGCTATCAGTGAAAGATATGATAGCTGCACTCAGTGACACAGTGACAGGGGGTGACAGGATTGAAGGGGATTGAAGGGGTTAGCTCGGGGGGGGGGGGGGCGATCAAGAGGTGGAAAGTGTGCCTATGTGTACTGTGTCAGTGTACTGTTGGTGCAACTCACGATTCTGCTGTTCTCTCTCGAACGTAAAAGGAAGGAGAGAGGGAGAGTGACATCACTTCCCCTGTCTGTGTTTACATTACACAGACAGGGGAGGCATTCCATTCGCAAGGACTGATCAGCAGGTATAGACCAAAAATCAGCGCCGTTTAAAAATGGCGATTCACGGGACACTGCCACATTGCAGCAGTATATGTACGCGAGGTGATTGGGAACCAGTTTAAAAAAATAGCAAAAATGTCATACTTATCTGCTCTGTGTAGTGGTTTTGCACAGAGCAGCCCCTAACCTCCTCTTCTTGGGTTCCCCACTGGTGCTCTGGGCCCCTCCCCCTTGGCGAGTGCCCCCACAGCAAGCTGCTTGCTGTGGGGGCACTCATGCAATGCTCGATCCGAAGCTGGCTCTCTGCGTCCATAAAACAAAGAAAGTGTGGCACAGCCCACCCCCTGCTCCACAGAAGATCTGTGGTTAGTTCTCCAAGATGTTTGGAACAACCTATATTGATTTGATTTGGATTTCTCTTCTGTTAATTTACTTTCCATTTTGTTCATTGATAAAAATAAATTATTAACACTTCTATGTCTGAAGCCATTCCTCATTAGTTCTGGCCATTTTTTACACCTGCCTTTCACACAGTATTGTATATGCACTATCTCACAAAAGTGAATACACCTCTCACATTTTTGTAAATAATTTATTACATCTTTTCACGTGACAACACTGAATAAATCACACTTTGCTACAATGTAAAGTAGTGAGTGTACAGCTTGTATAACAGTGTAAATTTGCTGTCCCCTCAAAATAACTCAACACACAGCCATTATTGTCTAAACCGCTGGCAACAAAAGTGAGTACACCCCTAAGTGAAAATATCCAAATTGGACCCAAAGTGTCAATATTTTGTGTGGCCAGTAGGGATGGGCCCGCGGCTCGAGTCAAACGTAAGTCGCCCCGTTTGTCAAATTTAGAACATTATGGGGCGTTTGCAGCAACTTCGCCGCTGCAGAGCGCCCCATAATGCATTGTGCGCAGACGGCGTGCACAGATCCTCCCCACCAGCACATTATGGGTGTCAGGTCTGAGCATTCCTAGATGAAGAGTTTCCTGGAAAGTGGATTGGTCCTCGTGGGCCAGTTGAATGGCCCCCAAGGTCTCCCGATCTGACCCCCTTACACTTTTATCTTTGGGGTCATCTGAAGGCAATTGTCTATGCTGTGAAGATACGAGATGTGCAACACCTGAAACTACGGATACTGGAAGCCTGTGCTAGCATTTCTCCTGCGGTGTTGCTATCAGTGTGTGAAGAGTGGGAGAAGAGATTGCATTGACAATCCAACACAATGGGCAGCACATTGAACACATTTTATAAGTGGTCAGAAACTTGTAAATAACTCATGAAAGAATAAAGTTACATTAAAACCAAGCACACCATTCTTTTTCTTGTGAAATTCCCAATAAGTTTGATGTGTCACATGACCCTCTTCCTATTGAAAAAACAAAAGTTGGATTCAAAATGGCCGACTTCCAAATGGCATTGAACTTCTATCTGCCTGGAGTTTAGCATTAAACAGTGACTTTGATAGAAATTGCTTCCCACATAGTTCCTTTCTTGTTGCGTTTGAGTTCCTCTCAGCATTGCAGCACAGAGCAGGGATACTAATAATCTTTAAAAAATGACTTGAAAGGGCAGTAGCTGGAGTCTCATCAGTCTTCCTTTGATGTGGATAGGAGGACCTGGTGGGGAGATACGGCTGAAGTCCTTTACATGTTTGCATTATAAGCAGGACTGGAGAATCCCTGAGATGGACGATGGATTAAATGATCTCTTCAGTTCTCTTTTTCAGCACAGAGAGCCTGATGCCAGCAGGCTTTGAAGGGTTTTTGGTACCAATATAATGTACAACGTTAAAGCTGAACTCCAAGCAGATATAAAAGTCACAGGTTAATGAAGGTTTGTATTCACACTTTTCTATCATTAAAGTGTATCTAAACCCCAAGGCTCAGTTCACATATATGCGATTTGGATGTGTTTTGAACCGCATCCGATTCGCATAACAGACCGTGAACCAGACCAGCTTTCAATGGAGCTGGTCCATATATATACAGGCTGATTGTGGTGCAAATTATAAAAGGGTCCTGTGCATTTTTCAGTCCAGTTCAGGTGCGATTTAAGTGTCACCTGAACAGCGGTGGCTCCTCCATAGAGGGCACTAGTGCGCTGCCCTCCCTCCCACTGATGAAAAACAAATATATATGGGCCCCCGACATGGCTGTCATGGCTTTTTTGGGAGATTTGCTGTCAGCAATTCCCAAAGCCCATTGGTCAGCCATTGAATGGCTCTGGCCTCAGTCACTGTCCTCCAGACAGTGACTGATTGGTCAGGAGCAGGACTGGCAGACATGCTGGTGCTGGGACTGCACGCACGCACGCCTGTGATTCCCACAGACCGAGGGAGAGAGAGAGCGGCCTAACAACGAGTCCCCTGAGGTAAGTTTTAACTGCTGTGTACTAGCTGGGCTGTAATACCTGTGTACTGGCTACGTAATACCTGTGTACTGGACTGTATAATACCTGTATGCTGGGCTGTGTAATACCTGTGCGCTGGCTGTGTAATACCTGTGTTCTGGCTGTGTAATACCTGTGTAATGGGCTGTGTAATACCTGTGTGTTGGCTGTGTCCTACCTGTGTACTGGACTGTGTAATGTAAAAAAAAAAAGAACAGTATTGCGCTTTAAATCCCAAATGTAGCAGCAACATAAAGTGCGATAATAACACCTAAACAATATATAAAATCAAAAACAGTTGCGCTTCTAAGTGATAAAGTGGAATAACATAAATTAGCAATCATATATGTGACCAAATAATAGGTGAAAAAATATATAAATATGCATAAAGTCCAACAATCAATACATGTGCAGCAAGTGGAATATCTCCTTAGTGAATAACCACACACTAAAAAAAGAAGGAAAAAAAAAAACTGATGACACGATAGTCCCAAAAAACAAAAAAACAAAAAAAAACTAGAATAAAAAGTCCAACACCATGTAGTAGTGAGATGATGTGTGTGGGATAATAATTATGGCATTCAGATCCACCCAAAAAAGAGAGAGATGAGCCGCCACCGATGAAGAAGATGACGAAGTTCTTCCTTGAACTTAATCATAATGACAGGGGGATTGAACTCAAACATGAGGCCAGTCAGTATTCGGTTAATTTTTTGGATCTCAAGATATGGGGAAATGAGGGACAGCTCTTTACATCTACCTACTTTAAGAGCACAGATAGAAATTCCTATATCCCAAAGGATAGCTGTCACCACCCTGCATGGCTTAGCTCGATCCCTAAGAGCCAATTTTTGCGATTAAAACGCAATTGTTCAAAAACAGAAGATTTCCAAGAGCAGGCAGAAAATTTAAAATCTAGATTCATGGTCAAGGGTTACGACCCAGTGTCCCTAAATAAGAACCTTGATGAAGTAATGTTACGTGATCGTAATACCCTGCTTAGGGAAAAACCACCATCAGAGGAGAATAATTCTGGATACGTAATACCGTTTATCACCAAGTTTTCCACCCAGCACTGGGCTATTAGGAGGTTGGTGTATAGACATTGGTGATCCGATTTTGGGGCCTTCACTACCAGATAAAGCAAAGGTAGTGTTTAAACGAGCCCCCACTCTAAGAGATATGTTGGCGCCCAATGTCTGTAATCCCCCTCAAGAAAAACTGATGTTTTTCCAGAACCTTAGAGGGTTTTATAAATGTGGGAGATGTGCTGTATGTAAAATCAACAGCATTAAAGAAAGGAAGACCATCACGTTCCATTCTACAAGCATGGGGATCACTTTCCCTATCAAACCCTTTATCTCTTGTAACACTACTCATGTAGTTTATGCCATCACCTGCCCATGTGGCCTTCAATATATAGGGAGAACAGTTAGACCCTTACAGGTCCGTTTAAAAGAACACATGGGGAACATCAAAAGGGGATTTTTGAAACATCCACTTTCCAGACATTACCTGGATACCCACAATAGGAATTTGAAAGGTACTTCCTTTGTGGGTATTGATACCCTGAAATTAAATTGGAGGGGTGGTTACAAAAGGAGAGAAATTTCCAAACTAGAAATGGGCTGGATCTATAGGGCCCAAACTTTAAAACCTAACGGACTGAATGCGGACGTTGAAATTAACGCATTTATTGATAATTCGTGATTATACCATTATTAATTCTGAGTTCATCCACGATTAATCCGCCTGACCTAGTAATATTTATTGCATTTAATGGGTAGTTCCCTGAAACAACCTTTGATTATAGGGCACTCAGGAGTTGAGGCTGGGAATTTTTTGTATTTTAATTTTAATTTCAATTTTAATTTTAATACATTTATGTGTTATTATTCATTTCTCCTCTGTAATTCATATTTGATCCTTCCTCATATCACCCTAGGGATCTACTAACAATTTTTGATTATATGTGTTTATATGAATTAATACACCTAGATTTAGGCTGGTCTCCTAATCTATATTATTATGGGTTCACATCTTTTTTGTTATATTTTAATTTGCCTATAACATTATAAGATTTTAAATATATTTTAGTACTAATTTCTAATCCAAGTTGGTGACTTGTTTCTACTGATTTGTTTATATCAACACTCTAAGAGGGATAGTGGTATCCCCTTTTGCCGTGATCCAGGTGTGTTGATTACTGCTCCCTCTTAGTCTGATGTGTGCTTAACACTGTCTGATTAGTTATATAAAATTTGTTATTTTGTTTATGTTAACTTAATATAATATTATTTCTATTCGTTTTCATACAATTCGATGGCATATTGTCAATAATCTGTATGCTGAGTGTCTTGTAATTGGTATACATCTGGGAGATAAACTACTTCCTTTTGGAGGACGGAACTTTCCATCTGTGGACGGCCTATTGGCCAAATACATGGGTTCCGGTCTCCAATAAGATGGCGGCCGACTCTCAGAGCGAGGTCTGGTGCGCTGTAACTAGTATAAATAGTGGTGCGTCAGTACGTTGCCCGTGCCCCTTGAAGACGTCACGTGTGACGAAACATGTAGGGCGGAGCCACGACTGACGTCATCACGCCTTTACGTTTGAGAGGAACGGGAACGCTATTTTAAGTTTATGCCGGCTTATTTTGAATGCTTTTAAATGATCGACCTATGTGAGTACCCACTTTGTCATTTGGAATAAATCTATGTTTTAATGGAATTACGCTATGTGAGTTCTCTCCTTTCCATGATGCTATATGTATAACTTGCGAGCTGTGTGACTGGAGAGAGGCTGCTTCCACTGCAGTTACCCCACCATTAGAAAGAGACGAACCAACCTGGTGTCATACCCCGCAGAGGGTTATTTTCTGCCAGCGCTGATGACTTACTAGAAATAGTGAGTCCACTCCCTCCGGTAAGGGTACCCTGTATTCACCTAGAGGTGTACATATCATCGGTGGCGGCTCATCTCTCTCTTTTTTGGGTGGATCTGAATGCCATAATTATTATCCCACACACATCATCTCACTACTACATGGTGTTGGACTTTTTATTCTAGTTTTTTTTTGTTTTTTTGTTTTTTGGGACTATCGTGTCATCAGTTTTTTTTTTTCCTTCTTTTTTTAGTGTGTGGTTATTCACTAAGGAGATATTCCACTTGCTGCACATGTATTGATTGTTGGACTTTATGCATATTTATATATTTTTTCACCTATTATTTGGTCACATATATGATTGCTAATTTATGTTATTCCACTTTATCACTTAGAAGCGCATCTGGACTGTGTAATACCTGTGTGCTGGCTGCGTAATACCTGTGTACTGGGCTGTGTAATACCTGTATGCTGGGCTGTGTAATACCTGTGTGCTGGCTGTGTAATACCTGTGTACTGGGCTGTGTAATACCTGTGTACGGGCTGTGTAATACCTGTGTACTGAACTGTGTAATACCTGTGTACTGGCTATGTAAAACCTATGTGCTGGCTGTGTAATACCTGTGTGCTGGCTGTGTAATACCTGTGTACCAGGCTGTGTAATACCTGTGTACTGGCTGGGCTGTAATACCTGTGTACTGGCTGGGCTGTAATACTTGTGTACTGGCTGAGCTGTAATACCCGTGTACTGGCTGGCTGTAATACCTGTGTACAGGGCTGCAATACCTGTGTACTGGGCTGCAATACCTGTGTACTGGCTGGACTGTAATACCTGTGTACTGGGCTGCAATACCTGTTTACTGTCTGGGCTGCAATACCTGTGTACTGGCTGGGCTGTAATACCTGTGTAATGGCTGGGCTGTAATACCTGTGTACTGGCTGGGCTGTAATACCTGTGTACTGGCTGGGCTTTAATATCTGTGTACTGGCTGGGCTGTTATACCTGTGTACTGGCTGGCTGTAATACCTGTGTACTGGGCTGCAATACCTGTGTACTGGCTGGGCTATAATACTTGTGTACTGGCTGGACTGTAATACCTGTGTACTGGGCTGCAATACCTGTGTACTGGCTGGGTTGTAATACCTGTGTACTGGGCTGCAATACCTGTGTACTGGCTGGCTGCAATACCTGTGTACTGACTATGGCTGCAATACCCGTGTACTGGCTGTAATACCTGTGTACTGGGCTGGCTGCAATACCTGTATACTGGCTGTGGCTGCAATACCTGTGTACTGGCTGCATACTGTGTTACTGACTGATATATACCCCACCTGTGATGCTGAGCTGTATACTCCTGACACAATATGTGGAATACAGGGGACGGAGTGGGTGGATTATATAAGGGGTGGGGCTTATGAGAAGTAGGAGGGGACAAAAAGGAAGGGTGGGGCCTGGCACCCCCCCCATCCTAAAACCTCACCAGCCACCACTGCACCTGAATCGCACCTGAACCGCTGAATGGAAACTGCACCGCAGCCGGTGGCTGCACTAGTTGTTTTTTTTAGGCTGTTTTCCCCCTATTATCACCTGGTGATCTAGCCAGTAACACACTTCCTGCCATAGGTGACAACACTTACCCACCATACTGAATCTATGAAGGAGTAGCATTGTCGCCCTAGGCTGCTCTCCTCATATGGACTATAAACACCTCCCCCTCTCTACATCTAGATTACAAAGGAGGAGGCATTGTGTAGTTAAATAGGAACTGCATTCAGTTCACATAATTTGTAATAACAACATCTTTGCCATTCTGAAGCTTCCCTCCAACCACGTTGCATATTATTTTATATATACTGTGATTCCACTCCACTAAGTCTGGCAGCAGCCATTTTGACTGTGGGCAGCTGAAGCTGCTGACTGTTCACTTCCTGGATTTACACAGACACATAGAGGCACACCTACAGCTCTGCAGCTCTCATTGGCATTCTAATGACCCATCCCCCCTCCCTTCCTGACAAACTCTCAGGAGAGTGAGAGAGAGAGCTGTGCATGATGTCATAGGCCTAGGCTAATGACCAGACAAGAAACAGGAAGTGGGCTGTATAAGGTATTTACTGGCAGAAAAAAACATGTTTTTACTATCCAAAGTTAAAACAACAAGGGCAGAAGATTTATTAAATGGAAAGTTTAAAAAAATGACTGAAGGTTCGCTTTAACAGACAATAGCTTGGAAAGCTGACATCATTGTTGGACAATTCACTTCAGCACACAGGAAGTTACAAGGACACTTGCAGAACATGTACTTGCCTGAATAAGAGAAAACGACTGCAGCCGTCACATCTAAGCTCTGGTAAAATGCAGTGTATTACATTTTTTTGGGGGGGGGGGGTTTGTTTTATTTATATTTTAATTTAATTTTTTTAAACACAAGCAGTGCGAGTACCTTAATTTGACCTGATAGCCTATTGCAACCCTGTACAGCAGAGCTCAGGCTGGAGAGGGAAAAGCAGCACAAGAAGCCAATCAGTTGTGCTGCAGTGCAAGTTCATGCAGCAGGTTGATAGGAGGGGAGAGCAGTGTGACAAAGAGATGAGCTCATAACTGTGCTCTTTCTCCTTCACTGGCTGGGAGAGGGGCAGCTTACCAGTCCTTAGATGTGGTGGCTGCATTAGTTTAAGTTAGTACCTAAATTTTACATACTTTGAGGTTTTTGTGATCCCTGTAGAACAGAGCTCATACTGGGAGAGGGAGATGCAGCCCAAGGAGCCAAGCAGTGTTGCAATGTGTATGTGCCAACAAGGAACATGCTGATGAGTGAAGAGGACAAATTGTCAGAAAGATAAGCTCATCGGATTGCTTCTTCTCTTTTCACTGTCTAGTTACAGGGTGGTGGAAGGACAATGTATCTGAAGTGGAGAAAAATCAGCTCTTCTCCCCTACCAGACAGTACCATGCTGTGCAGCGGTGCTGTGCAAATCTTGGGTCTGGATGGGCAGAAATACAAATCCTTTGACAGGTAAACAGGTCCCTTGTATGTATTTTATCTGGGTATATGGCTGCTTGTCCGGAGATCAGCTTTACTTCTGAACAACCACATATTTATAATTTCAGTACATTTTTAGAACTGGTATGTGAAGAGGATTTTTACTTGCAAGACTTCCATGAATAATTGTTCAATGTAAAAGATGGAAGTTAATAATGCAATGTTGGAGAAGGAGGTACACAGTCATTATACATGCTCTTCCGTCAGTACTAGTGCTATCTGAATGCTGTACAGGGGAGGGCTGGGCCAGGGGGCAGGGTGGCAATTGCCCCCCAGGCCACCCTAACCTCCATTCCAAATGGCCGACAGCCGCTGCCCGCTCACACTTTTTTCTTCTTGTGGAGGAAGGAACCAGTGGCCAGGGGCAGCCACCAACTAACTGCAGGCAAATTGGGGGGGGGTGCACCCAGGGCCGGCTGTGCTGATGGGCACTGATCAGGTTGCATTTGATGGGCACTGGTGAGGCTGCATTGATGGACACTGGTGAGGCTAAGCTGATAGGCACTGATGAGGCTGCATTGGTGGGCACCGATGAGCTGCATTGATGCATTATTTTTGTCAAACCTCCTTTGTTGCTATTAGCATTAAATTATGTTACTACATTGTATCATATTTGTCTTGCTTCATAACATCAATATCCGTTCTAAAATCAGGTGGGCATCAATGGTGAGCTGATTCGGTGGTTCAATGGGCCACTTGACTGGACTTGCCCCCCAGGCCTAAGGCTGCCAGCCCTCCCCTGATTGCTGTAATTGCTTTTAGATCAGCATTTCTAAACTAAAAATGTAAATTGCACATGCCTGTCATACAGACAGCCACTAGAGGGAGAATCTATACATCTCTATATGAAATATGGCACAGCAAAATAGCAAAGATGTGAATGTTGTATGAAAAATGACTTCAATGTAAGCATTACAATAGTACCAAAATCAGTACTCTCTGAAAATCACCCTCACAGTAAGTTTTATTCGGCTGATGTATAAAGCTTTATATAAAAATAAATAAAAAATATGAAATGCAACATAAATCGGAGAGGGAGGCTGATTTATTTTTAGAAGTTGTGAGAACAAAGTAAAATTATAAAGATGATTTTGCAAAACAAATGCCACCATTGTCTTAAAATGTCACTCTTGTTGTCAAAAGATACCTGCAGATATTAATTGGAGCCCTAGTGTGT
This sequence comes from Glandirana rugosa, assembly GCA_018402905.1. NCBI lineage: Eukaryota > Metazoa > Chordata > Amphibia > Anura > Ranidae > Glandirana > Glandirana rugosa. The sequence goes on from BLSH010232188.1 coordinate 94,950, forward strand.
CTGTGAAGAAAAAAAAATGCATCCAAAATGTCAAAACAAAATTTTACATTTAACACGGTACATTAGGTACATGATGAGATTGGAAGCAGTCACCCGTATTAGTTGTTCTTCATCGGGGGATAAAATACTGGAGAAGCATAATTAATAAAGTTCTTATAGTACGATATTAACTCTTTGACTGACAAAGGACATTATGATATATATGCCATATAACCATTTAACCACTTCAGCCCCAGAAGGATTTCCCCCTTTAGGACCAGAGCACTTTTTGCGATTCGGCACTGCGTCTCTTTAACTGACAATTGTGCAGTCGTGCAACGTTGTACCCAAACAAAATTTGCGTCCTTTCTTTCACACAAATAGAGCTTTCTTTTGGTGGTATTTGATAACCTCTGTGTAATTTCTGATCACTGCTATAAACAAACAAAGAGCGACAACTTTGCAAAAAAACCCAATATTTCTTACTATAATACATATCCAAAAAAATATATAAAAAAACAAAAATCCTCATATTTTTGGTTAAAAAAATCTCAGTCGGCTTATATTTATTTGTTTTGCACAAAAGTTGCCGTGTTTACGAACAATGAGAATTCATTTATGGGGGTTTTTTCCCCCCATCAGAGCGGAGATCCGTGTGTTTACACACACGAATCCCATTCTGTCACTGCGGGGGAGCAATCGTGGGTAGCCGGTGGACATAGTGTCCGCCCTACCCACTCCCCAGTTCCCCCGATACACAGTGAGCGCGCGAGCCCGCCCCGGCGGCATGTGCACGCTCACACTCCGCAAACTCTCAGCCGTCGGTTCACGATATCGAGCCAAGTTGCCGCCATCAATCCAACTGGTTAAAGACAGGACTGAGCTCATTACTCTGTTGGTGTCAGGGGGCATCAATTGGGGCGTCTCCATTGTGAAATCACTGCCCTACTAAGGAAAAACTATATAAGGACATCACTGCCCCTGTAAGGATGAACTGTACTTTCTTATTAAGATATCATCACCCTAATATGGAAGAACTATACATCCTTATAAGGACATCAATTACCTAATATTATTGGCATTATTATTATACAGGATTTCTATAGCGCCAACAGATTGCGCAGCACTTTACAACATGAGGGCAGACAGTACAGTTATAATACAATTCAATACGGGAGGAATCAGAGGGCCCTGCTCATTAGAGCTTACAATCAGGGCCACTGTTAGAAATCATGGGGCCCTGTGCAGACTACCTGATGGGGCCCCCTTTGGCCCCACCCTTGACTCTGCCCCTGTCCCTCTCCTGACCCTGTCTTAAAACAAAATGCAGCTTTGGGGGGAAAGGGGGCATACAATACAGTGGCAGTTTTAGGGCTGCACATTTCAATATCATATGAAACCTGACGGTTGCCCCTACAAGTTTACAGCGGGCTGGGGCCAGGAGTGTGTATAAAAACATGTTTGCAGCACGGTCCCAGTGTCGTTTTAAAACTTCACTAGGACTAAAGTGGTTAAAGGGAGTGTTTGGGTGGCAGTAAAAATACAGCTCAGCTGCATATTTTTACTGCTCCCCAAATGCAAGTGTAAAGTAGAATCTCACTGTGCCTTATGATATTTAGCATGAGCATAATCATTCACATGGCTCTGTCACAGTGTGCTACATGGCTTTTGGGTACTGACTTTATTATGGTTGTACTGTGTTACAGTCTGTATCACACAGTACAGCCATACATTAATAGTAGCACAAGTGACAGAGCCATGCAGCACCTAGTGTGCTGTGTGAATGATTATTCTCATGCTAAACATTATTAGGCACTATGAGGATTCTGCAGCAACATTACCATATGCAATTCTAGTCCCTTCTCACTGTGTGCTGCCACTGCCACGCTATCCGCAGCCTTCGGGATTACTTTTACATCTCCCGCCTCCCTGCCACCTCGCATAGTCCTGACACTTGAGTAATAGAGTGCATGACAGTCAGATCACTCCTCCGCCTGAGAGCAGCAAAGCTGATAATGTACATGTGCCTGAAACATATGAAAAAGTGCCTGCATTGCTCCCACCTCCTGGGCCCCTCTCTCGACCTGATAGGGCCCCCGGAAAATGCATTTATAAACCCCCCTAAGCAAACAGGAGTGGGGGTGTAGCTTAGTAGCTGGGGCTAGTAATTTTTTTCATTTGGCAGAAATTAAATTTAAAGTTGCCCGGGCCCCCTGCTGCACTGATAGGGCCGGGCCCGGTACAACAGGGCCAGTTGTACTGCCTTATCAGCGGCCCTGCTTACAATCTAAGAGATATGGAAGAACTATACTACCTTGTAAGGATATCCCTGCTCCAAAAAGGAAAAACTATACTTCCTTATAAGGACATCAGAGCCCAATTAAAAAAGAACTACATTTCCTTAAAAAGATATCATAGCCCAAATATGAAAGACTTATGTTTCCTTCTAAGTACAGTAGAACCTTGGATTGCGGGTACCGTGGTTAACGAGTGTTTCGCAATATGAGCATTTTTTTTTTTTAATTCTGACTCGGTTTGCGAGTGGTGTCTCGCATAACAAGCAAAAATTTGCCTTTTTGCATGCAATACCGCATGTGGTCAGGTTTTCGTGGGTGCAGATGAGCCTCGGACGTGGCTGCAAATTCTCAAAATTCTCGGAATTCCACGGAAATACCAAAAGTGTAAACACTTTCCGAGCATTGTCGAGTGATCTCGAAGTTTTAGAGGCTCACCAGCCCCCCCGCGCAAATCTGGCCACATGTGGTATTGCATACACCAGGCGTCCCCGGACATGTGGCCACAAACAGTGTTGCATAGACAAGCAGTGACTGTGGAACAAATTAACAGAGTTTGCATTGTATCCTATGGGTAAACATGCTTTGATATACGAGTGCTTTGGATTACAAGCATTCTCCTGGAACAGATTATGCTCGTAATCCGATGTTCCACTGTACATAATTGCCCTAATAAGAAACTATACTAATTTATGAGGACTTCACTCCCTAAATAAAAAAGTACACTTCCTAACTACTTCCTGCCCGCGCTATAGCCAAAAGATGACTACAGCGCAGGCTTAGTTTGCCAGGAATGTGAGGGGCCTACGCACTGACGCTATTACCACCGCTCCCTCGTGGTAGGAGCGGTGACATGATATGTACGTTTTTTGGCCTTTTTGTACTATGCTGCAGCTGTTTTTATTCTTGATTTTATATAAATACTACACTATATGAGTATTTTTTGGCTCCCATGGGTGAGTCTTTTTTACATAGTGCTTAATCCTATCGTGGAGCACTGTTCTACTGCTTTACTGAGATGGGATGTCCTAAATTAATCCCTAAGGCATATTACCATTGTGGATCCGGTGAGTGCGCAGATTGGTGGAGCTGCACAAGTTGTGACGAATTACTTCCATACACACTAGGTGTTTTCTACTTTTCTACTTTATTTAATTTGTTTTCTGGTAAGCGCACAATTTATCAGACAGCTGTTTGCAGATTATTTTATTAAGCCTTGGATACACCATAGGACTTTAATCAGGTTACAGGACTGTTATCATTTAATTCACTGTATCACAGGAAGCACTACACATCTTGTTGTTTTATTTATCAGTACTGCCTATCAGCGCCCATCAGTGCCGCTTATCAGTGTGGCCTATCAGTCCCAACTTTCAGTGCCTCCTATCACTGTCCATCAGTGCCTCCTCATCAGTGCCGCCTCATCAGTGCCCATCAGTTCCACCTATCAGTGCCCTTCAGTGCCACCTATCAGTACCCATCAGTGCGGCTTCATCAGTGCTCATCAGTGCAGCCTCATCAGCGCACATTAGTGAAGGAAAAAAATTACCTGTTTGCAAAATTTTATAACAAAGTATGAGAATGATTGATGATTAAATACCACCAAAAGAAAGCTCTATTTGTGTGAAAAAAATGATAAAAATGTCATATGGGTACAGTGTTGCATGCCCACACAATTTTCATTCAAAGTGCGACGGGGCTGAAAGCTGAAAAATGGCCTGGGCAGAAAGGGGGTAAAAGTGCCCAGTAGGCAAGTGATTAAACAAAATCACTTCCCTGATAAACTAAAATTATACTTCATCCTAAGGACATCATTGCCCTAATAAGAAAGAACTATATTTCCTTATAAGGACATCACTGTCCTAAAAAAGAACTATAATGATTTATAAGGATATCACTCACTAAATATAGAAGTAAAGTATACTGCCTTATAAGAAAATGACTTCCCTAATAAGGAGGAATTATACTTCCTCATAAGGACATCACTGCCCAAATAAAACAGAAAATTGTATACTTGCCTGACGGTAATTTTCCTTTCCTGATGCTAAAGCATGACAGCATATACGCATGGGCTGGCTCCGCCCCCATGCCCAGTTCCAGTATCCGGTTACACTGTAAAGCCATTGCCTCCCATCATGCAGCATTCTCTTCACTTATCATCAATGCGAAGCCCCTCAGGAGGGACATATATGCTGTCGTGCTTTAGCGTCAGGAAAGGAAAATTGCCGTCAGTTATGTATTCATAAATGATGAAGATTGAAGATGAAGAGAGGAAGGAAGAAGACTAAAAGAAGAAGCAGAAGAAGGACCGGGGCAGGAGAAGATGGAGGAAGAAAGAAGAAAGAAGAAGAGCTATTTTACACAATAAAGGACTTCTCAAAAACTGCCTCTTGTTTTTTTTACTACTACACTCCTTTTTTCACATGGGGGGTCGAGATCTGGGGGCTCCCTTATTAAAGGGGGCTTCCAGATTCTGATAAGCCCCCTCCCGCAGACCCCCACAACCACTGGCTAGGGTTGTGGGGATGAGGCCCTTCTCCCCATCAACATGGGGACTAGGTGCTTTGGGGGCTACCTCAAAGCATACTCCCCATGTTGAGGGCATGTGGCCTGGTATGGTTCGGAGGGGGGGCACTCGCTCGTCCCCACCGCCTCCTGCCATGCCAGGGCTGCATGCTCGAATAAGGGTCTGGTTTGGATTTCGGGGGGGGGCCATTTTTTTTTAATTTGGCGCGGAGTTTACCTTAAAATCCATACCAGACATGAAGGGCCTGGTACAGACTTTGGGGGGGACCCCTACGCAAATTGTTTTGAAAAATGTTGGCGCGGCGTTTCCCTTAAAATCCATACCAGACCTGAAGGGCCTGGTACGGACTTTGGGGAGACCCCTACGCAATTTTTTTATTTTTATTTTGGGTGGGGTTCCCCTTAAAATACATACCAGACCTGAAGGGTCTGTTACGGACTTTGGGGGGGAACCCTAAGCAATTTTTTTTTCTTTGCTGCACAAGCTCATGGGGACGGTGGCACTTTACATTTTTTTTTCACATTTTTTTATTTATTTTATTTTATTTTTTTAACACTGTTTGGTTAAAAAAAATCTGATCACTATTATTGCTATCACAAGGAATGTAAACATCCCTTGTGATAGTAATATATGGTGACAGGTACACTTTATGGAGGGATGGGGGGTCTTTGCCGCCGAGTAAACCGGAAGTGACGTTCTGACGTTGTTTCCGGAAATGTATGAAGGAGTCCCGATTGAAGCCGATTCTGGCTTCCACAGGGACTCCACACAGCGGCCAGAAGCGTCGGATCAGAGCTCCAGTCTCCTGGTGGGACGGGAGGCCAGAGAAGAGCGGCGGGCGGTCGTGGGAGGGGGGATTGCCCCTCCCGCTCCCTGGGATAATGTTAGGAGAAGATTGTGCTGAGGACGTGTTTGCATTTGATTGTTGTTTCCTCGCGCTCCCAGAGGAGGCGGTGCTGGGCAGCTCTATTTAAACAGTGGGTTTCCTGTAGCAAGTGCTGTCCGTTCTACAGCATTCCGGTGACCCCGTGCCCTGCTTTGAGAGACTTTTCTGTAGCTGTGACCCCGGCTTTCCTTGGACTCCGCTGAATTCTGCCTGCCCAGACCCCTGGCCTGTCTACGACCATTCTCTTGCCTAATCCTCCTGTACCTCACTGCCCGCACGTTGCCGACCCTGCCTGTACCTGACCACCCGCCTGCCTGCTTCTTTTGCACCTCCTAGCCAGCCAGTTGCCGACCCGGACTGTACGACTACTCTTCTGCTCAGCACGAGCTCTAGTGGACCTTCACGCACCATCAAGTGATCCAGTCCAGCCCTCATGTCCCCCTGTGCTCCTGAACTCCCTGTCTACACTATTAGGGATTCTTGAACCAGGGCCGCAAGAGAGGTAACCCCTGCAAAAGTCAGACTCGTCCGCCAGGTATGTGACAGCAACGGACAGCCATGCCTGAGTCTGCGCAGGGGACCTCTCCAGTGGACGAGCTGTGCGTGCACCTTGCTTGACTCAGTCGAGCCATCCAGACCCTTCAGGACGACTACACCTGTCTGGAAGAGAGAGTCCAGGGACTCATTACCTCAGCACCCACCGGGTCGGGCTCTCTGGACACTCGCACCGTGGTCACTTGCCAAGTGAGCCCACGGTGCCTATGCCTGAACGTTTTTCTGGAAACTGCAGAAGATTCCGGGCCTTCCGCACCTCTTGTGACCTGTACTTTGCTCTCCAACCCAGGACGTTCTCACAGGAAGTCATTAAAGTGGGGTTCGTGGTCTTGCTCCTTCGGGAAGGTCCACAAGCCTGGGCTCACCGCCTCCTGGAGCAGAAAGCCCCGGAGACCACTAGTGTGGACCGGTTCTTCCAGGCAATGGCCCAGCAGTATGAAGACCCCCATCTGACTTCCACAGCGGAGGCAGCCCTCCATGCCCTGCAGCAGGGCCAATGCCCTGCGGAGGAATATGTATCTGAGTTCCGGCGGTGGAGTGCGGACACTGCCTGGAAAGATGCGGCCCTCAGTTGTCAATTCCGACTGGGTCTCTCGAAGTCGCTCAAGGATGAGCTGGCTCGCATCGGGGTCCCGCACACCCTCGATGCCCTGGTCAATCTGGCTATTCAGATTGATCGCTGTTTGCGGGAATGCACAGCCGAGAGATCCGCCAGACCTGGCCGCCCGACCAGGACATCATCCGGACTCTCTGGCCACCCTGCCCTAAGCCCAGCTGCCTCCTCACCGGAACCCATGCAAACCGGGCTTCCATACCCACCTCGTACTCCTGACGAACGCAGGAGACGCATAGCCCTGAATCTGTGCCTCTATTGTGGGGGCTCCGGGCATCTGTTAAAGAATTGCCCCATCAAGGCTGATGAAGGCACCACTAACCACGCAGAGAGCCTAATGTACCTGCCCAGTGACAAGGCCCACCTGGTGCTTCCAGTCTCCTTCCAGCTCCCCGGTGGGACCCTCTCAGTGCAGGCTATCCTGGACTAGGGCGCAAGTAGCTGCTTTGTGGATCTTGCCTTCGCAGCACATCACCAGATCCCACTCCGACCTAAGAAACACCCCATGGTCGTCCGACTAGCCGATGGGTTGAACATTAAGTCAGGCATGGTCACCCAGGAGACCATCCCGGTATACACCACTACCGGGGGGGGGGACATGCCAAGTTTCTGTCACTGGATGTCATTGCCTCTCCATTGTACCTGATTATTCTGGGTCTCCCCTGGCTTCGGGCTCACAACCCCCAGATTGACTGGACAACGGGCAAAGTGGCATTCTCCTCCTCCTATTGCTCCCAGCACTGCCTGCCTCAGTGGCCGGAGAACCCCTCAGCCCTGCTCAGCCTGGATCTAGACGTTGATCCAGAATCCCGTGCGGTAGTCCCTGTACCTTACCATGAGTACCTAGACATCTTCGGTAAGAAGGGGGCTGACGTCCTCCCACCAGATCGGTCCTATGATTGCCAGATTGACCTCCTACCGGGAGCGGAGGTTCTGTTCGGTCGAATCTTTCCCCTGTCCGAAGTGGAATTAGCCACCCTAAAGACCTATCTGGACGAAAATTTGAAAAAGGGCTTCATTCGGCCTTCTACGTCACCAGCCGGAGCCGGAATCTTCTTCGTAGAGAAGAAGGACCATTCCCTCCGGCCCTGTATTGACTATCGTGAGCTCAAACGGGTCACTATCAAAAACCGGTATCCATTACCCCTGGTTCCAGAGCTTTTCCAGAGGTTAGGTACCGCAACTGTCTTCACCAAGCTGGATTTACGCGGGGCTTACAATCTCATCCGCATCCGCAAAGGGGACGCGGTTCGGACACTATGAATATCTGGTCATGCCCTTCGGGTTGTGCAACGCCCCAGTGACCTTCCAGCATCTGGTGAACGACATCTTCCGGGACTTTCTGGACCAGTTCCTAGTCGTTTACCTGGACGATATCCTAATCTTCTCGCCCTCTCTGGAACAACATCGAAATCACGTGAAGAGTGTGCTTGCCCGTCTCCGGCTACATGGCCTTTACGCCAAGGCAGAAAAATGTGCCTTTGAATGTGCCAGTATCTCCTTCCTGGGGTTCCATCTTTCTATGGCAGGAATTACCATGGACCCCCAAAAGGTCTCGGCCATCCTGGAGTGGCCCGTCCCAGTTGATAGGAAGGGAGTCCAGCGATTTGTGGGGTTCGCAAATTTCTATCGGAAATTCATTAAGGGGTTTTCTGCAGTCGTCGCCCCAATAACGCAACTCACGAAGAAAGACTCGCGGTTCTGCTGGACTCCTGAGGCCCAAGACGCCTTCTCCCAGCTCAAGAAGCTGTTTACATCCGCTCCCATCCTCAAACACCCTGATCCTGCTCTACCATATATCCTGGAGGTAGACGCCTCTAAAACAGCAGTGGGAGCCGTTCACTCACAGAGACAGGGCCCCAAGGCGTTACTTCACCCCACTGCCTTCTTTTCCAGGAAGTTATCTCCGCCGGAAAGGAACTATGATGTCAGTGATAGGCAATTGCTGGCCATCAAGTCGGCTTTGGAGGAATGGCGGTACCTCCTGGAAGGAGCAGCTCACCCGGTATTGATTTTACTGACCATAAAAACCTTGAATACCCGTGGACAGCTAAGAGGTTGAAACCTCGACAGGCAAGGTGGGCACTGTTCTTTAGTCGGTTTCAGCTTCACATTACATACAGGCCCGGGGCAAAGAACGTCAAGCCGGATGCTCTGTCAAGGATATTCCATGTCCCAGAGGACTTTTCTCCACCAGATACCATCCTTTCTGCCCATAGTTTTCTGCTCACCCAGGAGGACCTTTTTACCCGAATCCGGAAATCCTGCTCTGGCCTTAGTGAACCACCGGACCCTTGATGCACTTTAAGAGAGGGACTGTGGTGGTGGAAAAACAGGCTGTATGTGCCCCAGGAACTCCTGGCGGGAAGCCCTCGGACTCTGCCATGACACCAAGATGGCCGGGCACTTCGGTGGTCGTAAGACATCTCAGTTACTGTCCCGGTCATTCTGGTGTCCTCGTGTGAAAGAGGATTGCCTGAGTTACGTGGCTGCCTGTCCGGTTTGCAACAGGAACAAGACGGAGAAATCCAAGGCCTGGGGACTACTTAACACGCTACCTATCCCGGAGCGACCATAGTCTCAGATTGCTATGGACTTCATAGTGGAACTGCCCCTATCATCAGGATGTAATACAATTATGGTGGTTGTGGACCGGCCCACAAAAATGGCCCATTTTGTCCCAATGAAGGGCACGCCTTCAGCCTCAGAAACCGCAGAAGCGTTCATTAACCACTTCAGCCCCGGAAGGATTTGCTGCTTTAGGACCGGAGCCCTTTTTGCGATTCGGCGATGCGCCGCTTTAACTGACAATTGCGCGGTCGTGCGACGTTGTACTTCCCGAGGCCAGGATTTCGTCGTTTAGGAAGGCCCCGACTTCACCAATTACTTGCGAAGACGCCAAAGACTCCGACTTCCGCACGGGAAGTAACCCTGTTTTACCCGGTAAAAACACCCGGCCAGGTGTTGGTGGTATTAACATAATGTAGGACTACTATCCCCGTCAAGGTGATACTTCAGGTATCGTTAGACTCTGATACCAGCGAGGCCCTATCCATCGCACAATTCATCAGGGGTCCGGAACCTAAAGAGGCAGAACAAGGACAACGTTTGGCCTGTCCGTCGGTGCATTGAGTCCGTTAGGAGAAAG
>BLSH010232188.1:105161-125264 GCA_018402905.1 Glandirana rugosa
AATGCCATTGGCAGTGAAGGGGTTAACCTGCAGGGGGCGCTCTAAGGGTTAACTGTGTTCCCTGGGCGTGTTCTTACTGTAGGGGGACTGCCCTAGCTGGGGAAGGGAAGTGGTCACAGCCTTCGTATACAGGAAGGCTGTGATCACATCCCTTCCCCCTCACACAGAGCGGAGGTCCGTGTTTACATACACGGACCTCCGCTCCTTCGCTCCGGGGGGGCCATCGCGGGTAGCCGGCGGCAATCGAAGCCGCCGCACCCGCTCCCTGGCCCTCCCCGAACACAGTGAGCGCGCGGGCGCGCCTCTGGCGGCGCGCGCGCTCACTAGGCTCGTGAGCGCGGCCGCCGTCATATGACGGCGATTTGCGCTCACGAGCCACCTTGTCGCCGTCAATTGCCGATCAGCGGTCGGCAAGCGGTTAAGGAGGTGGTTCGCTTACATGGAATCCCGACCAACATTGTGTCGGACCGTGGAGTACAGTTCACTTTCCACTTCGGGATGTCCTTGTGCACTACTACTACTTGGGTATTGAGTTGGCCTTCTCAGGCAGCGGGAGGGGACATTCCCCCCTCCCGCCACCATCCGCTGCTCTTCTCCGGCCTCCCGTCCCACCGGGAGACCGGAGCTCCAATCCAGCATGTCCGTAGGCTGTGTGGAGTCCCTGTGGAAGCCAGAATTGGCTTCGATCGGGACTCCTTCGTACATTTCCGGAAGCAACGTTACAAAGTCACTTCCGGTTTACTTGGCGGCTAATGGCACTGGTTTTAAAATAATGACAGTATTCAGAATCGCCATTTTTGGTGATCTAAATATTGTGAAGTGTAAAGGAGGGATGGGAGGTTTTTTAGACCCCCATCCCTCCATAAATAATACCTGTCACCATATATTACTATAACAAGGGATGTTTACATTCCTTGTGATAGCAATAAAAGTGATCAGATTTTTTTTTTTTTAGGAAAAGCGTTAAAAGAAAAAATAAAATAAAATTAATTAAACAAAAAAAAATGTAAAGTGCCACAGTCCCCGCGAGCTCGTGCAGCAAAGAAAATGCACACGTAAGTCGCACCCACATATGAAAACGGTGTTCAAACCACACATGTGAGGTATCGTCGCAATCGTGTGTGAGCAATAATTCTAGCAAAAGACCTCCTCTGCACCTCTAACCTGGTAACTGTTAAAAATTTTTAAGGCATCGCCTATGGAGATTTTTAAGTACCAGAGTTTGTTGCCATTCCGCGAGTGTGCGCAATTTTCAACTGTAACATGTATAGTATCTATTTACTCGGCGTAACACCCTCTTTCACAATATGCAGGGTGGGCCATTTATATGGATACATCTTAATAAATTGGGAATGGTTGGTGATATTAACTTCCTGTTTGTGGCACATTAGTATGTGAGGGGGGAAACTTTTCAAGATGGGTGGTGGCCATGGCGGCCATTTTGAAGTCGGCCATTTTGAATCCAACTTTTGTTTTTTCAATAGGAAGAGGGTCATGTGACACATCAAACTTATTGGGAATTTCACAAGAAAAACAATAATGTGCTTGGTTTTAACGTAACTTTATTCTTTCATGAGTTATTTACAAGTTTCTGACCACTTATAAAATGTGTTCAATGTGCTGCCCATTGTGTTGGATTGTCAATGCAAACCTCTTCTCCCACTCTTCACACACTGATAGCAACACTGCAGGAGAAATGCTAGCACAGGCTTCCAGTATTTTTAGTTTCAGGTGCTGCACATCTCGTATCTTCACAGCATAGACAATTGCCTTCAGATGACCCCAAAGATAAAAGTCTAAGGGGGTCAGATCGGGAGACCTTGGGGGCCATTCAACTGGCCCACGACGACCAATCCACTTTCCAGGAAACTGTTCATCTAGGAATGCTCGGACCTGACACCCATAATGTGGTGGTGAACCATCTTGCTGGAACTATGATGTCGGTGATAGGGAATTGCTGGCCATCAAGTCGGCTTTGGAGGAATGGCAGTACCTCCTGGAAGGAGCAGCTCACCCGGTATTGGTTTTTACTGACCATAAAAACCATAAAAAAACATATGCTGTGAAGATACGAGATGTGCAGCACTTGAACTGTGGATACTGGAAGCCTGTGCTAGCATTTCTCCTGCGGTGTTGCTATCAGTGTGTGAAGAGTGGGAGAATAGGGTTGCATTGACAATCCAACACAATGGGCAGCACACTGAACACATTTTATAAGTGGTCAGAAACTTGTAAATAACTCATGAAAGAATAAAGTTATGTTAAAACCAAGCACACCATTTTTTTCTTGTGAAATTCCCAATAAGTTTGATGTGTCACATGACCCTCTTCCTATTGAAAAAACAGAAGTTGGATTCAAAATGGCCGACTTCAAAATGGCCGCCATGGTCACCACCCATCTTGAAAAGTTTCCCCCCTCACATATACTAATGTGTCACAAACAGGAAGTTAATATCATCAACCATTCCCATTTTATTAAGGTGTATCCATATAAATGGCCCACCCTGTACAAAAAATTGGGCTAACTTTACTGTTGTCTTATTTTTTAACTCAAAAAAGTGATTTTTTTTTTTTTTTAAATTGCGATTGAAAGATCGCTGCGCAAATACCATGTGACAAAAAGTATTGCAACGATCGCCATTTTATTCTCTAAGATGTTTTAACCACCTCCCACCCGGCCACTGTACATATACGGCCGGGTGGGAGCTTCCCCGTTCTGACAGGACGTATATATACGTCCTGCAGAACGGGAGCTCGCAGAGCGGCCACGCGCCGCGCTGCTGCTGGATCCTGTGATCATTATGATCACAGGATCCAGCTGAGCAGAGATCGGGATACGGGCGCAGTGACTGGCCCTCCCGATCATGTGACGGCTGTGTCCAATCACAGCCGTCACATTGTAAACAGAGACGAGCGTCTCTGTGACAGTTCTCCCCTGCCAAGCTCAGTGAGAGCTCAGTGCGAGGGGGGGAAAGGGGGGAGCTGCAGCTCTGTGACAGCTTTCTGCATGGTGAGGATTTCATGCAGAAAGCTGTCACAGATCGCCCCCCACACAGTGCACCAAGCACACTGATACCCCTGTCCACATACATGTCAGTGTCCCCATAAAACAGCCCCCAAAACATCTGTATGTCCCCAAAACATCTGTCACAGTCCCCAATCACATCTGTCACCATACACAACATCTGTCACAGTCCCCAAACATCTGTCACAGTCCCCAAACATCTGTCACAGTCCTCAAACATCTGTCACCATACACAAAACATCTGTATGTCACCGTCACATCTGTCACAGTCCCCGTCACATCTGTCTGTCCGCCAACACCAAATAAACTCCAATTTGGGTTATTTTTACCAAAGAAATGTTGCAGTATCATTTTTGGTCAAAATTTATCAAGAGAAATTACTTATTTGCAAAATTTTATAACAGAAACGCTGAAAAATGCATTGTTTTTGAAAAATGTTTGTCTTTTTTTAATTTATAGCGCAAAAAATAAAAAACCCAGGGGTGATTAAATACCACCAAAAGAAAGCTCTATTTGTGTGAAAAAAAATGATAAAAATTTCATATGGGTGCAGTGTCGCATGACCGCGCAATTGTCATTCAAACTGCAACAGCGCTGAAAGCTGAAAATTGGTCCGGGAAGGAAGGGGGTTTAAGTGCCCAGTATTGAAGTGGTTAAAATATATATATATATATATATATATATATATATATATATATATATATATATATAATGTTTGGGGTTCTAAGTAATTTTCTATAATAAAAAAAACTGATTTTAACTTGTAAACCACAAATGTAAAAAAGGGCTCTGGGAGTTAAGGGGTTAAAAACTGTATATATTTTAAGACACCACGTCAGGTGTACGTACACCCCCGAATGCACTATAATGCACCAATATATAGTGTACACTCAATACTCTGTGTGTGTGTATATATATATGTATATATACAGTATCTCACAAAAGTGAGTACACCCCTCACATTTTTGTAAATATTTTATTCTATCTTTTCATGTGACAACACTGAAGAAATTACACTTTGCTACAATGTAAAGTAGTGAGTGTACAGCTTGTATAACAGTGTAAATTTGCTGTCCCCTCGAAATAACTCAACACACAGCCGCTGGCAACAAAGTGCAAAATGTCCAAATTGGGCCCAATTAGCAATTTTCCCTCCCCCAGTGTCATGTGACTCGTTAGTGTTAATGTCTCAGGTGTGACTGGGAGCAGGTGTGTTAAATTTGGTGTTATTGCTGTCATTCTCTAATAGTTGTCACTGGAAGTTCAACATGGCACCTTGTGGCAAAGAACTCTCTGAGGATCTGAAAAAAAAGAATTGTTGCTCTACATAAAGATGGCTTAGGTTATAAGAAGATTGCCAAGACCCTGAAACTGAGCCGTAACACGGTGGCCAAGACCATACAACGGTTTAACAGGACAGGTTCCACTCAGAACAGGCCTCACCATGGTCAACCAAAGAAGTTGAGAGCACATACTCAGCATCATATCCACATGTTGTCTTTGGGAAATAGACGTATGAGTGCTGCCAGCATTGCTGCAGAGGTTGAAGAGGAAGGGGGGCAGCCTGTCAGTGCTCAGACCATAAGCCACACACTGCATCAAATTGGTCTACATGGCTGTAGTCCCAGAAGGAAGCCTCTTCTAAAGAGGATGTGCAAAAAAGCCCTCAAACAGTTTTCTGAACACAAGCAGACTAAGGACATTGATTACTGGAACCATGTCCTGTGGTCTGATAAGACCAAGATAAACTGATTTGGTTCAGATGGTGTCAAGCGTGTGTGGTGGCAACAAGGTGAGGAGTACAAAGACAAATGTGTCTTGCCTACAGTCAAGCATAGTGGTAGGAGTGTCATGCTCTGGGGCTGCATGAGTGCTGCCGGCACTGGGGTGCTACAGTTCATTGAGGGAACCATGAATGCCAACATGTACTGTGACATACTGAAGCAGAGCATGGGCCGCAGGGCAGTATACCAACATGATAAGGACCCCAAACACGCCTCCAAGACGACCACTGGTTGATAAAGAAGCTGAGGGTAAAGGTGATGGATTGGCCAAGCATGTCTCCAGACCTAAACCCTATTGAGCATCTGTGGGGCATCCTCAAACGTGCTCACAGCTCCGTGATGTCTTCATGGAGAAGTGGAAGAGGACTTCAGTGGCAACCTGTGAATCTCTGGTGAACTACATGCCCAAGAGGGTTAAGGCAGTGCTGGAAAATAATGGTGGCCACATAAAATATTGACACTTTGGGCCCAATTTGGACATTTTCACTTAGGGGTGTACTCACTTTTGTTGCCAGCAGTTTAGACATTAATGGCTGTGTGTTGAGTTATTTTGAGGGGACAGCAAATTTACACTTGGAACATTTGGAAAAAAGTTGTCATGGACAAGACTCAGTTGTTGCAGGTTGTAATGTGTCCTAGGGTTTGCATCTCTGGCAAAATTCGACATAATGCTAAATTTTACAGTCCAAGGCCAGGATTTTATGAGTCACTGGACTTAAATCCATCTCATATTGACTGATGCCATGACGGTCGGTCAGTCATATCTTAGGTCAATGATATGACGAGCAAGTCAAGCAAAATTGTCTTTCTTGAGTAAACAGACCCTAGAAGCGAATGTGATGTCATATTATACTGGATCGATGTTGAGAAGCTACAAGTTTGACAAATTCCTCTGCTGTGGATTCGACCGGGGACTAATATGCTCTGCTTATCATTTAATGATTTTCTCGAGGTTGTCAGTGAGTTGATTAATCGCTTAGTTGCCAGGATATATAATAAGGTAAAGCCGTTCTGATTAATTCTATAGCGGCACAGACAGAGACAATATGGAAGTCTCAGGTTTGTGCATCTGTTCCTATGGTGTGATAGTATGTGTGTGTAACTATGTGACAGTCAAAGGGGAATAAAAGATAGAAAAAATGTATATTTATTGTAAAAATGAATTCTCTTTGACAGTTCTGTTGCGTTATTCACATGCCTAAGGATTCATTAAAGAGCCACTTCTTAAAACATGCTGTTCATATTTAGATATTCAAATTTTGCACATCTGTTTTAATAAAAGATTCTGTTCATCTTGAACCTGTGATGGCCTGGTGTCTAATCATAACCCTTTTGGTCTTCACCCACATTTACATAATTTGAATTTCTGCAGTATAGTATGTTTTAAGACTGAAATGTTAAAATAGTTACAATGAAACCCCATATTTATTTGTTTAGCTAGCATTCGTAAATTCCATTGTTATGATGTGGGTACAAGGGGGCGGGGTCTCCGGATAACGTCACCCGGTGGCCCCGTCCCATGCCAATATAAGTCATTGCACAGCGCGGACCCAGCATTAGTGCAGGAGGGAGCGTTGAGTCAACGTCGGAGGAAGGAAGAACAGAGGCAGAAGACAGCGGACAGAGTCAGAAGACAGCGGACAGAGGGAGAAGAATTGTAGAGGGCTACAAGACATCAGCGGAGAACGGAGAAGAACCGGCAGAGGGAAAAGACAGCGCCAGAAGACAGGGCCAGATTAACATAGGGGCTATTGGAGCTGCAGCTCCAGGCCCCTAGCTCAAGATAGGCCCATGTCAGTGAGTCATTAATGCTGTTGAGCTCTGTGTGTGTACACCATTGTTATGTAAATCGCTGGTGGCAGGTGCTATAGTTATGCAAATCACAGGCGGCAGCTGAGTTCCACACAGTGTACAACATAGAGGCTAACTCTTGTTCCTTTCCCACAGCTTTCACAAAATACCTATTTCCTCCTAACTCCCGCCCTACAGTGACACTCTCACTTGATGGGCACTCATGCTAGTCTTTTGCTGGTGGAGGAAGATGAGGAAGGATCCACACACTCTGATTGGTTGAGGGTACCATCTGTTAATTACATTAGCTCCACCCCCTGTATCTCAGCAGTGCATGTGGGGGAGAATGGGCGGTTTATTTACTATAGCGCTCAGGTGCACATTTGCAATAGTGAGCGCTATTTAGCGCCAAAAACTGAAAATGGCACTAAATATCCCCAAAACGGTATTCACTATAGCGCCCAGGCAACAGATAGTGCCCAAATCCTTACTCCAGTTAAGACCTGGAGATGTGCACATGGAAATAATGCTTAGAGCATGATATAATCACCTAAATTGTACTAAAATTTGTGGGATATTGTTTAAAGATAATCTGCTTTTAAACTGTGTGAAAAGGTGATTTCTACACTGAAATATCTTAAAAAGTCTGAGAAGAGATAAACTCCCCGTCTCTTTACTCCTAGGTGCAGAGCACAGCTGAGCATGCTCAGACCTGAAACTGCTCTAAATTTTGCTTCCATGGAGTAATTACAGGGCACTATAGTAAATACCAAAATGAGAGCTGTGAGAGTTTTTGGGGAGTAAATGTTGGAGCAATGCAGCCCAATGCAATTTGCAGCCATTCTTTCTAATACAATTGTAACTTCCCCAAAGAAGTCCTTTTCATGTTGAGATGAAATGTATCTTTCTCTCAAAGAAATTGTCCTTGCAACAATGTTGCAATTTTGATAATCTATTTTGTTTTTAAGAATGGTAGAATGTGTAATCTTTCACTTGTTGATATCTATCTCACAAAAATATTTCCCCAAACTCACACAGGTGTCTTTACAAACCAAAAACAATACCATTGCTTATGGAAATTTAAAATTAGTCCTATTTGTTTTATCTTTCCAAATGATCTTAAAGAGGAAGTAACCCCTGATGGGTTTTACTTCCTCGTTGTTACTCTTTGTTACCCTGCAATTTGAAAGCATAATAGGCTAGTATGCACTTACCTGCATTGGAAGCTTGCGATGTCCCCGTTCCAGGCCGCGTCCATCTTCTCCCCGCTTCCTTCTAGAGCCGCCATCTCCGGGTCTGTGACAGGCCGGAGCCGCGTGACGTCACTCCCGTGTATGTTCACGAGAGCCACCAATCGCAGCACGATCTCAGTCAGGAAATGGCACAGAGGCCGTTTCTTCACTGCGCATGTGCCGATGACGTCAGCACATGCAAGTACACTGTATATCTCCTAAACCATGCAGGTTTAGGAGATATGCAGGGGACCTACAGGTAAGCCTTATTATAGGCTTACATGTAGGTTAAAGTGGTTGTCCAAAGTTGACAACCATTTTACTTTGAGCCCAAAATATTTGTACCAACATCAGAAATAAAAATGTGATTCCCAAAAATATGAGGATAACATTACTATTCTACAAATACACAGCAAGACTCACCAAATAGCACTGAATAAATCAAGAAGAGAAACTCCTGACTAACGTAATTCCTATATATTCCAAGAAATGCAGCATCTGTGTATTTATGTGTAGGAGGACTCCATATGCAGCAGCCCTGTGGCCCACAAGGTAGAAATTCTGCCTACCATTGCTCAAATGCTGAGTTTGAATCCCAAACATGTCACTTCATGTAGAGATGTTGCTTGTTCTCTCTATGTTGTTAAACATAACTTCTGACTCAGGGCCTTACCTAAATTATGTCTAAATATAGTATTTATGTGTAGGAGGGTTCCATCACCATTGCAAATCTTGGCAGATACAGTAGCTAGGCAAAAGTATTGGGACGCCTGCCTTTACACACACATGAACTTTAATGGCATCCCAGTCTTAGTCAGTAGGGTTCAATATTGAGTTGCCCCATCTTTTGCAGGTATAACAGCTTCAACTCTTCTGGGAAGGCTGTCCACAATGTTTATGAGTGTGTCTATGGGAATTTTTGACCATTCTTCCAGAAGCTCATTTGTGAGGTCAGGCACTGATGTTGATGAGAAGGCCTGGCTCGCAGTCTCCTCTCTAATTCAGCCAAAGAATGTTCTATTGGGCTGAGGTACAGGCCAGTTAAGTTCCTTCACCCCAAACTCATTCATCCATGTCTTTATGGACCTTGCTTTGTGCACTGGTGCGCAGTCATGTTGGAACAGGAAGGGGCCATCCCCAAACTTTTCCCACAATGTTGAGAGCATGAAAGGCCCACCAAAATCCTCAGCACCAGGCCCATGATGCTCTTAATCTGGCTCTGCCAGAAGAGGGCGAAGAGCAGGAGAGGGGAGAAGAAATCGAAGGGAGAAGACGCCAGAGCTGCCTTAATAAATTACTTTGAAAACCTGCGTAGTATGTTTATTTTTGACAATTTTTTTAGATCAATGGGTAGGGGTACAATGTACCCCATACTCATTCATATAAGGTGGGGGGCCAGGATCTGGGGTCTCAAAGACCTGCAGGCCCGCAGACACCAACAACCACCAGCCAGGGTTGTCGGGAAGAGGCCCTTGTCCTCATCAATATGGGAATAAGTTTGCGTAGTGTCTGTGAATGTCCATTTGCTTTGTGAACCAACAAAGACCTCAGGTTAACTTCAATGACGTAAATAAAGGCTAAAGGAAAGAAGTAAAGTTGATAGCTAAAGTATGCACAAAGATTTCTTGAAGAAAGAAAAAAACAAGGTTGTTTTTTTTCTTTTTTCACAAGGGTAGGGAAAAAAGCCAGAACATTTAATTCACCTCTACAGCACAATACCTCATCGTCTGACCACAAACTACATGGGCAAAGAGGTACAGTGAAGCAAATTAAAGATCACCGTCAAGGATAGATGAACACATAACAGGATAGTTGATGAGTGCCACAAAAGTGGCACAACCTTTAAAATTACTGGGAGATTGAATCTGCTCCTCTGTGACCTATCCTTAACAAAAATTGAATAATATAAGCTTCACAAAGCTTGAATTTATGGCGGGTTTTCAATTTGGAAACTGATGGTATCCAACACCAACATATGTGTGGTATAGGAAATACAGTACATTATCTATATTTATCCCAGGGGTTGGACCATGGCAAAATTTTTATGGGGCCACCTGTTGACCTCCTTACTGTCATTATTGCTATTAAAGCGGTTGTAAAGCCGTCCCACACCCCCACAAAAAAAAAAAAAAACCTGCAAAGCAAAAGCATAATGAGCTAGTATGCAGTATGTATACTAGCTCATTATGAAACACTTACCTCAGAACGAAGCTGTTGCAGCGGTCTCGGCACACCGCTGTGACCAGTGACATCACTCTTCTGGGTCTGCGGCTCTGTCCAATCACAGCGCGGGCTCCAGCGTTGTGATTGGCGGAGCTGCGCTGACGTCACTCCCCCGCATGCGCATGGAAGCCGTCATTTAGATGTAAATATTGGATCATTGAATTATCAGCAGTTTGTGCATATAAAAGGGAAATGTTATATCTAATTGGATGATGTATTTTTATGTAATAAATTCTTAATTTATGATTTATGTTAATAGGGTTTTTGTGGAATTTGATATACAGTACATGGTTGTTCGTTTCCTTCCCCCATGCTGTTTCCTTTTGGTATGGACCCTGGCATGTGAGTGGACACTTGGATGCCCGTACAGACTAGCAGGGTGATGTCAGCTTGTCCCCCACCTCCCCATGCCATTCCTCTGGCATGGGAGGACCTGGAGTTTGGGCGGTTTCCTATGTTGGCATCCATGTCGAGTCTGGGCATCCGCCCCGGAAGTGACGTCAGGAGGCTGTTGCCGGCCTCGTCACTTCCGGTGGGACTGGATACAAAGACGCGGGAGGTGGCAGCATCTCAGTGGCAGCCTCCGAGCGGTGGCTCTGATGCATGGATGTGGGCTGGACATTTTTCCTGGAGAGGTAATCATGTGAGTCCTTAGTTTACCCCTCCTGTATCCCTTACGACCTACTGGTCCACCCGACGCTCTGAAATGACGCTTAGGGTGGACTAGGGTCATGTCTGACTAAATATACATTTTTCCTAATGGCAGCAATGGCTAGATCATGCACTTAATTTGGAATTGAAACCCTGATGTGGTATTGGAGACAGAATATGGTGATCACAAACAAATATGGAATGTTATTATTAACATGCAGTTGGGATTGCGGCACTTTATTTAAACAAAATGATGGTCTGTTCCATATCCCAGGTGCAGCATTTTAGCTATGGCTTTCATCAGTGCATAATCTAAAAATGCAACCTATTGCTACCCTAATATTGATTGTTATTATATTCTTCGGGGTCACTATATTCAGTAAGTGTTTTACATCCCTTTCTAGGTAGCAGATCCCCTTCTCAGCATTGGACGAAGGTCCATGGCTGAAACGCCCAGGCCAGCTGGGCTTTTCCCTGTTTGGGGTGGACGGTCCAGCCCAGCTCTCGCGTTTTTTGTCCCAGTCCAGTTCTACCCGTGCAGGACAGGTGGATCTGACACCCCTGTATCTTTGGTGTCCTTGGTAATTGGCGGAAGTGCTGGAGGGTGGAGGCGAATGGCCTGATAGGTGCAAATATCTTTATATCTGTAGTAAGCATGTATATATAGAGGAGTCTTTTGGTTTTATACCTATTCAAACTTGGATGTACACTTATTAATTTCATGTGACTAATATGAAATGTTGTTTGCAATAGAGTACCAAGTTAACTGGGATTACCCTGGAGGAAGCAGGAAAGCTGTGAAACGTCGGTGAAGCAATATCCCTACTTCGTACTCTTCATGTTATACGCATGTTGTATTATGTATCGTTCCTATGGTGATATACAATATGATATTTTAAATTTGCCGATTCTTCAGTGTGCATGTGCCGATGACGTTGGCACATGCAGATACAGGGGACATCTCCTAAACAGTATATTTCCTGGGCCTAAAGGTAAGCCTTATTGTAGGCTTACCTGTAGTTTAAAGCGGTTGTCATGACTTGACAACCACTTTAATTATGTCTAATTTATGGACAGGTAGCAGGCATGGTCTGTATATTGGAAAGGACCAGAGCTGTGGAGAGAAGTTGTCAAGAAAGATGGGTGAATCAGTCAGAGGATTAACATTTAACAATCTTCCATCTAAAAGCTTTGCCCTCAAGAGATTTTTTTCAACATCTCAGATCTCCGTGTAAATTCTTAGCTCTCCCACCCATTCTACTGCCACTGCAAGCAAGTGCTGAATAAAGAGGTATAGTAGCCATGAAAAAACAAAAAAACAAAACAAGTGTTGTATTAGCGATAATAATAACCATCACAATATATTATATTAGACATAATTGTTAGTACTCCTGCATATCATTTCTATACAGCCCTAATACAAACCTCTTTAAACTGTAGGATTGTTTTGCAGAAATTCAAACAACTGTCATTTTTTAGGTGAGGAATCACTTTTTTTTTGCATCCTGAGGAAACTGTGTTATGTTTAACGTCAGTGCTGGTCAGGTTGACCAGAAACAATAAATATAAACTAATAAGACAGGTAAACAAATTATCCTTACTACACAGCCTGCTCAGGGGGTGCTGTGACTAGTGACAACTAGGCTTGTGCAATTGACTTGTTCCAAATTTTATTTTTACGAATTTTGCAAAATTCGGCAATTTGGACAAATTCCGAATTTCCGAATTTTTTCAGAATTTTCGTTTTCCCGATTCGAAAATTCAGCAATCCGAAAATGCGAATTTGGCAATTGCGGTAATTCGGAAATTTTGCAATCTGAAACCGCAAATTCAGTAATTGCCATATTTTTAAGTAAATTCCAATACCTATAATGTAATAGTTTAATTATTATTATTTCAAATGTTCTTTCTTATTCTTGGATTTCCGAATTTTCGAATTTCGGGTTTTCGACATTTCCGAATTTCCGCAAATTACCGCAATTGCCAAATTACCACAAATTTCTGATTTCCGAATTTTCAAATTACCGCAATTGCCGAATTACCGTGAATTTGCGATTTTCGAATTACCGCAATTGGCCAATTACCGCAAATTTCCGTTTTCCAAATTTTCTAATTTGCAAATTTCTGAATTCCAAATTTTTCAAATTTCCGAAAAAAAAAAAAAACGAACGGAACGAAAACGAACAAATTTTTCAGCCATGCACAAGTCTAGTGACATCTATTCCAAAATCCCTTCCTGTGTGTCTGACTTGAGATCATCTTGATTGAAAATGTCACAGGGGATAAAATGTCAGTGTCACCAGCAACCTCTTAGGACTCTTTCACACATGCCAGTTCATTTTGACGGGCACCGCTTGCTCAGGGGGGATCGATCTGTTGATCCCCGCTGAGCTGACGAATGACAGGTCCTTCTATGTTCACTGTGCTGAGACAGACCTGTCAGAGCCCCCTCTCCTCTATGGGGAGATCGGATAAAAACAGATCTGCCTGCCCATTTTCATCTGATCCGGTACGCCAGACGGATGGAAAATAGGGTTTCCATCCGTCTGTATTTAGCGGAGCGGATGTCAGCGGACATATAGCCACTGACATCCCTGGCCCCATAGAGGTGCATGGATCGCCCATTCAGTTCCGCCTGAAAAACTGACAGGTGGACCTAAACGGTCCGCATGTGTGAAAGAGCCCTTAAATATACAGTGATGTTCAGTATCTCACAAAAGTGAGTACACCCCTCACATTTTTGTAAATATTTTATTCTATCTTTTCATGTGACAACACTGAAGAAATTACACTTTGCTACAATGTAAAGTAGTGAGTGTACAGCTTGTATAACAGTGTAAATTTGCTGTCCCCTCAAAATAATTCAACACACAGCCATAAGGCTCCATGCACACTGTATCTGATAAACGCCCGTTTTTGGTCATTTGGGCGTTTTTTTTTAACAGCCCAAAAACGCCACTTTATGTTATCCTATGTGTCCATGCACACATGGACGTTAATTGTCGTTTATCAGCAGTGACGTTTTTGGGCTGTAATCTGAACGCCCTGAATTGGCGTTCAAAAGTCGTTCTTTTGACCACAAAAAAAACGCTAAACTCCGATAAATGCTGCTAAACGCCACTAAATACTCATAAACCGTTTACCAGCGTCCGGCGTTTTTTGCAGTCAATGGAAGCTAATAAAGAAAAAAAAGAAAAGCCAAAAAACACAGGCGCCGATAAACGCTGGTAAACGCTGCTTACAAAAAGCTACCAAAGAACGTTTTCTAAGCAGCGTCTCCTGCCCGACGCCGAGAGAGCCCAGATAGCGTCCAGTGTGCATGGAGCCTTAATGTCTAAACCGCTGGCAACAAAAGTGAGTACACCCCTTAGTGAAAATGTCCAAATTGGGCCCAATTAGCCATTTTTCCCTCCTCGGTGTCATGTGACTCGTTAGTGTTACAAGGTCTCAGGTGTGAATGGGGAGCAGGTGTATTAAATTCAGTGTTATCGCTCTCACTTTCTCATACTTGTCACTGGAAGTTCAACATGGCACCTCATAGCAAATAATCCTCTGAGGATCTGAAAAAAAGAATTTCTGCTCTACATAAAGATGGCCTAGGCTATAAAAAGATTGCCAAGACCCTGAAACTGAGCGGCAGCATGGTGGCCAAGACCATACAAAGATTTAACAGGACAGTTCAACTCAGAACAGGCCTCACCATGGTCGACCAAAGAAGCTGAGTGCACATGCTCAGCGTCATATCCAGAGAAAATAGACGTAAGAGTGCTGCCAGCATTGCTGCAGAGGTTGAAGGGGTCAGCCTGTCAGTGCTCAGACCATAAGCCGCACATTGCATCAAATTGGTCTGCATGGCTGTCATCCCAGAAGGAAGCCTCTTCTAAAGATGATGCACAAGAAATCCTGCAATCAGTTTGCTGAAGACAAGCAGACTAAGGACATGGATTACTGGAACCATGTCCTGTGGTCTGATGAGACCAAGATAAGCTTGTTTGGTTCAGATGGTGTCAAGCTGGTGTGGAGGCAACCAGGTGAGGAGTACAAAGACAAGTGTGTCCTGCCTACAGTCAAGCATGGTGGTGGAAGTGTCATGGTCTGGGGCTGCATGAGTGCTGCTGGCACTGGGGAGCTACAGTTCATTGAGGGAACCATGAATGCCAACATGTATTGTGACATACTGAAGCAGAGCATGATCCCCTCCCTTCGGAGACTGAGCCGCAGGGCAGTATTCCAACATGATAACGACCTCCAAGATGACCACTGCCTTGCTAAAGAAGCTGATGGTAAAGGTGATGGACTGGCCAAGCATGGCTCCAGACCTAAACCCTATTGAGCATCTGTGGGGCATCCTCAAATGGAAGGTGGAGGAGAGCAAGGTCTCTAACATCCACCAGCTCTGTGATGTCCCCATGGAGGAGTGGAAGAGGACTCCAGTGGCAACCTGTGAAGCTCTGGTGAACTCCATGCCCAAGAGGGTTAAGGCAGTGCTGGAAAAAAATGGTGGCCACACAAAATATTGACACTTTGGGCCCAATTTGGACATTTTTCACTTAGGGGTGTACTCACTTTTGTTGCCAGTGGTTTAGACATTAATGGCTTTGTGATGAGTTATTTTGAGGGGACAGCAAATTTGCACTGTTATACAAGCTGTACACTCACTACTTTACATTGTAGCAAAGTGTAATTTCTTCAGTGTTGTCACATGAAAAGATATAATAAAATATTTACAAAAATGTGAGGGGTGTACTCACTTTTGTGAGATACTGTATATGTGTAATCTTCACATGCATAAAGATTTTCTGTTTAAATTGCTTAGCACTCCCTGTACTGAGGCCTCCTTCCACCCAGGTCTGACAGCAGTTGCATGGACTGCTATGGCTTTTGTTACACCACTGCTTTAGCTTATGTTTTAATTATGGAAGGGTTAAGGCTTGAAGAAAGTCAAAGGATGCTATTATCAACCCCTGTGTGGTTTTATAAGGTTCATGGGATATGAAGCCCCCTTAAAAGACCAGCTGCACTCCGGGTTGCACACAGACCTACTTTGCTGTATTCCATTATTTAGTGCTGGTTCACACGCACAGAATTGCATGACAAGGGAAATCACATTATTTTCAATGGTGCCCATTCACATCAATAAGGTGTGATTTTGAAAAAGGTTCCTGTGTTACTTTGGTGCAATTTGGCTCCATAGAAAATGCTAACCACATCCAAAGTCGCATCAAAGTTTCAATACATAATCACACTGAAAATTGCAGCAAAATAGCATCTCAGTAGTGTGAACCGTGTCCCCATAAACTAGATCAAGAAAGGATTTATTAACACCAGGATGAAGCTATCCTGTCTATTGTCCTGAATCATACTGTATGTAAACTCAATCACAAAAATCTCATAGAAGTGCTAGCATGTTAATGTAATTTTAAAAGCAATTTCAATAATTTTAAATCTGCTGGGTTTTTTTTAAATGCCTGTCAGGAATGACTTTGCTCATGCTCTTCCTGAGAGATAATGCCCTTTCCCTGTTTGCTTCCACAATTCCACCCTGTTACTGTGGTATTAGATTAAGGTGACCAGATTTTTAAAATGAAATACGGGGACATTTTTTATTCTACTAGTAATGGTGGCAATCAGCGACTTATAGCGGAACTGCACTATTACGGCGGATAAATTGGACACTAAGTGACACTTTTTGGGAACCAGTGATCAGTGCTAAAAATAAATATGCACTGCCACTGTACTAATGACACTGGCTGGGAAGGGGTTAACGTCAGGGGCGATCAAAGGATCACTCCCCCGGGGAAAGCAAGGAGATAGGCAGGCAGGTGGCTGGCCGGAACTTGAGCCAAGGTGGGAGAACGTGTAAGAGGGAGCGGAATGGGCATGCGCCCAAAACTGAAGAAATAGTCCCTCCACTCCATCCAGCAGATGATCATCAGAAAGGGGCACAGGTAATGAAAAAAATACATCGCCCCTAAGCCAGTAGGAGCGGCAGAACAAGAGTTTGTAATTCAGATTTATTTTTTTGAATTCTGCCATGACTGTCTTTGAAATTGCCTGGGCCCCTGTTCATATCCAATCCGGGGACATAACCGGGGACAGACTTGGTCCGGGGACAGTGTTCTCAGTTCGGGGACTGTCCCCGGGAACTGGGGACATCGGGTCACCCTATATTAGATGGAAATTACAAGTGTCCATTTCTACATGCACTATGCAGGCATGGTCCACTGTTGTCACCATAAGAAAACCCATAATTGCCATATAGCCATCTCCAGACTTCATGTAGACAAGAAGTGGCTGCAGGGATCAACAGCACTGACATGAAATATAGGATGTAATAGATGAAAACAAGTATTCTGTTTAAAATTGGAAATTGTTTATTAGACACAGTGCTTTAGGAAACTAAATGTAATCCTTTTAGAGTTTACATCTTCTTTAGCACCACCAGCTCAAAAAATCCTTGAACATTTTGAGAAGATTTATTTCCCATTGTGAAATAGCTTTCATCTCCATTGCTGAAAGAACTACAGACATTTCTTCTTGATGAATGTTAAAGCGGAGTTACACTCAAAAGTGGAACTTCCGCGTTAAGACCTCCTCCCCTGCTCCTGATGGCGAAACTGAGCTTTTGGGGAGAAGGGGGGTGCGGATACCCAATTTTTACGGGTACTTCCGTTCCGGTCGCCTTAGGCGATCAGAAGTGGAAGGTCTCCTTCTCCCTCCCTGCTGAAGTCTTCTGGGATACAGGACAGGTCCTAAAAGACTTTGGGATCAATTACAAAGCGCAGGTAGCTGCTGACTTTTAATAAACTTAAAATACAGTGGAACTCCGCTTTAAAGTGGTAGTAAACGCATGTGGTTTATTTTTACCTATAGGTAAGCCTATAATAAGGCTTACCTATAGGTACAGTAAATATCTCCTATTTACTTTAGCAGCAGCAAGGAGTGTCACCGTTGCATGTGCGCTGGGCTCTCAATGGACTGTGCTGTCCATTTAGAAATCTGCGCCCCGGCCATAACTTTCGTGCGCATGCGTATGAGTGACACCATCGTGGCTCGCCCATTTATACGGCCGAAACCCGCGGATACGGAAGGAAGACTGAGTGAAGATGAAAGAACTTACAGCGGTGACAGTGCACTCCTGAAGGCTTCATTTTCTGGTAAGTCTGTCTGTCATAATGTGCTAGTATGAGGTGCACAACTGGGAGAACACTGTCCCTCTATAAAGAGAAATGCCTGAACAAGAACCATCATGGCAGGACTCCAAGTTTATTTTTCATGAAAGCTGCAGATATAAAAAGGTTTAAAACAACTTTTGAAATGATCATGTTAAATTTTAGTGAATGGGTTTTGATCAAGTTTAACTTGGCTGTAGTTGTACTTTTATAAAATCCATGACCTCTTTCCCCCACAATAAAGTTGAGAGACAAACTTGTAGTCAGTTAGATTACTCTTTTAGGTTTGTTCCTCCTGATATAGTAGAGGAGTGTAGAGGAGTAATGTACAGTTCCTGGTACGGTGGGAGGAGCTTGGCTCGGGTGGTTCTGGATCTGAGGTCTGTGCTGAAGAGGGGTCCCTGAGACTATTTTCGTGTATTCTCCCCTTTAGGGGAGGGGCAACTGGCAAACTAGGGGACATTTTCTGGAATTTACACAGCTTTTAGTTTATGATTGCCTATCTCATTTCTTGAGGTGCTATAATAGAAGGGCAGTACAAACCCCCCACCCCCAAATGACACCATTTTGGAAAGTAGACATCCCAAGGAATTTGCTGAGAGGCATGTTGAGCCCATTGAATATTTTATTTTTTTGTCACAAATGATTGAATTGAAAATTACACAAAGTTGTCACTGAAATGATATATTGCTCACACATGCTACTTTCCAAAATGGGGTCATTTGGGGGGCAGGGGGGGGGGTTGCTATCTGGGCATTTCATGGCATCCAAAACTGTGATAGGTAGTGAGTAGTGATATCAGGAGTTTTCGCCCTTAGATATCCTGAAGGCGGCGATTGGTTTTCAGGGTCTTGTACGAGGCTAGACTGACAAAAAGTCTCACACATGTGGTATCCCCGTACTCAGGAGAAGCAGCAGAATGTATTTTGGGGTGTTATTCCACATATACCCATGGCATGTGTGAGCAATATATCATTTCACTGACAACTTTGCGTATTTCTTTTTTTTTTGGCATTTTTCAATCACTTGTGACAAAAAAAATATACTCCATTGACTCAACATGCCTCTCAGCAAATAGCTTGGGGTGTCTACTTTCCAAAATGGGGTAATTTGGGGGTTTTTGAATTGCCCTGGAATTTTATGCACAACATCACCCACTCTTCTAACCACCACCAAGTCCTTTCTGACACTTTTTGTTTACATGAAAAAATATTTTTTTTGCTAGAAAATTACATAGAACCCCCAAACATTATATTTTTTTAAAAAAAAGAGGCCCTGCAGATTAAAATGGTGGGTGTTGAAAATTTTTTTCACAAATTATTTGCGCATCGATTTTTCAAACGCAATTTTTGGGAAAAAATACATTCTTTTGAATGTTAATGCACAAAATCACACTATATTGCCAAAATGTTTGGTGAAATATAAAAGATGATCTCACCAAAGACACCAAACATGACATGCTTTAAAAATGACGCACAACCACGCAGCGGCGACAAACTATATACATTTTTAAAAGCCTTTGCAGGTTACCACTTTAGATTTACAGAGAAGGTCTATGCTAGAATTACTGACCAAAAATTCTAGAAAAAAAATGATATTTTCTACTTTTTGCTATAAAAAAATACAATAAACTCAATTTTAGTCATACATTTTTGCCAAAATGCATTCAGCCACATGTCTCAGGTAAAAACAAAGTCAATTAGCGTATATTTATTGGTTTGTGCAAAAGTTATAGTGTCTACAAACTAGGGTACATTTTCTGGAATTTCCCCAGCTTTTATTTTATGACTGCCTATCTCATTTCTTGAGGTGCTAAAATGGAGGGTTTTCGACCCCTTTAAGGTCTTTTACATGGGATCAAACATCTGTGATATTGAAAACGTGTTTGGTTATTTATATGCGATTAACTGAAACAAAAATGGACTCTGTACACCGACTTACGTAAAACCGTTTTTACATACTGATTTTAACTCAAATAACATAAAAAAATATCGTTTTTCATCTTTTATAGTAAAAAAAAGATCTTAAAAACCAGTCATTAAGATCGTATCTGGAAGAGACATTTAGATTTCACCATTGGACGTTTCCGAAAATTTTTACATATATCAAACAGCGGCGACGCACCAACACGCAGTAAAAATTTCGTACAGTACAAACCACAGAAACCACTCTAGTAGAAAATATAAAGTGGTTTGTAAAACCGTTATATCACACTAAAACACGTA
>BLSH010232188.1:125274-138470 GCA_018402905.1 Glandirana rugosa
CTAAAATGGAGAAGTAGTACAAAACCCCCCCAAATGACCCCATTTTGGAAAGTAAACACCCAGGAATTTGCTGAGAGGCATGTTGAGCCCATTGAATCTTTTATTTTTTTGGCATAAGTGATTGAAAGATGACCAAAAAAAAAAAAATTACACAAAGTTGTTACTGAAATTATATATTGCTCACACATGCCATGGGTATATGTGGAATTACACCCCAAAATACATTCTACTGCTTCTCCTGAGTACAGGGATACCCCATGTGTGAGACTTTTTGGGAGCCTATCGGCGTACGGGACTCCAAAAACCAATCACCGCCTTCAGGATTTCTAAGGGCAAAAATGTATGCCTTCATCCCACACTACCTATCTCAGTTGCGGAGGCCAAAAAAAACCCAGATAGCACTACCCCATCCCCCCCCCCCCCAAAATGGCCCCATTTTGGAAAGTAGACTCCCCGAGTTATTTGCTGAGAGGCATGTTGAGTCCATGGAATATTTTATATTTTGCCACAAGTTTTGGGGAAATTACAATTTTTTTTTTCTCACAAAGTTCTCACTAAATGATATGTTGCTTGAACATGTCATGGGTATATGTGGAATTACACCCCAAAATACATTCTGCTGCTTCTCCTGAATACGGGGATACCCCATGTGAGACTTTCTGTCAGTCTAGTCGCGTTCGGAACCCAAAAAACCAATCACTGCCTTCAGGCTTTCTAAGTGCGTAAAAAGCTGATTTTACTCCTCACTCCCTACCACAATTTCAGAGGCCATGGAATGCCCAGATAGCAGAAATCCCACCCCAAATGACCCCATTTTGGAAAGTAGACACTCCAAGCTATTTGCTGAGAGGCATGTTGAGTATTTTGCACATCTCTCTTTTTCTCACAAAGTTTTGAAATTTGAAAAAAGTAAAAAAAAAAAAAAATTCTGTTTATTTCTTAATTTTCCAAAACAAATGGTGCTGGTATTGGATGCATTCCATTGTCTTTAATACATACATCTTATTCACTTATCCCTGTGGTCCTGATTTCTGTAGGTGCAGCCAATTGATCTGTTTACCCTCACTGACACTGACACTACTCTGTAATGTTTGACCTGGTGTCTGGGTCTCCAAAACTAGGCTACCTATCAACACAGACAGCTACTTACACCTCTTCCTTAGCCATGCTAATGTGAAAGCACTACATACTCTGCTAATGTGTGGACTAGGTGTTTGCTTTAGAGATTTTAACACTTCACATGTCAATACATAAGAACCAATATTAGAACAATACTTACTTGGACAAACACAACAGGCTCACCAACAGCTTCTTCCTTTTCAGGATCGCTTTGTCCCTCACTTTGACTAATGTCGGTGGATTGGTCGTCAAGTGTTGGAAGGTAGAAACTGAGATCTTGGGGGAGCTCTTCACACTCAGTTTGCTCTATACAACATTCATTAAGCATCCCAAAGTCACATCTGTTTCTAACCTACATTTTTACAAATTTCTGTAGTTGACCAACCTTGGACTTGTTCTGGTATAAAACTTGGTGGGTCACTGGCTGACTGCACTACGGTCGACTCTGGAGGAATTTATGCCAAAAATACATAAAAAAGGGAAGATAATGCCATTTTCCAGGGGGCAAAGACTTGGCAAGTGGCAACATTGGTAAACTCCTACAGCTGCCCCCCCCCCCCCCGGCTCCTATGGGATGCGGGATGTCTGACGTCCATCATAGCGGGTGGGCATTTGTGTGACTACGAGCACTGGGGGCTCTCCTCTTCCCATATCTGCACTGGCAAGGTTGTATTAATGGGCATTGATGAGGCAGGCAGCAACCAACAAGTGACACTTAACTCTTAATTTAGGCCTGAAGTCCCCGCCCTTTTGTACCACCTAGCAGCTCCCCTGTCTGTAGCTAAATGTTTTTTGGTTCTGCGCTTACCTTTTTTTCAGGAAGGTGGCCTTGACTCCACCTCTGTTGCTGGGCCAGGGATGGGAGCCTCCCTTCATCCCTTGCGGGGGTTTGCCTTCAGACTTTTTTTTTTCTGTTTCCATGTTGAAAGATAACAAATAATATAAGTGCAAAAGCTAAAGGAATTCTAAAAACATTAACAAATTCTATTCTTCATATGTGCTTTAGATTTACCTTCAAAGTTGTAATCCCAAGGCATACAAACAGTTTCTAACCTCAGCTACAATTCTCTCCAGCTACTTTTACCAAGAACAGATCCAGACACATAATTTACACATATACATATTGCTTACATACAACTATTGCTTACTTTTTTGAAGGATATGATGGATCTTATCCAGCTGCTCTTGTTACCTGTGTTTCAGATCAAACCATTGTTTTCTGATTTGATCCTTTGATCGCTGTACGCCAGGTTCTTTCTTCAGAAAAGTGATGATCTTTTCCAAAATAAAGTCTTTGCAGCTGTTGGGCCTCTCATAATTTTGCAACTTACAATCATAGTCATGCCTCTCCATGATGCCCACCATGTGCACCATCTCAGCCTTGCTCATCGGTGTTGCTTTTGGCCTCCGATAGCATCCAGCACCGTATTTCACATGGAGGATAGGAGAGCAGTTCATGCCCCAGCGTCATGACGCACATGAGAGCGGAGTTGCGCGCATGCGCAGTGTATAAAGTCAGATTGCACGTTCGATGGAACGACTGTATGTACGATCTGTGAGTGGAGGATGATCGTTTGGTAACACTAGAAATTGTGCTGATAAGGAAGGTTCGACTTAAATTTGTGGCATAGGTGGGTGGTGGCCTATACTGCTTGAATTGAGGCCTAGATGGGGGGTTAATGGGTTATATTGCTTGGATTGGGGCCTAGATGGGGGTTAATGGGCTATAGTGCTTGGATTGGGGCCTATATGGGGGGTTAATGGGCTATAATGCTTGGATTGGGGCTTATATGGGGGGGTAATGGGCGATAGTGCTTGTATTGGGGCCTAGATGGGGGTTAATGGGCTATAGTGCTTGCATTGGGGCCTATATTTGGTCCACCTTATGGGTATGCCAGATGAAGTTGCATTATGCTTTGTCTTGTGTTATGTCTTGCAGGCATCATGAGTGAGAAATTTAACTCTCCTGAGTTCCTGCCACAGTTCATTGACATGTACCGTCAGCTACCTTGTCTCTGGAGGGTCAAGAGCAAGGACTACTCCAACAAAATAATAAAGCAGGCAGCATTGGGCAAACTGGCTGAGCTGTGTAAAGCGGTGGACCCTCATGCTGACTATAAATTTGTGCGGGAGAAAATTGGCAATCTCAGGACCACCTATAGGAGGGAGCTCAAGAAGATCGAAAAATCTCAGAGGTCAGGAGCTGCAGCGGCTGACGTCTATGTCCCCAGGCTGTGGTACTTTCAAAGCCTAAAGTTTATCAGTGAGCAGTCTGAGGCCAGGTCATCCCTTTCCACCCTACCTTCTATTCTACCTTTGCTGAAGCCACAGCTCCTGAACCTCAAGGTGAAGATGTGGAATAGCCCATCTTGACACAGGTATAGTGTTGTTGAACATATTGTCAATAAAAAATACAATGGTGCTAACTAAACATTTTTATTATTCTTGCCCAAATATTTGAGCCTCGACAAAGTTGGTTCCATATCAAAACAAGGTTGTGCCCTAAAATAATTTGAAGGATAAATCCAAATGCTGGTGCCAGAATGATAGTCTTTTGTATTTCTAAATATTCAATTAGCAACAGTGAGGAAATGTCAATTTGGTTTGATTGATAACCCACACAAACAAATATAATGTAATAATGTCACATTTTTATACACATGAAAGTGTCACCAAAAGTGTCACTGGGGATGAACCAGCTGCTACTTCCCAGGCTGTGGAGTTGCAGATCCCTCCTCTGCGTCTTTGTGGGAAAAGAGCCAGAAAAAACCGAAATGTGGAGGACAGCGTTTCCTCTTTTTTCAGCCAGGCCTCATCAGTCATCCAGAGGGACCCTGATAAGGAGAAATAGTTTGCTGTGTACACAACTGCAAAAGTCAGACACATGACCCCATATCAAAGGAGCAGATCTGAGGAACTTATTACACAGGTGCTGAGCAAGGGGGAGAGGGAGCTTATCACTGATAATTCACACATAACACATTTCAGAGTATGTGGCTCCACCTCCACCACCTCAACAGCCATCCCACCCACCACAGCAGCATGCCGGTCAGTGGCAATACCATCCTCATGGCCCCCACCAACAGCGATGGTCTGGGGATTATACCCAATGCCCCCATTAATGTATTTTTTCTGTATTTTTTTGTGTATTATTTTCTATTCTTTTGGTTCTTTCCCACATCTGCGAAATCTAATGCACTTTTTGTTTCTGTTATATTTTTTTTTGGTGACAGATACCATGTCTAATTTCATTTATATTCTTTATTTTTTCTTCACAACAAGAGTCATATGAAGAAGAATACTTGCCTATGTTTTTTTAATCAAATGACAGGTTTGAAGTAGGCAGTTACATTAAAAAGTAATAACAATTACCAAGGGGCACCAACATAGTCTGTTTTTTTCAAATTTAAATCTCAGGGATAATGGTATTGTGGGAACCTCCCAATAATATTATATAACAAGAATGATGTGAATAATATTTCTATCACTACGGAACAAATGTTTTTTATTACGTTCGTAACATGAGTATCACCAGCAAAGCAGCTTTATTATTATAACATTGAAGAAGAGAATAATGTGCGCTGCATTGCGCAGGTTCAATTGCTGCTTCACGAATGTGAATTGTGAATTACAAACGCAGGTTTACACGACCAGACACTTCCGGCTCGTTCCTGGCTTCTGAACATGTGTGTTTGTACATACAACTTTTGTTTGTCCAACTTCTGTACGCATGAGCCGAAAATCGGACGACGCCTTGTTGGCAGACAAAAGTTTTCAGGTTTGCTCATACAACTTCTGTTGGACGATAATTGAAAATCGTCTGTCGAATGGAGCGTACTAACAGTCGGATAACCGTACGACAGGCTGCCGTACGACAGTTTTCGGCCGATAATTGTACTGTGTGTACGGGCTATAACAGTAAAGGTTCCAGGTTCGGGTCTCTGAAAATGCGGTAGCATCTTTGGAGACCCTGTGAAAGTGTGCCCTATACCTGTGTAGTGCTGCACCCTACGCTATCACCCAACTAGTGTGTGGTAACATGTGTGTGGAAACATACACCGATGCAAAGACCAGGCTGGTCAGGACAGGAAGGAGAATAATAACGGGTGTCACGCCTGTATCCGCATCGTCTGCAGACATGACATCGTTTTTGGGGTGCTCTTTGGGTAGGAGTACCAGGGATGGCATGCAGAAAATGCCACTCGTGCAGCCGACTCACTGCATTTGGATTGGAAAGTTGGGGTGCAGCACCATCTGGAAGCAGAAGGGCTGTGATCTCTTCCTGGAATTTGAAGAAGGATCCAGTCCTTCCTGATGCTTTGTATAGCACATAAGCGTTCAGCAGAGCCAATTAGAATAAATATACAGACACTTTTTTGTACCAGCGTCTGGCTTTACGGGCAATTAAGTACGGCGCCAATAACTGGTCGTTGAGGTCCACCCCTCCCATATTAAGGTTGTAGTCGTGGACACAAAGGGGCTTCTCCAAAACACCAGTCACGTTAGAACTTGGACTGCCGTGTCTGCATGAAGGAAGGACAGAACGAAAACATTCCATGTATCCCTCCACTCCACAGCAAGCAAATTATTACATTTCAAGCAGGTTCTCTCCCCCCATCTAAGTCGTGATTCTAAAAGCCGTTGGAGGAAGCCTCTGTGATTAGATCACATGGTGCCACATGCACCAATTCCATGATCAAAAAGGTGACTAAAAAGCACCACACTTGTGTAATAATTGTCCACGTACAAATTTTACCCATTTATGGGTGACACCAAGGTCCAAACAATCTTGCCAGCGCTACCTATGTAGTCCCGGCAGTTAGGGGGCTCCACAATACTATTTTTACTTTCGTAAACTATAAAATTATATGTATAGCCTGTGGCCCTGTCACAGAGCTTATACATCTTGACCCCGTATCTGGGACGCTTGCTGGGGTGAAACTGTTTGAAAGCAAGACAGCCAGAAAATGTAATCAGTGACTCGTCTACAGATAACTTGATCGGGAATAAACAAGTGGTTTACGCCAAATTTTGTGGAGCCGATCAAATTCAGGGTCACCCCGAGGACGACAGAGGTCATTGTCATTAAAATGGATGAACTGCAACATCTGCTCGTATCGTGTCCTGGTCATGTAAGCAGAGAACATGGACATATGGTTAATTGGGTCAGTGGACCAATATGACCGCAACTCAGATTTTTAAACTATGCCCATGAGGAGGGATAGGCCCAGATAGGTCTTAAATTCTGGAACCGTAAAAGGTTTCCAGTCTCTGGCAAGGGTCAAATGGGGATTAGCGGCAATGGATGGACCAGCATACAAATTGCTTTGGTCCACAATAGATTTATAGAGACCCTCCGTGAAAAACAGTGAATAAAAATCAAGTGACGTAAAATCAACTGTTTCCACCATAATTCCGGGTTGGCCAGTGAATGGAAGTACGGGCACTGCATCAGTGGTGGGCTGCCAATCAGGGCTTGCAAGCATGTCAGGAAGGGCACTATGGGTTCTGCGGGCCTGTGTTTGTCTTCGTCTTTGTGGGTGCAGGACATTACTTGTGCTAGCCACCGCACCAGCTTGAACTGCACTTGCCACATCACCAAGTGTTACTGCAGTGCTGGATGTACGACCAGGATGTACTAGGCCGCTGGTGCTTGCCAATTCACCAGAAGGATGAGCGGCACTAGTACTGGCTCTCTGCTCCATACGAGAGCCCTGCTGTTCTTGCACCTCAACAACAGCAGAACGGGATCGGGTACGCCTGACCTTAGCAACTCCGTTGTCAGAGCTATCTGACAGAGTGCTGCTGCTGTGTACAGGTTTGTATGCTGAGCCTTAATCTGACAGTGGAGCTTCCCCATTGCTCTCATCTGTCATACTCAGCAACGTGTAGGCCTCTTCACTAGTGTGCGTCTGTTTGGACATTTTGGCCTCTAAATTTATCGGTACACTAGTGTGACTCACAGGCAAAAGAGCGCACCTGGTTGTTAGAGCCTGCCTCAATTGCTACCAAAAAATAACTGTTAGTGTTCACAAGGATCAGGCCTGACTCTGCAAACACTGGATTTACATGTATTGTGTTTTGTAAGTGTCATTGATCTATTTGATACTGCACTTGGATGTGCTGGGCTGGGCTAAACGCAGGTGCTAGCAGGTATCTGGGCTGATCCGGCTAACGTCACAATTTTTATAACACTAATCTACTGGGGACACCAATATAGATCTGATCAAACCAGATATTGATCTGTTCAGATACTATACTAGTAACGGACCTATCTAGTGTGTGTGTGCGTGTTAGAGTACCTGTACTAATCTGACCGTGCCGGGGATTGACGCTGACCCCAACTTACACTAAAACCTAGCTAGGGTTACCCGCTGGATGATCAGAGGTTAAAACCTTTATAACGTATATACGGCGGGTACCCTGATGGAAAAAAACAAACTATCTAACAAGCGTCGCCTGCGACACTAATACAGTGATCACAGATGACAGGGGGCAATCAAGGGGTTAAAACCTTTATTGGGAGGTAAGGGGGGCACCTATACTTACCTGGGCCTAATACTACCTACCACTACCTACCCTAACACTGATTAGTATCACAAGTGACACAAGTACAGTGATCAGTGAAAAGTGTCTGGACCACTTTCCAAACATAGGTCTATGTGTGTGTACACCAGGCAGGAATGGGATAAAGATGTGGTGACCAGGAGGATGGGGAGAAGGCATCTAGGACTGACATGTATGCATGTGACAGTATGTGCTTTGGGCTGAACACCAGCATGATTACCTGCAACCCTGTATGTATAGGTGGAGCCCAGCTGTGTGTATCGGCCATGAAGAAATAAGCTGCGGTCTTTCTTACACTTAGCGTAGTCAGCAGGATTGGCTAATGCAACATCAAGAGCCAGATCTCACAATGTGATTGGTGTGTTGCAAGAAGGCATGTCAAGGTGGAGTTAAGTAGTTGTGAAAAGCTAGATTACGAACATGTGGAGCAGTCATTTTGGAGCATGTGTACTGCTGTTACTATGGAGAAGCCAGGCGTCTGGTCCACCATGATGGATAGGTGAAGAACTAGCTGAACTAGCTTTTTTTCATGGATCAGGGACTGATTATTTATTACCCCTTTGCAGGCTATGCCAGATGGCACCTGAGGACGTTAAACCGTGGGTTAGATGTGCCGTCTCAAGGAGTTCCGCTGGTTCTCTCCTGGGTCTACGCATGACCATGCCACAGGTGCAGGAGAGTCGGAGTTAAGAAGGAGAGAACTGGACTGCTTCCTCCATGGGGCCAGGGGTTGAGGCCAGCCTAGCAGAGCTGAAATTGGGTGAGATATGGATTGGGCTGAGGAGAAGTCAGAAATGTTCCTAGATGGACCAAATCCGTGGAGTCAGTTTGAAAGGCCACTGTAGAGGCGAGCAGTGTGTCGCTGCTGCAGAATCAGTGCAAGCATCTCCTGGTGATCGGGTAGGTGTTTGTCCTGAGATCAGTCTGTCAGAAGGATCTGTGAGTGCCCATTTGGTTTGCCATACCGAGACATTTGGTTATGTAAGTTTAGTCCCTATTCTGAATTACCTGGACGACAGCCAGAGTACGGACTTTGGCCCTCCAGTGCCGCTTGTGCAGGTGGGACGACATGTTTTACGTCTGAGGGAAGTTGGTAATTAGCTAGGCTCCAGCTATTCTTGATTGTCCACTTTCATATGGAGTATGGAATTGATCTTACCAGGATCAGGAATAGATATTAATAGGAAATGTTTGACATACTGGACAAGGAACACTCCACTTTTTCCATGCAGTGCCCACACCCTGTTACAGAACTGGTTATGATGGTCAATCCACATTTTTATGTGTGACTGAATCTCCAAGAATATGCTCTTTTTATGTTGTATTGCACTGTTGTTTGCTGACTTTCTCAAATAATTGAATAAGACTGTTTTCACACAGGGATGTTCTCATTAGTACTATGTTCAGTATTGCTGAATCCATAAAACACATTTATTAAAAGTAAAATGCAGGGCTACTCACATGAAGATCATAAAAACAGTACTGTGTATACAAAACAAAGTAGTAAATGAATCCAGATATTCCACAGATTGCATGCAAGCGTGGTGACGTCATGTGCGTTAGCTTATCCCTATGTGTTTTGTCATAATTGACATCCAGTAAAAGCCAGGCGTCAGGTCCCTAATGATGAAAATTATGCCAAAATGCGTTGGACCGAGTTAACGCACATGATGTCACCACGATTGCATGCAATCTCTGGAGGATCTAGACATGTTTACTACTTTGTTTTGTATACACAGCGCTGTTTTTATGATCTTCATGTGAGTGTCCCTGCACTTTACTTTTAATATATGTGTTTTATCAGTTAACAATATGTCGGCATATCTGTTTTGATGCTATGAGTAATCTTGTACCATCATCATAATCCTGAGGAACTGGAGGTATCATGAGGATCAGATGTAACCATCTGGGTCTCAGCACCGAATACTACG
Source organism: Glandirana rugosa (assembly GCA_018402905.1). Taxonomy (NCBI): domain Eukaryota; kingdom Metazoa; phylum Chordata; class Amphibia; order Anura; family Ranidae; genus Glandirana; species Glandirana rugosa. The sequence continues at coordinate 134,892 of BLSH010232188.1, forward strand.
ATATTGTTTGTAGACCTATCTGACTCCATAGTAGAGTCCATAGATTCTGATAAGAGTACATGTAACTACTGGTGATGGCCCATGTGGTGAATATTGAAGCTTTCTGACACTCCTCATTACACAGCCGTGGATGTCACTTTTGATTGGGACTGTTTCTTTCATCTATGCACATTTTAAACTGACTTATAATTGATATACTTTTTTTCACATAAGTTTTTTACTCTATTAATGTGGTTTGTATTACTATTAGCGCGGCAGAATTTTGCTTATTTTGTTGAGTGCACAGTGTGTCTGACTGTCTCTGCCAATGGCTTTCTTTGTATATGCCAGCACATTTTCCATTTTTTTATGAGTACTAGTATACTCTGTTACAAATGGACAAATTCATAATATTGAATATCTCTGTTTTCGTTATTAAAAGTAAGGATGGGTTCACACTAGTACGACACTTTTTTGCACTGACTCATATTGATGGGACCATCCTGTACCCCCTCTGTGCCTCCGCAGCCCCCACCCTGCCCACAAAGGCCCTCCAGTCCAATCACATGGGGGGCAGCCTTAGGATGACCCATGGAGTGGTCCAGTGGGTTCAGACCCTTTCCAGGGTTGGACCTCCCCTCTCCATCACGTCACCGCTATGCGCGTTGGTGGAGTTGGCGTGCATGACCATCTCGGATGGACACATGCGGCTTGGCTGTGCACGCCCACTTCGGGAGCCCCATTCGGGTGGTCCTGGGCAATACACCCTAAGTCTGCCCCATCCATGGGATCCTAACGGAAATGGCTTGACATCACGTGGCGCGAGTGCTTACGTCAATGCGCTAGTGGCATCAATGCGCATGTGCCAGCGTCCTTTATAATGGCGGTGATCTTCCACGACGGAGCATGCCGCCATTCATCACCACACAGGAACGATATGAAACAGCCTGTCTACTTTAAAAGGTAACCACATCACGGATATGCTATAATAGTCTCCATACAAACCTTACCAGCTATTCATCCTTAATTATAACTCAAATTATGCTCGGCACCTGTTAGCAAGTACTCGGACTCCAGATGCCCTTTATGAAAAATATTTAAGTTAGTTTATATTATATTTTAAATAGCAACACACTCACTGTCTAGTGGCTCTCATTAAATAGCTTCCCCATTAACCTCCATATGAGGATGGATACTCTATTGGGCTGTCTATACAGTATATATATGTAGGTCCTCAGACGTTCATAGATTCATATTAAAAAGGTTCAAAACATAATCTTGATACTTGCTACGGACTAAATAAATTGGGGACACTCACCAGCTCTTTCTCTTTATGGGGTTCTGGTGTGTTTTCCAGCATAACTACCCGGCATCTCGATAGATATACAAGGATATATAATGGTACACGTTGAGGATATGTTGATAAGCATAAGAGTGATTTATATATACAGTTTCTCACAAAAGTGAATACACCCCTCACATTTTTTAAAATATTTTATTATATCTTTTCATGTGACAACAATGAAGAATTTACACTTTGCTACAATGTAAAGTAGTGAGTGCACAGCTTGTATAACAGTGTAAATTTGCTGCCCCCTCAAAATAACTCAACTCACAGCCATTCATCTCTAAACCCCTGGCAACAAAAGTGAGTACAACCCTAAGTCAAAATGTCCAAATTGGGCCCAAAGTGTCAATATTTTGTGTGGTCGCCATTATTTTCCAGCACTGCCATAACTCTCTTGGGTGTGGAGTTCACCAGAGCTTCACAGGTTGATACTGGAGTCCTCTTCCACTCCTCCATGATGACATCACGGAGCTGGTGGATGTTAGAGACCTTGCTCTCACCCACCTTCCATTTGAGGACGCCCCACAGATGCTCAATAGGGTTTAGGTCTGGAGAAATGCTTGGCCTGTCCATCACCTTTACCTTCAGCTTCGTTAGCAAGGCAGTGGTCGTCCTGGAGGTGAGTCAGTGACAGGGGGTGACAGGATTGAAGGGGTTAACTCGGGGGGGGGGCGATCAGGGGGTGGAAAGTGTGCCTATGTGTACTGTGTCAGTGTACTGTTGGTGCAACTCACGATTATGCTGTTCTCTCTCGAACGGAAAAGGAAGGAGAGAGGGAGAGTGACATCACTTCCCCTGTCTGTGTTTACATTACACAGACAGGGGAGCCATTCCATTCGCAAGGACCGATCAGCAGGTATAGACCAAAAATCAGCGCCGTTTATAAATGGCGATTCACGGGACACTGCCACATTGCAGCAGTATATGTACGCGAGCTGATTGGGAACCGTTTAAAAAAATAACAAACATGTCATACTTACCTGCTCTGTGTAGTGGTTTTGCACAGGGCAGCCCCTAACCTCCTCTTCTTGGGTTCCCCACTGGCGCTCTGGGCCCCTCCCCCTTGGCGAGTGCCCCCACAGCAAGCTGCTTGCTGTGGGGGCACTCATGCAATGCTCGATCCAAAGCTGGCTCTCTGCATCCATAAAAAAAAGAAAGTGTGGCACAGCCCACCCCCTGCTCCACAGAAGATCTGTGGTTAGTTCTCCAAGATGTTTGGAACAACCTATATTGATTTGATTTGGATTTCTCTTCTGTTAATTTACTTTCCATTTTGTTCATTGATAAAAATAAATTATTAACACTTCTAAGTCTGAAGCCATTCTTCATTAGTTCTGGCCATTTTTTACACCTGCCTTTCACAGAGTATTGTATATGCACAAAAGTGAATACACCTCTCACATTTTTGTAAATAATTTATTATATCTTTTCATGTGACAACAATGAAGAATTTACACTTTGCTACAATGTAAAGTAGTGAGTGCACAGCTTGTATAACAGTGTAAATCTGCTGTCCCCTCAAAATAACTCAACTTACAGCCATTAATCTCTAAACACCTGGCAACAAAAGTGAGTACAACCCTAAGTCGAAATGTCCAAATTGGACCCAAAGTGTCAATATTTTGTGTGGTCGCCATTATTTTCCAGCACTGCCATAACTCTCTTGGGCGTGGAGTCCACCAGAGCTTCACAGGTTGATACTGGAGTGCCCTTCCATTCCTCCATAATGACATCACAGAGCTGGTGTATGTTAGAGACCTTTCTCTCATCCACCTTCCATTTGAGGATGCCCCACAGATGCTCAATAGGGTTTAGGTCTGGAGACATGCTTGGCCTGTCCATCACCTTTACCCTCAGCTTCGTTAGCAAGGCAGTGGTCGTCCTGGAGGTGTGTTTGGGGTCGTTATGTTGGAATACTGCCCTGTGGCCCAATCTCTGAAGGGAGGGGATCATGCTCTGCTTCAGTACATGTTAGGATTCATGGTTCCTTCAATGAACTGTAGCTCCCCAGTGCTGGCAGCACTTATGCAGCCCCAGACCATGACACTCCCACCACCATGCTTGACTGTAGGCAAGACACACTTGTCTTTGTACTCCTCACCAGGTTGCCGCCACACACTCTTGACACCATCTGAACCAAATAAGTTTATCTTGGTCTCATCAAACCGCAAGACATGGTTCCAGTAATCCATGTCCTTAGTCGGCTTGTCATCAGCAAACTGTTAGCGGGCTTTCTTGGAAGTCTCTAACCC
>BLSH010232188.1:151980-185379 GCA_018402905.1 Glandirana rugosa
ATGATGATATGTATATGGGGATGTTGGTCGTTTGTCACAGCAGTTGGCGGGTCAAGGGGTCTTTGGGGGGTCTGTGAGTAATTACAGTGTGATAATATGGGGGGCCCATCTAGGGTATGGCGCTCACACCTGGTTAGTGGTGTTTCTCACAGGGGCTAGGTCCTCTGGGGGAAGGGAATATGGAAAGTATGTGTCGGAACGTCTTCGAGCCGGTTGGGGTACGGCTGAAGACATGGACGGTTACATTTAAAATTGGGCTTTATAGACACCCAAAGACCCCTTTGTGTTTAGGCATTATATGGTTTATGTTTTAATGTGTTGTATATTATTTGGTTAATAAAATTGGCTGCTGTGGCCATTTAAACGCATGTCACGCAGTTTGTGTCTTTATTTATAATGGTAAGCACCCAGGTTGACGAATCCTTTAGTCATGTATATTTAGCTTTGTGGTGTTCTGTTTTTAAACTACATTATGCAGAAGCAAAATCTGATTTCATGTCATTAATTTGAAGCTCAACCTATCTACCTATCTAGATAATATCATGTCATGCAGCTTGAATTTTTGGGGTTTTTTTAACTAAATGTTGTCCTGTTATAGGGTGAAGGTGTAGGCTGGTTTGACTTTGTCAGACTGAATGCTGATCGGATCCCTTTAGGGCAAGGGCATATAATGCAATTTTGGAGCCCACTGTGATAGCCCTAAGTATGTATGATATTTCATCCCTGGTTTGAATGTGGAGAACTTCAGCTAGACAGGTTTGAACATCACTGTCTGGTTGTGGGTTTTGAGCTGCCCCGCAAGAGCCAGAAGTAGAAAGAAAAAACCCTGAGTCCTAAAGTGAATTATGCAGGTGCACCAATTAATGTCTGCTATGCAGAAGTTGGTTCCCATACAGTAAAGCCCTTGCTACAATCCCATGTTAATACTTTTACAGGGTTAAACGTCAGACAATATATACAGCTCCAGCGTGGTAATAAAGGCATTGATTTGAGCCAGGGGTTCATGAAAACATGATCTACTCACTTAGTCTATAAATGTAATGTTGTAGATCAGGAATGTCCAACCGGTCCAAGGCTATGAATGCAGCTTAACACAAAATCATAAACTTACTTGTTGAATTTTTTGGGGAATCTTTTGTAAAAATATGTTTACGCTTGTGTCCAAAGACATAATTGAAAGTATCTCTTTATTGGACTTATAAGTTCTATTCCCAAAAAATATCCCACTCTTCACAATCACGCCATCAGTTTTCATCAGCACCTATATTTGTGAGCAACTACTTCCAAGGATGAAGCACATGAGAGGCAAAATTATAACCAAAATATCTTATGAGCAACTTGAGAATTCATTGAGAATTGCTACTACATACATCGAACCAGATATTGATGAGTTTGTTTATCTAAAACCATGTAAATGATGGCACTCATTTTATGTTGCCCTCTTTTACTTTCATAGGAAGAAAAAATATTACATAAAAAATGAAGTTTTATTAATCAGATAGGTTGATTATCTACAGAATCTCACAAAAGTGAGTAAACCCCTCACATTTTTGTAAATATTTTATTATATCTTTTCATGCGACAACACTGAAGAAATGACACTTTGCTACAATGTAAAGTAGTGAGTGTACAGCTTGTATAACAGCGTAAACCACTTCCCGCCCGGCGTATTGACAAATGATGTCCGGGCGGGTGGAGCATTATCCTGACTGGACGTCTATTGACGTCCTCAGGATAATCCGCAATCGCGCGCCCGCGGGGGCACGCATCGTGGCGATCTGTGGTGCAGTGGGTCAGTCTGACCCACCGCATTGCCGACGAGGTAAAAGGCTTCTGTGGAAGCCTTTTACCATGTGATCAGCCGTGACCAATCACGGCTGATTACAGTGTAAATAGGAAGAGCCGTTTATTGGCTTTTCCTCTGCTCAGGTCTGCAGACCTGAGCAGTGGAGAGCCGATCGGCTGCTCTCCTGACGGGGGGGCTGCGCTGAACATTTATCGGCGACGCCCCCCTCAGGATCACCCCACTGGACCACCAGGGAGCCTGCCCAGGACCACCAGGCAGCCCCCCCCCCCCGGACACCGTGAGAAAGCCACCCAGGACCACCAGGGAGGGAACATGGAGGCCGCTCAGGACCACCAGGAAGCCCCCACTAGACCACCAGGTAAGGGCAATACAGTGCAGTGTAGGGATGGCACTGTGCCCATATATGATGCCTGCCAGTGCCATCCCTAACAGTGCTATATGCACCAGTGCCCACCAGTGCCACCTATCAGTGACCACCTGTGCCACCTATCAGTACCCATCTGTGCCACCTAAAAGTGCCCACCTGTGCCAGCTAAAAGTGCCACCTATCAGTGCCAAGCAGTGCCACCTATCAGTGCCCAGTGCCACCTATCAGTGCCGCCTATGAGTGTCCATCAGTGCCGCATATCAGTGCCACGTATCAGTGCCCCTCAGTGTTGCTTATCAGTGCCGCCCATCAGTGCTGCATATGTGCCCCATCATCAGTGCAACCTTATCAGTGCCACCTCATCAGTACCAATCTGTACTGCCTCCTCAGTGCCTGTTAGTCTCGCCTCATCAGTGCCCATCAGTGTAGCCACATTAGTGCCCGTCAGTGATGGAGAAAATGTACTTATACAAAGTTTTGTGACAGAAACAAAGAAAAATAAGATTTTTTTCAAAATTTTCGGTCTTTTTTTTTATAGCACAAAAAATAAAAACTGCAGGGGTGATCAAATACAACCAAAAGAAAGCTCTATTTGTGGGAACAAAATGATAAAAAATTTTGTTTGGGTACAATGTCGCACGACCGAGCAATTCTCATTCAAATCGCAACAGCACTGAAAGCTGAAAATTGGTCTGGGCGGGAATTGTTCTAAGTGCCTGGTATTGAAGTGGTTAATGTCTAAACCGCTGGCAACAAAAGTGAGTATACCCCTAAGTTAAAATGTCCAAATTGGGCCCAATTAGCCATTTCCCCTCCCTAGTGTCATGTGACTCGTTAGTGGTGCAAGGTCTCAGGTGTGAATTGGGAGCAGGTGTGTAAAATTCGGTGTTATCGCTCTCACTATCTCATACTGGTCGCTGGAAGTTTAACATGGCAACTCATGGCAAAGAACTCTCTGAGGATTTGAAAATAAGAATTGTTGCTCTCCATAAAGATGGCCTAGGCTATAAGAAGATTGCCAAGACCCTGAAACTGAGCTGCAGCACCGTGACCAAGACCATACATCGGTTTAACAGGACAGGTTCCACGCAAAACAGGCCTCACCATGGTCGACCAAAGAAGTTGAGTGCACATGCTCAGCGTCATATCCAGAGGTTGTCTTTGGGAAACAGATGTATGAGTGCTGCCAGCATTGCTGCAGAGGTTGAAGGGGTGGGGGGGTCCGCCTGTCAGTGCTCAGACCATACGCCGCACACTGCATCAAATTGATCTGCATGGCTGTCATCCCAGAAGGAAGCCTCTTCTAAATATGATGCATAAGAAAGCCCACAAACAGTTTGCTGGAGACAAGCAGACTAAGGACATGGATTACTGGAACCACGTCCTGTGATCTGAAAAATTAACTTATTTGGTTCAGATTGTGTCAAGCATGTGTGGTGGCAACCAGGCGAGAGTACAAAGACAAGTGTGTTTTGCCTACAGTCAAGCATGGTGGTAGGAGTGTCTTAGTCTGGGGCTACAGTTCATTGACAGAACCATGAATGCCAACATGTACTGTGACATACTGAAGCAGGGCATGATCCCCTCCCTTCGGAGACTGGGCCGCAGGGCAGTATTCCAACATAACGACCCCAAACACCCCTCCAAGACGACCACTGCCTTACTAAAGAAGCTGAGGGTAAAGGTGATGGACTGACCAAGCATTTCTCCAGACCTAAACCCTATTGAGCATCTGTGGGGCATCCTCAAATGGAAGATGGAGGAGCGCAAGATCTCTAACATCCACCAGCTCTGTGATGTCATCATGGAGGAGTGAAGAGGACTCCATTGGCAACCTGGGAAGCTGTGGTGAACTAAGGCAGTGCTGGAAAATAATGGTGGCCACACAAAATATTGACACTTTGGGCCCAATTTGGACATTTTCACTTAGGGGTGTACTCACTTTTGTTGCCAACGGTTTAGACATTAATGGCTGTGTGTTGAGTTATTTTGAGGGGACAGCAAATTTACACTGTTATACAAGCTGTACACTCACTACTTTACATTGTAGCAAAGTGTAATTTCTTCAGTGTTGTCACATGAAAAGATAGAATAAAATATTTACAAAAATGTGAGGGGTGTACTTACTTTTGTGAGATACTGTGTATCAGTGATCGTTAACATGTGATCTGCCGACTTTTTCTGCTCATCAGATATCCTTATTGTTAGTGTATTTTATGTGAGGCTAACTTACAAAAGCTTCTACACGCAGAGGCACATTTACTAAAAAGACTCTTCACTCAAACAATTATGAGTGTGTTAGCTTCAATTATCCAATCATGAGAAAAACAAATTACTTTTCATTTGGATACCTAAGATCTGAAAGATAAATGTTATTGGGACTTTTAAGGCACATGGAGGAGCAAACAAATCCCCCAAAAATATAATCCAGTTATATAAAACATATACTCACATAATTGTTTGAGTGTAGATTCTCTTCTTTAATAAATCAGCCCAACTGTGGTCACAGGCATTCCCCTGTTGCCCTGTATCATCTGTTTTTAACAGGTGAATTTGCTACAATAAATACATTTCACCATGTCAGATCAGTGTTTAGGAATCTTCCAGCATACTCTCAATATGGAGATTTTCCCTTGTCAGTGTTTAGATTCCAGACCTCAGAAGGGTCCAAAGCTTTACTCACATGGTACAAATAAGGACACGTTCCAGATCCGCACAGGGCCCCTTCATCAGGCAAGTTGCCTGATGAACAGGCGCTGTGCTGTTCCGAAACGTTGTCGTATGTGTACCATGTGACCATGTGAATAAAGCTTCGGACCCTTCTGAGGAATCCATGGTGTGCTAATGAAATTTCCTCACTCAGATTGTCTGCGGTTTCCAGCCAGTGATCATTAAAGCACCCAGCATTACTACAGCCATTTCCATGAATGTGTGTGTGGGGAATATTGTGTTTAGTTTCCTGGACCCCCCCCTTTTTGTTCAAGCTAAACCAAAAAAAGTGACCACACTGATAATACTTTTTTGTCCTATTTTTTTGTATTGACAATTGTCAGCTGCCAAAAATTGCTGCGCTGTGTTTTTAAGTCATCATTCCAACCTCCTTAGAATGAACACAAGAGCAATTCTCCTATGAAGTGGAAAACTCAATACAGGATAAGGAGATAGGTACAGTGTCTCACAAAAGTGAAAACACCCCTCACATTTTTGTAGATATTTTATTATATCTTTTTTGGCGACAACACTGAAGAAATGACACTTTGCTACAATGTAAAGTAGTGAGTGTACAGCTTGTATAACAGTGTAAATTTTCTGTCCCCTCAAAATAACTCAACATACAGACATTAATGTCTAAACCGCTGGCAACAAAAGTGAGTACACCCCTAAGTGAAAATGTCCAAATTGGGCCCAAAGTGTCAATATTTTGTGTGGCCACCATTATTTTCCAGCACTGCCTTAACCCTTTTGGACATGGAGTTCACCAGAGCTTCACAGGTTGCCACTGGGGTCCTCTTCCACTCCTCCATGATGACATCACAGAGCTGGTGGATGTTAGAGACCTTGCGCTCGTCCACCTTCCATTTGAGGATGCCCTACAGATGCTCAATAGGGTTTAGGTCTGGAGTCATGCTAGGCCAGTCCATCACCTTTACCCTTAGCTTCTTTAGCAAGGCAGTGGTTGTCTTGGAGGTGTGTTTGGGGTCATTATCATGTTGGTATACTGCCCCGCGGCCCAGTCTCCAAAGGGAGGGGATCATGCTCTGCTGCAGTATGTAGCTGCAGTACATGTTGGCATCCTTGGTTCCCTCAATGAACTGTAGCTCCCCACTCATGCAGCCCCAGACCATGACACTCCCACCACCATGCTTGACTGTAGGCAAGACACACTTGTCTTTTTGTACTCCGCACCTGGCTGCAGCCACACATGTTTGACACCATCTGAACCAAATACGTTTATCTTGGTCTCATCAGACCACAGGACATGGTTGCAGTAATCCATGTCCTTAGTCTGCTTGTCTTCAGCAAACTGTTTGCGTGCTTTCTTGTGCATCATCTTTAGAAGAGGCTTCCTTCTGGGACGACAGCCATGCAGATCAATTTGATGTATGGTCTGAGCACTGACAGGCTGACCTCCCACACCTTCAACCTCTGCAGCAATGCTGGCAGCACTCATATGTCTATTTCCCAAAGGCAACCTCTGGATATGATGCTGAGCATGTGCACTCAACTTCTTTGTTTGACCATGGCGAGGCCTGTTTTGAGTGGAACCTGTCCTGTTAAACTGCTGTATGGTCTTGGCCACCGTGCTGCAGCTCAGTTTCAGGGTCTTGGCAATCTTCTTATAACCTAGGCTTTGGCCTTTGTCCCAGTATATCCCGGGGTCCTACAAGCTCTGTTTAATAGTCTGGATCTTATTGTGGTTTGTTTCCAGCCACATTTACTGTTTCTTTGTATATAGCACACATTCTTGATACCAATGTAGTTTTCTGATCCGTATGATGTATCATATGTATTATTACAATGTTTGTACAGGTGACTGACCAAGCCTGCATTATTGTTCACCACACCAGATGGCGGCGGTGCACGCCTTGTTCAGATCGGCAGAAATGTAGTTGCCCTGGAGCGTTGGTAGAGTCTGCCCTCAGTGGACCACCTCCGTTCTTGCGCAGAATGGATCTTGGGCACTTTCGCCCTATGGGCTCATCTGCAAGTATGAGCGAGCAACCACCCCTTGCGCATTACGGGCGACTTGACTTGGCGACGTCAAAAACGGCCGACAGCTGTGTTTGCGCCACCGGGTTGGGTATTTATCTAGGACGCCCCTGCTTTTACATACATGGAGAGGATCCAGGGTGCACATCTACGTGACATTAAGGCGGTGAGTTAGCTATCTCTTTCCCTGTTCCCTGCCACCTACTGGGACCTGCACAGCTGACGTGACTTTATCTGCTGCTTTGACTTGTTATGGTTACTTACCTTTGTACTATCCATTTCAGGTCCGCTCCGTGGGTCCTTGTATCACTTGGCTCTAGTGTACTCCCTGTTGCCTTGACTGGAAACCTGATTACCTTCTTGCCACCACTGCTCCCAATGTCAACACCCTGGGATTAACTATGTGCTATTGCAGCCTACAATCTCTCTATTTTCCATGTTATGCCTCCTCTTTCTCTTTGTGCCTTCCCCTCTTTTTTCCCTCTCTTCTTCCCCAGCCCCTCTCTTCCATCATCGCAGTTATTTCCCTTCTGTTCCCCCTTCCATCGTGGGTTTCCTCCCTTCCCCCTTTCTTCCCCTGTCCTTTCCTTTCTCCCCTTTCCTTCCCCCTCTTCCCCTTTCCCTCCTCCCCTCCCTTCCCCAAACCCCCCCTCTCCTTCCCTCCCCTCCTCCTCTCCCTTCCCTCCCCCCTTTCTCCTCCCTTTCTTCCCTACCCTCCCCATCCTACCCCTGGTTCTTACCCCTTCCTGAAAAGTTTTCAGGGATCATCTAAAGATGGATAGATTAGGAGACAGTCGGACAGATTGGGGTAGGGAGTTCCAAAGGATGGGAGAAGCTCTGGAGAAGTCTTGCAGGCGAGCATGGGAGGAGGTGACAAGGGAGCTAGAGAGCAGGAGGTATTGGGAGGACCGAAGAGGGTGACTTAGTTGGTATTTTGAGACTAGGTTAGAGATGTAGCTGGGGACAGAGTTGTGGATGGCTTTGTAAATTATTGTTAGCATTTTGAATTTTATTCGTTGGATGAGTGGAAGCCAGCGAGGGATTGGCATTAGAGGGGTGGAGGACACTGAAAGGTTGGTAAGGTGGATAAGATTTGCAGCAGCATTCATTATGGACTGAAGGGGGGATAATGTATGTAAATGTAATCCAATAAGGAGAGAGTTGCAGTAGTCGAGGAGAGAGATAACCAGAGAGTGAATTAGAAGCTTGGTGGTGTCATTGGTTAAAAAGGGGCGTATTCTAGCGATGTTGCGTAGGCTGAGGCGGCATGATTTGGACAGGGATTGGATGTGGTCCTGAAAGGATAGTTCAGAGTCTAGGGTTACCCCTAGCACCCTGGCATGTGGGGACGCACTAATAGTTGTGCCATTGATTTTAACAGAGAAGTCAGGGGAAGGGGCACGTGGGGGAGGAAATATCTTGAGCTCAGTTTTAGATAGATTCAGTTTGAGGAAGTGCTGTAACATCCAGTCTGATATGTCTGTTAGTAAAGCAGTAATCTGTGAAGAGACTGATGGGGTGAGCTGAGGGGTAGAGAGATAGATTTGAATGTCATTAGCATATAAATGATAGCAGAAGCCATGGGAGGTTATCAGCTGACCCAGGGAGGACATGTATATCTGGAAGAGTAGGGGTCCAAGGACAGAACCTTGGGGGACCCCAATGAAGGCACCTTGACCCACCCCTGTACTGGGGAAAGGGAGCCATGACTGATGGGAGTGTGGCAGCTATGGGGCGTGATCAAAGCATGTTTTGGAAGTGGCACAGATGGGATTGGCCACTAAAGTATGAGGGGACGGGGTGGAGTGGGGACTCGAGAGAAAAGGCTGTGCAAGGGTAAGTCCCACCACTCTGAGGAGATCCTGACGTCGAGAGTTGCCCACCCGCCCGCCCGTTGGAAGTTGTCACAGCTTTGTTGGTGGTTTTACCTCGCCAGCGATGAATATTGCTTTATGGGCTATGCCTGCAAGTTTAAAATCGGTGATCTGTTTAATGCCTGTCTCGCACTGATGGTGGAGACGGGCCTCTTAGACAATCTGGTTTAGTTATGTATGCTCACGGTATACCCGTGACTGGCATTATTATGTGGTATGTTGAACGCTGTTACAGTTGAATGTAGTTCAATAAAGCTGTGGCCTTGCCCTTATTCCAATTTAAATAAGTTTGTGTGTCTTTAGGGGGGGGCAAGGTTTTTCTTATGGTCGGTAATAACTGTTAAAGCATGCCTGCGCTTCTCAGCAGTCATGGTAAGAGGAGTTGGAGAGGAGGAGGTGGAGTTGTAAGTGACACTGAAGGTGCGGTGAGATAGGTAAGATTCGGACCAACGGAGAGCACAGCCATGGAGACCAAGCAAATTGAGTTTTTTGAGGAGGAGGGGGATGATCAACTGTATCAAAGGCAGCAGAGAGGTCCAAGAGTAAGAGTATGGAATAATGACCGTTGGTTTTAGCTGTTAGTAAGTCGTTTGTGAGTTTTAGGAGATTTTTGGGAGATACTGTATTTTAGCACTTTAGCACTTTTTTTTGCAGGTACATGAAGGGCTCTTCAGGAAAATAAAGTCAATTTATTTTTGTATGAAAATATGATGTACTGAAAACCCAAACAAAATATATAAAAGCACAAAAAACTATGTTCTGTAAAATTTTGGTGTGCAGCCAAATCTAATATAATCACATAAAGCAAAATGTAATTAACTTTCACTGTATGTGAAATATATGAATTGTGTGCAACTTAATGGCCATTTAATTAATGTAATCTAGAAGTGTAATTAAAGCTGTATGTCATGTGCAGAGTACATACACTCCTAATTAACTGCGATAAACAGCAAAGACGTTGGTAATAAGCATAGATATTAATTATGTATTGTGTGAGCATGTGACACAGAGAAATAATACAATGTAACTCATGGACTGGAAGAAGAACTTTTAAGTAATACATTTCCGTGGTATTAAGAATATTTTCTTTTCCTTTGAAAGAAAATCTTGTGTCTTAGCAAGACTTTTCTTTAAAGATAACTTAACTTTTAACTTCGTGTTAAAAAAAAAAAAAAGTTTAGCTGTTATATACATGGATGCCAAGTAACTTTGCAAATATAACATATTAGAACTGTTTTGTTAAGCTCTTCCTATAGGCGAGGGGATTCACTTACACAGGGGGTCCTGAAGCTGGGTCTGCTTATGGTACCCATAACATTCCACCCCCCAACATTTGTTCATGGCTACTTGTAGTCTCCACCACGGATGGCAAGGTGACAATGCAGCAGCACAACCCTTCTCATTCAAAAACAGAAAGTGCCTTATTTATTATTTATTTATTTATTAATTTCAGCTACTTCTAGCGTGCTTCAATTTCCGCAGCTCTTTAATAATTACTTTTATTGGCAGAATTACCAGACATTCTTTTAATTAAGCTGCTGATTAAAAAAAAAAAAAATAGGAAAAACTCCTTTAAAATGGCATTAACAAGTTTAAGCTTATATGAGATCTTATTGATTAGGATAGGAGGATCTACTTTGAACTCAAAGTGAAGGAAATTGTGTTTCTAGTTACAATCCAGGATCAGAAAGGGGCACGGAGGAGATGTTCTGCCTAAGGAAAGGAATAGTGTGCGCCTTGTGATCACATTCATTCTACTCCCAAAGAATAATAGTGTGAATGAGCCCTTAGTGAGTGTGACCTCATTCATTTTAACCTCTGAAACTTTAACCTACAATCTCTGAATCACTGTTATTCAACTTTCTTTCAGACAAGACACACTTTAAAAATATGCACAATCTCGTGGCACACCAGCCTATAGCCTCATTTGTAAGTTCTTAAGCATACAACCATGCAAGGGCCACACTTGCCTGCACTGGGATACACAGGTGTCACACGCATCTGCGTGCAGGTAGTCCCATTCATGACTATTGGGAAGAAGCTGCTGCACGAATGCAACCACTGCTCCCAAAGTGACATCCATATTGTTCCGTGTTGCTGAACTCACACTCTCTGTGTTGTAGGGCACGCTCCTGCACTCGCTCGCACCTGCACAGATGCCAGATTGAGAGCAGTGCCTGTGTCCATGCAGCCACTGCTCCCCAGTTGATGAATGGGATTTCCTGCACCAAATTCACAGGGCACCTGGGCATCTCCATATGGGCAAACACAGCCCTCGCATGGGTGTACACTTAAGTATGCCCATATGCATGAGACTTAAAATATAGTTTGTGACAGAGTTCAGTGGTCAGTAGTTTGTGAATCAGAGTAGCCTTGTACATGTTCAATATTCATAAGACACTTTTTTGTGACCACTGACATTTTTTGCAGCGATCAGAGCTAAAAATAGCCACTGATTACTGTATGAATGCCACTGGCAGGGAAGGGGTTAACACTAGGGGGTGATCAAGGGGTTAAGTGTTCCCTAGAGAGGTGTTTCTAACTGTGGGGGGGAGTGGACTGACAGGGAGTAGAGATAGAATGCTGTTCCGGATTACTTGGAACAGCAGATCTCTCTCTACTTCCCTGACAGAACTGAGAGTTGTCTGTTTACAATGACAGATCCCCATTCTGTCTCTCTGAGGAGCGATTGCGGGTAGCTGGCCACTCGCATCGGCTCCTGCATTGCGCGTCCCCTATAACTTTAAAGCGGCCGACATAACATGACAGCGATCTTGCACAGCCGTGCCAACCTGCCGCAGTAAAACATGATGACACTAATGATATTAACCTATTTCTGAATAAGTGGATTTATTTGTTATGTTGGATGCTACAGTTTTTGTTTTTGTTTTAAGGTCTCTTGCACCTTAGTGTCATTTACACATTCAGGACAGTGCACCATTTCTTTTTATTTATATACATAGCAATCATTGACTGTCCCGTCACTACATACTGCTCACTCTTTTGAATATTAAACATTTACACATTCAGAACAGTGCACCATTTATTTTTATTTATATGTTTATATATTGTTGTTATACAGTTTTACTAAAACTGGAAAGTGCAAAATCTGCAAAGAAACCAATCAGTGTCCAGGTTTTATTGCCAAAGCTTAATTGAACAAGCTAACTTTAGAAGCTGATTGACTGCCATGCAAAGCTGCACCAGATTCTAGGTGCTCCAGTTTTAGTAAATCTACCCCTATGTGTTAGCTGAGTATTGAAATCATGCTTTGAAAGCTTGTTGTATACAGCAAACGACTTTATCTTTCACAGAGGATGTCATAATATATCTTACAGCATGTAGACAGGAAACGGGAACTTAAAAACAAACAAGTGCATATAACAGAGATAGACCATACATCCTGTTATATCATAGAAGACAAGCTGCTAGTATAGAAAGACATAATGCATATCTATTGTTCACAGTACTTTACATGATGTTGCTTTTTCCAACAGTATGTATGTGGCAAGGCAGTCAGTAAGCAGATGTAGTGGTAGGGCAGTCAGTGTGCAGTATGTAGTGGCAGGGTAGTCAGTGAGCAGTATGTAGTGGCAGGGTAGTCAGTGAGCAGCACAAAGTGGCAGGGGAGTCAGTGAGCAGTATGTAGTGGCGGGTAGTCAGTAAGCAGTATGAAGTGGCAGGGCAGTCAGTAAGCAGTATGAAGTGGCAGGGCAGTCAGTAAGCAGTATGTAGTTGAATGGCAGTCAGTGAACAGTATGTAGTAGCAGGGCAGTCAGTGAGCAGTATGTAGTGGCAGGGCAGTCAGTGAGCAGTATGAAGTGGCAGGGCAGTCAGTGAGCAGTATGTAGTTGAATGGCGGACAGTGAGCAGTATGTAGTGGCAGGCCAGTCAGTAAGCAGTATGTAGTGGCAGGGCAGTCAGTGAGCAGTATTTAGTGGCAGGGCAGTCAGTGAGCCGTATGTAGTGACAGGGAGGTCAGTGAGCAGTATGTAGTGACAGGGCAGTCAGTAAGCAGTATGTAGTAGCAGGGCAGTCAGTGAGCAGTATGAAGTGGCAGGGCAGTCAGTGTGCAGTATGTAGTGGCAGGGTAGTCAGTGTGCAGTGGCAGTGTAGTCAGTGAGCAGTATGTAGTGGCAGGGTAGTCAGTGAGCAGCACAAAGTGGCAGGGAAGTCAGTGAGCAGTATGTAGTGGCGGGTAGTCAGTAAGCAGTATGAAGTGGCAGGGCAGTCAGTAAGCAGTATGAAGTGGCAGGGCAGTCAGTAAGCAGTATGTAGTTGAATGCAGACAGTGAGCAGTAGGTAGTGGCAGGGCAGTCAGTGAGCAGTATGTAGTGGCAGGGCAGTCAGTGAGCCGTATGTAGTGACAGGGAAGTAAGTGAGCAGTATGTAGTGACAGGGCAGTCAGTAAGCAGTATGTAGTGGCAGGGCAGTCAGTGAGCAGTATGAAGTGGCAGGGCAGTCAGTGAGCAGTATGTAGTTGAATGCAGACAGTGAGCAGTAGGTAGTGGCAGGGCAGTCAGTGAGCAGTATGTAGTGGCAGGGCAGTCAGTGAGCCGTATGTAGTGACAGGGAAGTAAGTGAGCAGTATGTAGTGACAGGGCAGTCAGTAAGCAGTATGTAGTAGCAGGGCAGTCAGTGAGCAGTATGAAGTGGCAGGGCAGTCAGTGAGCAGTATGTAGTTGAATGGCAGTCAGTAAGCAGTATGTAGTGGCAGGGCAATCAGTGAGCAGGCAGACAGAATTCCTGGTGGGGAAGTTTCTCCCTCTCAGCCACTTACCACAGAGGTGGAGATGCAAGACTTGCAGGGCTGCTATCTCTGCTTGCCATTTCAGCTGCTGGGCCAAAGAAAGGGGTCACATGTGTGAGGAGGGAAGAGGATGGCCACACCTCTGATCTCACCCACGACTTTTAACTGACAGAGGAAAAGAGTGATAGTGAGGCCCCATAATACTCTGCACGAGGCACTAGGGAGGAGAAATCAAACCTGGACTCTGGGGAAAGAGCCACAGGCAAAAAAAACAATGCCCCCCCCCGACCTGTAGCAACCTCGGTGGCCACGGAGACAGGTAAGGGGAACTCAAGAATGCTGCGTAGGTGCCCAACATGCACCTTAGCAATGATGCCATTAGTTGGTAGGGCATGGGCTTGTATTTGTATTGCTGTAGAATAAGTAAGGCTTTGCTCAAGCTACTTGATCTACCTGCCTTTGTTGGTGCAGTTTTAAGCATTTTGCCATGGCATCCCTGAAAAGTCCAGACAGCACCCCAGAGTAGCCGTGGCACACCGGTTTAGAAAGGCTGCTCCAAATCATTTGTTCTTAATTGGATTTGTTCTCAGCTTAAAAACTAAGGTCTCCATAGGCTAAATCAATCCTTGCCTATGTTCTTGGCCTAGGGCCATGACCTACTGTTGTCTGTGAACCAATTTTTAGCAATATTTTCTAGTTTTCCTGCTAATGCTCAATATTAGATCACAAAACAAAGGAGGAGGATGTCGTCTATATATCGTACCCAAAGGACTAATTCCGGTCTCTTCTGGGGGTAGACGACATCCTCCTCCCACAGGGCCATAAATAAATTAGCCAGGCTAGGGGCATACTTAGTCCCCATGGCCACGCCCCTAACCTGGTTGTAGAACTTCTGATTGAACCAAAAATAATTGTGAGTCGCTGCGAACCTCAAAAGGTCCATAATAAACTCTATCTGTTCCCTTGGCAACCCAGAATCTCGGTTCAAAAAATGCTTTACCGCAAGCAGACCCCAATCATGTGGTATGATTGTGTAAAGGGACGTGACGTCTGCCGTCACTAACAGTAGGCCTTCCCAAAGAACAATATTATTCAAAATATTGATAACTTGCCTTGAATCCTTCAAAAACGAGGGCATATTTCGGACTAAAGTTTGGAGGAAAAAATCTATGTATCTGCCCACCCGGGAGGTCAGGAAGTCTATTCCACTGACAATGGGGCACCCGGGTGGGCAGACCGGGTCTTTGTGTAACTTAGGGAGATAGTAAATTACAGGGGTCCTCGGGGCCTTAGGAACCAGAAAACTAGCCTCTTTTTTTAGCGAGGATACAGTTACCCAATCCACTCTTAATCAGTTTGTTTAATTCACCCTTATACCTCCGTTTGGGGTCAGAATCCAAAACTTGATAGGTGGATTGTTCGCTTAAAATCTTAGACATTTCCAGCATATACGCGTCTCTGTCCAGTACCGCTATCCCCCCTCCCTTGTCCGCCGGACGTATAATGAGATCTTTGTTGTTACAGAGGGAATCTAACCCGTTTTGCAGTTCTTTCCCCAACCGGACTTTCTTAAACTGTAAATTTTCAATATCCCTCAAAACCACGTCCCTGAATACTTTCAGGGAAGGGGCTAGGGACCCAGGTGGGTTGTATAGTGAGGCATTAGATAAATCCGTATGTGAAAAGACTGAAGACACCCTTTTGTTCTCCACAATTGGGTTCATAGTAAGATACCTTTTAATGTTAACTTTTCTAACAGATCTATGGATGTCCATATAGGTTTCAAACCTATTTAAATTCCTAGGGGGGGGCGAAGTTCAGTCTTGGTCAAGAAGGAGGGTTTCAGATTCCGTGAGTGTTTTTGAACTCAGGTTAAAAACACCAGCCCCACCTAAACCTTGAGCCTTTTTTGATCCAAGTCGCCTCCCCCCTCTGGTGCCTCTCCATCTTCTGCTGGTCTTTTTATTCCTTGATTCGGTCGAAACACCAGCCTATAGCCTCATTTGTAAGTTCTCAAGCATACAACCATGCAAGGGCCACACTTGCCTGCACAGGGATACACAGGTGTCACACGCATCTGCGTGCAGGTAGTCCCATTCATGACTATTGGGAAGCAGCTGCTGCACGAATGCAACCACTGCTCCCAAAGTGACATCCATATTGTTCCGTGTTGCTGAACTCACACTCTCTGTGTTGTAGGGCACGCTCCTGCACGCGCTCGCACCTGCACAGATGCCAGATTGAGAGCAGTGCCTGTGTCCATGCAGCCACTGCTCCCCAGTTAATGAATGGGATTTCCTGCACCAAATTCACAGGGCACCTGGGCATCTCCACATGGGCAAACACAGCCCTCGCATGGGTGTACACTTAAGTATGCCCATATGCATGAGACTTAAAATATAGTTTGTGACAGAGTTCAGTGGTCAGTAGTTTGTGAATCAGAGTGGCCTTGTACATGTTCAATATTCATAAGACACTTTTTTGTGACCACTGACATTTTTTGCAGCGATCAGAGCTAAAAATAGCCACTGATTACTGTATGAATGCCACTGGCAGGGAAGGGGTTAACACTAGGGGGCGATCAAGGGGTTAAGTGTTCCCTAGGGAGGTGTTTCTAACTGTGGGGGGGAGTGGACTGACAGGGAGTAGAGATAGAATGCTGTTCCGGATTACTTGGAACAGCAGATCTCTCTCTACTTCCCTGACAGAACTGAGAGTTGTCTGTTTACAATGACAGATCCCCATTCTGTCTCTCTGAGGAGCGATCACGGGTAGCCGGCCACTCGCATCGGCTCCTTCATTGCGCGCCCCCTATAACTTTAAAGCGGCCGACATAACATGACAGCGATCTTGCACAGCCGTGCCAACCTGCCGCAGTAAAACATGATGACACTAATGATATTAACCTATTTCTGAATAAGTGGATTTATTTGTTATGTTGGATGCTACAGTATTTGTTTTTGTTTTAAGGTCTCTTGCACCTTAGTGTCATTTACACATTCAGGACAGTGCACCATTTCTTTTTATTTATATACATAGCAATCATTGACTGTCCCGTCACTACATACTGCTCACTCTTTTGAATATTAAACATTTACACATTCAGAACAGTGCACCATTTCTTTTTATTTATTTGTTTATATATTGTTGTTATACAGTTTTACTAAAACTGGAAAGTGCAAAATCTGCAAAGAAACCAATCAGTGTCCAGGTTTTATTGCCAAAGCTTAATTGAACAAGCTAACTTTAGAAGCTGATTGACTGCCATGCAAAGTTGCACCAGATTCTATAATGCATAATGCATATCTATTGTTCACAGTACTTTACATGATGTTGCTTTTTCCAACAGTATGTATGTGGCAAGGCAGTCAGTAAGCAGATGTAGTGGTAGGGCAGTCAGTGTGCAGTATGTAGTGGCAGGGTAGTCAGTGTGCAGTGGCAGTGTAGTCAGTGAGCAGTATGTAGTGGCAGGGTAGTCAGTGAGCAGCACAAAGTGGCAGGGGAGTCAGTGAGCAGTATGTAGTGGCGGGTAGTCAGTAAGCAGTATGAAGTGGCAGGGCAGTCAGTAAGCAGTATGAAGTGGCAGGGCAGTCAGTAAGCAGTATGTAGTTGAATGGCAGTCAGTGAGCAGTATGTAGTGGCAGGACAGTCAGTGAGCAGTATGAAGTGGCAGGGCAGTCAGTGAGCAGTATGAAGTGGCAGGGCAGTCAGTGAGCAGTATGTAGTTGAATAGCAGACAGTGAGCAGTAGGTAGTGGCAGGGCAGTCAGTGAGCAGTATGTAGTGGCAGGGCAGTCAGTGAGCCGTATGTAGTGACAGGGAGGTAAGTGAGCAGTATGTAGTGACAGGGCAGTCAGTAAGCAGTATGTAGTAGCAGGGCAGTCAGTGAGCAGTATGAAGTGGCAGGGCAGTCAGTGAGCAGTATGTAGTTGAATGGCAGTCAGTAAGCAGTATGTAGTGGCAGGGCAATCAGTGAGCAGGCAGACAGAATTCCTGGTGGGGAAGTTTCTCCCTCTCAGCCACTTACCACAGAGGTGGAGATGCAAGACTTGCAGGGCTGCTATCTCTGCTTGCCATTTTCAGCTGCTGGGCCAAAGAAAGGGGTCACATGTGTGAGGAGGGAAGAGGATGGCCACACCTCTGATCTCACCCACGACTTTCAACTGACAGAGGAAAAGAGTGATAGTGAGGCCCCATAATACTCTGCACGAGGCACTGGGGAGGAGAAATCAATCCTGGACTCTGGGGAGAGAGCCACAGGCAAAAAAAACAATGCCCCCCCCGACCTGTAGCAACCTCGGTAGCCACGGAGACAGGTAAGGGGAACTCAAGAATTCTGCGTAGGTGCCCGACATGCACCTTAGCAATGATGCCATTAGTTGGTAGGGCATGGGCTTGTATTTGTATTGCTGTAGAATAAGTAAGGCTTTGCTCAAGCTACTTGATCTACCTGCCTTTGCTGGTGCAGTTTTAAGCATTTTGCCATGGCACCCCTGAAAAGTCCAGACAACACCCCAGAGTATCCATGGCACACCGGTTTAGAAAGGCTGCTCCAAATCATTTGTTCTTAATTGGATTTGTTCTCAGCTTAAAAACTTAGGTCTCCATAGGCTAAATCAATCCTTGCCTATGTTCTTGGCCTAGGGCCATGACCTACTGTTGTCCGCGAAACAATTTTTAGCAATATTTTCCAGTTTTCCTGCTAATGCTCAATATTAGATCACAAAACAAATTTTAATCAAGAATTGCCTGTTATCATTATTGAAGAAGGTAGAAAAATAGAATCAGTTTCTGAATCAAATTCTGTTGGGGCTGGAAATTGATACACACAAGGCTTCTTGCATAAAACAAAGTTAAAATGAACTTTTCAGTAACTTTACAAGTTTACATGAACAAATTCCTGATATGTCACAATATACAGAAACATTACATTAAAAAAAATACTAACAACATTTATCTTAATGAAACCATCCTTGAACTCCAATCCAGTGTCTTTGCCTAGGGATGATGTCATCAGCCTGTTGCAGGAAGGGAAAAGTTTCCTCAGAACCCCCCCCAGTGATCATACTGCAACACTGTAACTATGTAGGAAGTATGATATTTGTGAAAAACGCAAGAATTGCACAGACACCAGAAAATATGAGATTGTGTCCTCTCTGAGATGGTATTCTAATTTAGGAAATAGATGGTGACTCTGGATGATGCCTGACCAAATACGGTTCTTTCCTTCTGGAGAGAAAAGCAGGTGAAGGCATTGTCAGGTGATGCACTGTGATCTCTGGGAGAATTTTGAAAAGTCATTTCTTCACAGCACCTGCAACTACAGAGGTCAGTGAGGGCTTATTTTACTGCTTTGTTTAGAATATGCAAATACATTGGACATAAGTGGAACTTTTGGTTTTGCTTACATTTTACATTTCCTCTCAATCACCATAGTACGTATCACTCACAGCGTTTAAATTGTGCCCTGATTTTCCTTTCCTGCACAACATAACGATCTGTGGAAATGTTCCAAACCCTGTTGTGTCTAGACAGGCGGTAATAAAACAAACCGTTGACCCACCAGGGATGTTTAACGGGTCTATGGTCACCAACACATCGCTCTCCATCTTTGGAGTATTGATTTTCTGAATGAAGACCTGACCTCTCCTCTCCTGCAATGAATGTTATTGTATCAACGTGAAGTGCACCAGCAACTGCTAATATAATGATGCTGGTCTACTAAAGGAGTCAGCTTTAACTTCATTCACTTGAAATATCAAACCAAGTTCTAATTAAAAAAAAATTAACAATGACGGTATATCCTCCTAAACTTAACTGGTTATTACAAGTAGATGTAGGTCAATATAAAATGCACTGCTGCTGATCCCTTTATCTCAGCAATGGCTGACAAACTTTAAAAATGATTGAACTGCCCCTAAAATGTACATACCCAGAAATCAAAAACTTGAGCAAAACGCTAAGGGCCCATTCACATCACTGGCAGGATTATCAGGTGCCAATAAAGGGAAAAAAGCCTGAAAAAACAAATGCAGCCACCACATTTTAGGTCTAGAAAGCTATAATATATTACATTTTTGTTCTTGGGTTTGCGCTTTAAGTACTGTTTGAAATCCACACAGCTAGTGACCCCTTCCGCTGACATTGTTTCTGTGTATGTCATTGACAATGTTAAAACTTGTTAGCCAATTACCCATTTCTGTTTGCAAACCATCTAATCTTATTAACACTGCTTACAAATGGGCTTTAGATTACACATACCTCTGTGTACATGGAGAGGGCTTTCATTCCTCCATCAGAAACCTCTTAAATAACATGGACTGTTTCCATTGATATAATATGTGGTCGCCACCTTCTTTACTTGGAAAATGATTTCTACGGGAGATGCAAATTGTAGCAGTACATGCATACCATTTCTGTGATTTAAAATGTACAAAGCGTCTTCTCGAGGAAGATCATTTTTTGCAATGAATATAGTGGGAGCCAATCAGTGGATTGAGTAAGGGACTGTTTCTGAGGAATTTACAGTATATACAAAGTTGGCGGGGGGAACAACAAGTAGAGCTAAGGAGGACATTTAGTTTGCTAATTTTATAAAAAGGGCACCACATCAATGGTCAACGATTACAAACTGTTAATTTCTGTGATTTAAAATGTACAAAGCGTCTTCTCGAGGAAGATCATTTTTTGCAATGAATATAGTGGGAGCCAATCAGTGGATTGAGTAAGGGACTGTTTCTGAGGAATTTACAGTATATACAAAGTTGGCGGGGGGAACAACAAGTAGAGCTAAACTCTAATTGGAGGACATTTAGTTTGCTAATTTTATAAAAAGGGCACCACATCAATGGTCAACGATTACAAAATGTTAATTTATAAAATAATCAGTAGAAAATGAAAGCCAATACTGTATGTTCCAGGGTTTTTGACACTTTGCCTTTATCGGAGATTTTGAATTGTGTAACCTCAAATATGGCTGGACTCAATTGGATTGCAAGGTTAATTATATGTAGGTAGTGAAAACCTGCCACCAGTACTATGTGCTCCACTGATTATTTAATAAAACAAACATCATGGCAGACTCTTTGACCACTAGTATGATGCTCATACTGCTTGCTAGTTGGATATTTATTAAGACCCCCTCCTCTTAGGGATGTTCAGGTACTTGTGAAATATACCCAAAGCTATTTTGGCTGTACTTCTTCTGTAGTTCACAGGAGTGCAGTTCGTTCTGCACTCCTGTGACCCATTTTCAGCCCACAGCGGGCTAACGTTTTTTTGTTGGTTACAATGGATTGGCATGGCCAGGAAGTCAAATGCATAGATCCTATGGCCAAAAGACATCACTCTGGTCCACACTTTGAAAACAACTAACAAAAACCTGGGATTGGCACCTGGCCCAGCCTCTCAGCGATCTGCTGAGAGCCTGAGCCAGTCTCTCCTTCTCCCTCCACAGGAGGTGCAGAGCAGAGAGCCAGAAACTGACAGTCCCGGCTCTCTGCTCAGAGCGGAGAGGCAAACTGAGCAAATGATGTTTGATCGCTCAGTTCTCACTGAATTGCTGACGGGGGACAGATGCAGCATTGAATTGATGCTACATCCACCTAGGTGAGTATAAATGTTTTCATACTTCTCTTTTAAATGGTCTTATTATTATTAGAAGAAGATCGAATGACTATTTTGATGTACTTTGATTATGTTTGTAAAAGCATTGTGTATCATAAACAACGGATATGTTTTATTTTCAGAAAATGTGTTTTCACCTTTTTTCCACCCTATAGTATATTGTATCTCAGTGCTACAGATCTCCTCCAGGCTCTCTCAGCCATGTTCGTGTCTACATGCACTTGCTCCATCATTTGATACATGAGTGCTCTGGACTGGTTTCCTGAGAATGACAAAAAAGTCCAACCCTGTGCAGTGTTATCATGGTTGCTTGTAGTCTTGGCCTGGTGGTCATGTAAATGGTGACAACATAGGAGCACTATCAGAAATCAGGGATAGAATTTTGTCAAAGCTTTCATTAACAACGACCTTCATGGCAGGATCACCAGAGTTTTTTATGCAGAGTTGAATACATTTGAAACGGCTTCTGAAATCACAGTAACCTATTAAAGCTTTTAGTGATTGAGTTTTGAAGGACTTTAAGTGCTTCATATCTGAGTCTGCTTTAATTACATATTAGTGGTTTTGTTTTCTGTACAATTTTTATAATAAGGTATTTCACTATAACAGTGTGTTTTGGACAAGGTTTTCTACTCTTGTTGACTTTTGTCAACCTTCATTTTGGCAAAATGATTTAGACACCACTAGTTTTTTTTTTTCTATAGCTATGGCTGAATGTTGACAATCGGAGCCACTGTTGGTGTTATTACATTTTTCGGTGACTCTGGAAATGGAATGGCTCTGAAATCTCATCCACTTTCTCTCAGCTGCTCTCTCTGCCATGTAACATATGAATGGAAGAGAAGACTGTTATATTGGTTACAATGGATTGGCAGGGTCAGGAAGTCAAATTCTATGGCCTAAAGACCGTATGGAACAGGAACAGATTTCTGTGTAATTAACATGCACTATTTGGTCAAAGATTTGTAGACACATATATGAGCTTTTTGCAAATTCCATTCCAAAACCATGAGCGTCAATATGGAGTTGCCCTCCTCTGCACCTATAACAGCCTCTATTCTTCTGGTAAGGTTTTTCCACAGGATTTGGCATTTGTGCTCAGTGTGTTAAAAGAACATTTGGGAGTTGAGATGCTGATATTGGATGAGCAGACCTGGTCACAATCAGTATTCCAACTCCTATCCTAAAGATTTTTAGTAGTAGTGAGGCCAGGGCTTTGTACAAACCACCTTATTTTCACCACACCAAACTGGCCAAACTATAGCTTTATGGAGCTGGCTTTTTACACAGGGACACAGTCATGCTGAAACAGAAAAGTGCCTTCCCTGTTGCTACGAGGTTTAAGTGGCACAATAACCTATCTAATGTCACACAGTCTAGTGTCAATGGAGATTGCTTAGCTATGTGCTTACCTTTCTTCACCTGGTTTTGGAATGCTATGCCCAACTAGCTCATATTGGTGTGATGGTCAGATGTCCACAAAGTTTTGGCCAAATAGGTCATGGCCTGGGGTGACAGAGCTGGCAAGGGAAGCACAGAGCAACCCATATATCATGTTGTTGATTTTCAGTAACATATTTTCATATAGAAAAATTGATTCCAGACTGACCCCTGATAGCAGAAGCAATGCTACTGGATCTTCATTGTTTTGGTCAATACCCCTAGAACCAAAGTGCTACAAGGGAAGGGAAAATGTTTGGCTTTCTCTTCTATTCCTCAGTTCTTGATGCACTGTCACAGACCAGGCAAATTTTAAACTTCTCCACCCCTGGTCTGAGCAGACCCTGCATAGCTATGATTCCCGATCTCTTAGTCTAAGGCTGTGTTCACACTAGTGAGAATTGGATGCAGGTTTCCCGCATCCAATTTGCAATAGCAGGAGATTATGACCGGCTCTCTATGTAGCCGGTTCAGACATCTCCAGAGCAGCTCCGGTGTGAATTTGCACAGGGGTCCTGTACGTCTTTTGGTCTGTCTCAGGTTCGAACTCAGCACAAAATTTGGGCTGGAATCAGATCTGAAACGGTGAATGGGGACGCACCAGACCCCTGCTGTGAGCCGGAGTGTGCTCCAGTGTGAACCCAGCCTAATACAAGGAGCATGCACCAACAGGTCTTGTTTTTAAACACTACCTTTGCATTCAAACATAGCACTGTTGAAATGCATGTGTTAGAACACAAGATGCAGCAAAAAATTGCATTTGACCTGCTTTGCAAATGCAAACATATCTCACTAGGGCCTGCTGCATCCAACGAAATCCAAAACAGGTCAAACATAGCCACAGAACTGTCATACACACTACATTTTTGAAATAAATGTAAATCTGCTGTCCTACATTTGACATGACTTTAAAAAGAGAGAATGAGAGCACAGCATCAGTCACTGATAGAGAAGAAACAGTAAGGCACAGAGTAATTGGGGTTAAGATTGACAAGATCTGGTGAATTCCTAGTTTCCCCTCTTTAGGCCTAGTGGGTGAGATGAGTAATGATGTGCCTCCAAAGGGAAGGAATTAGTAAACAGGTGATAAGTCCACAGTCTAGTGGGGTCCGGTCCATGATCAAGGAAGCATGATGGGTTGGGTGCATTATCTGGCCTGTGGTCCT
Source organism: Glandirana rugosa (assembly GCA_018402905.1). Lineage (NCBI taxonomy): Eukaryota > Metazoa > Chordata > Amphibia > Anura > Ranidae > Glandirana > Glandirana rugosa. Next base: position 175,720 of record BLSH010232188.1, read on the forward strand.
ATATGATAGGCTACTGCCAAAGGGTGCTGGTGAGGCACATCTGGAATATTGTGCAATGTCTACTACTGCAAAAGAAACCCTCTCTGTCCTTAACAGTCACCATCCAGACACCCCAATTCACTTCTATGTAGATTTTAAAAGGCTTTATCCCTCTGTGTCATAATTAAAAAGCTCTTCCCCTTTGTGTAGGTTTCAGATCTCCATACAAAACGCCATCGTTGAACATGGTACAAACAGAGCCATTTATATCCTCCTCTGACATGCCAGCGTTGCTCTCAGACAGTGACAAAAATTTTAGTCACGTTGCTGTGTCTCCTCGTTCATTTCAAGGTCTGTTAGAAATCAATAGCTATCTGGAGGATGCCGGTTTATGGTTTCTTACAAGAAAACCCAGGGGGCGCCCTGGATAACCTCTCACCCCGCACTCTGCGCTCTGCCACTTAAACGTAACAGCAGCCCGGGACCTTTTGGCGAGATACAGTGGATTATTATAATTAAATGGCTTAAAGGATTGTGACATGACTGGTCGGAATGAATGCATGGCCCAAATGATTAAACAGTCTGCATCGGGAGAATCTTGACATGAGGCTTAACCCCTACTAAACAGTGAGAGGAAACAGTGTATTCTGCAGAGCGCTGGGGAAAGCATATGGAATTAAAAGGAATAGAAACAAATTGCTTCTGCTGACTTGTTTCTAATGGTGCAACCTTTGGGTGGAATCCTTATCCTTCCTGCTTGTCAAGTCTATGACCTGGAACATGCACATGCAGAACAAGGGTTGTAGCATTCAATATATGCAAGTTTGCTCTAGATCAGTGACCCACTAAGTGTGGAAGAAAGGGTCAGTATAACAGCCCCAGAGCCTGCCCCTGAAAAAACAAGTCATCAATAGTAGCTACCCTGTTTTATCTTGTTGTTTTATTATTTAGAGGCATGCTAGCTTTAATTTGTTTTATCAGTTAATTTAGCTTAATTGAGGGGAATTTATGCACTGGGCATGGCTCAGTATTATCTGTACACTTTAAAATGGTTCTAAAGTTAGTACTTTTCTACCTTAATGCATTCGCTGAATTAAGGTAAAAAAAACATTTTGCCATTTGCTGTGACCTTCTTCTGCCGGGTCTTCTCTCCTCTCTCCCCACTCTCACAAGCTTAACTGAGAGCAGCAAGAACCGTTGGCTCCTGCTGCTGTCAGTCAAATTATATAGAGTAGAGAGCAGGGGGTGGGGTCGAGTCATGCTGTGTATGTTAACGGACACACACAGCCAGGCTCGGGGTCAAGCTTGCACATCTGCCCCCATAAAAAGTGCTCGCTATGGGGGCAGACACAGAAGAGGAGGAGCCAAGATCGCTGGAAGGGGACCCCAGAAGAAGAGGTTCAGGGCTGCTCTTTGCAATACCTTTGCACACAGCAGGTGAGTATAAAATGTTTCTTTTTAATATATAAAAATGCCTTTACGTAGGCTTTAAATACATATTGAGGGCCTCTCTTACTCTGCACTTCTATAATCGCATTTGGTTCCAAATAGCCCAGGTCACACCTACCATAATACTGTGCTCCACCAAAGCAATAGATTTACATTAATGACCATTTGACAGTAGCACATACACACCTTTTGTTCACTCTATTCAGCGAAAGTGAAGAAAGGAAGCTCAGTGTGAGCTTCAAGCTACACTAGTTGGAGCTTGAGCAAGGCTGAGGATGGTTTTCTTGCCTCCTTGTAACAGCGTTGGGCCAATCAATGAGCACCAATGTCATCACATGTTGAGAGGAAGAGGAGTGATTCACATGTGTCTCTATACCCTCTTTTCCTGCAGATGTAAAGAGTGCCCCCTTGTCCTCTGTAATAACCTGAAAGTGAAAAACGCAATACAAAGTTTTCCATATAGACCACTTATCTATTTATACATGGTGCCCATATTCCTCCTTAGTCACCTCCTCTTAAGAAATAATAAATTCAGTTCCTCTAACCTTTCCTCATAGCTGAGCTCCTCCGTGCCTCTTATCTGTTTTGTTGCCCTTGCAGAGTAAAGCTCCACTGTAAGTCCACCCAAAACCATTATTTAGTATTGAGTGGATGTTAGTGGGTGAGACACCCAGGGACTCACTCCCCTGAAAACTGTTCACATTTTACAGCTGGATACTTGGTAATATAAGTAAGGTTTTCTTGCCTCCTTGTAACAGTGTTGGGCCAATCACTGAGCACCAATGTCATCACATGTCGAGAGGAAGAGGAGGGAATCACATGTTTCTCCATACCCTGAAGTACTAGGCATGCTTTTCACTCTTAGCAGTCAAACGGGGTGGCGGGGATTGAAGGAAAGGATTGAGATACTGTGCTGTTCAATTGCTGTTCTGCTTGTGGGTGCAATTATACAGCATCAGATTGTAAGCTCTAACGAGCAAGGCCCTCTGATTCGTCTTGTACCAAATTGTGATGTAACTGTACTGTCTGCCTTCATTTTGTAAAGCGATGCGCAAACTGTTAGTGCTATATGAATCCTGTATAATAATATAAATATTAATTAGAGACAGATAGAAAATGAGCTTGTAAGGGAGGCACCTAGGTTTGTAGCTACACCACTGTTTGAAAAGAGTTTAAAGATGATTTTTCGACCCTGTTGTGTGTGGTTTGCCTTATCCTTTTTTTGAACTGCAGCATAACATAAGGGGTTATGAATAAAATATACATTTCCATACATTGATCTCACGTGTATGTACTTTACTCTTATGGAAAATGAGTCTCCTTAATGCTGGGAGCTGCTGGATGTAGTCCAAAGTCCTCCCAGCATCTCCCATCAAAAATGAAGAGGCTCAGCATATTTTTAGCTTCCTCCAGAAAGCTGAGAAAGAAAGTCGGGTTTGTTCCGCTCTCCTCTTGAGGACAGCCCTGAGGCCATAATTAACTGATACACAGGAACAGAAATTTGCTTTTAGGGAGTGAATGTGAGATAAAAAAAAAAAGCTTATAAAATGTGTTGTGCTTCCTTGTCGTTTTAGAAGAAGCTTAGAAATGCAGTTTACTGAATAAGGGTCAGGCATGCATGGAACTCTGGGTAAAAACAGCAAGCTACATGTATAAAAGTGAGAGCAACTTAAAGGTTAAAGCATGTCACTAAAATCTGATTTAAGCTTTAATTTTAAAATCATTTCAATGTTTGTAAATCTGCAGCTTTTGTTAAAAACCCTTGGCGATCTTGCTATGAAGGCCCTTATTTAGGCACTTTCTGTCTTAGGGCGACAACACTCTTTACCTTTCTCTCAGTTGTGCTCCTGAGTTTTCACCCTGTCAGAAGGCTTCTGATGGAAACCAAAAGAGGCCCACATTACACAGGCATGGTCCACTGTTGTCAGCATCAGCTAATCTTCGTTGTTGGAGTACATGTAGACAGGAATCGGTGACAAATTGGCTGCAGAAGGTCAACAGCACTGAGAACACTGCCAAGGATGACAAAAAAGGGACACTCAAGCATTTTTTCATTAGAAAATGGCAATTGATTATTACACAGTGATAGGGTTCACATCTGCCTTAAAGAGGAACCTCACTACGCCCGCCCATCCCCCAATCCCAATACCCCCCATCCCTATTATATTGGGTTCTGTTAACAAAGCATACTCAGCTGCTCAGAGGATCCAGCACTGTTCTGCAGTGATCTGTTGTTTGGGTGTCAAAACCTCATTCCTGTGTTGCCATCTTGGTCCCCCACAGCCAGCTGCCTTCTCCAGGTTCAGGCATCCCAGCTCCAGATGACTAATGCAGCTCTGCCCCACCCCCAGATGCTTTGTGAAGTGATGAGGTTGTCCTAGGGTGCTGCTGGAACCCATGTCATTCTGCCCAAAACCAGAATGCCATTGGGGTAGCGGGCTTGCCTGGAAAAAAAAACAGCAGCTATTGTTATTGCAGAGGGGGTCCGGACCATAGACCCTAAGTCAATTTTACGTAGTTACATAGTTAGTCAGGTTAAATAAAGTCCATCTAGTTCAACCAATAAAAAAATCAAACAATAGAAAACCTCCATATACACAATCCTGTACTCACACTTGATCCAGAGGAGGGGAAAAAACAATAATGCATGAGCTAATTTGCTCCAGTGGTGCAAAGAAGTGCAAAGAAGTGGGCTGTGAAGAAGCCTTTCTGTATGTGGTGTTTAAATCTCTTTTCCTCTAGACGTAAAGTGTTCCTCCTTGTCCTCTGTAATGGCCTGATGAAAAACACAACACCGAGTTCACTTTTTGGACCGCTTATCTATTTATACATGGTGATCATATCCTCCCTTAATAGTCTCTTCTCAAAAAATAATAAATTTAGTTCAGCTAATCTTCCATCATATCTGAGCTCCTCCATGCCTCTTATCAATTTGATTGCCCTTGCGGAGTAAAGATCCACCCAAAGCCTGGGTTTAGTATTGGGTGGATGTTAGTAAGCTGAGATACCCAGGGTCTTTCTCCCATGAAAATCGTTCACATTTTACTGCTGGATACTTGGAAGTATAAAAGTGACCACAGCCAGAGCTGTACTTAGCCTAATGAAGGGGTAGGCAACCTTAAAGAGGTGGAAATCTGCCTGAACAACATGGGAGAAGTCAAAGATCACCGGGCACAGTGTCGCCTCCTCAGACCTGATTTAAACCTCTAATTGCCGTACTATCGTGTAGCAATTGCATGCATTGCATGACAGTCATGGATGGACATATCGCCTCCTCAGCACCTGTCTAACACACTCGGATCGCTTTTCAGGGGAGCAGCAGTGCTGCACTTGTGAATGAACCCTTACTGTTCTGAGCCCCTATAAGGCTGCTTTCACACTGATGTGCTGTGGTTTACCCACACCGCGGGTGCAGTGCAGTGTACCTGCAACTTTCCTGGGTTTGCTGCGCTTTACCATAGACTTCTATCATATCCTGCAGGTGTGATGCACTTTCTGAGAGTGCACTAAAACTCCTGCACAGTGTGGGTAAACAGCAGCACTATACTATTACGCCCGGTGTATTACCTCACACTGACCTGAAGATCTCTTCTTTTCTGCTGCTGGCACCACTCTGGAGACCACTAGCGGGGATAAGAGGTGGAGTGCAGTTGGTATCACTGTGCATTGGACAGGAGCCAGCACTACAGAGGAGGCACTGGCTTGTGTGGCTCTTGCACCCTACTACAACTGTACAAGTAATCCCTCTGCATTGCCCTCTGTTTGATGCTCTAGAATGGTGGATCAGCAAGCCCAGACCATCACCTACCAGTCACCTGTCCGCGATCTACTGGTTGCTGACCCCCGCCCTAATGGAACCATTAAACCAGTGTCTGCCGTAGCAGGGTTAGAGGGGGCAACAACAAACTGTTATTGTTTCTTTCGTATTTTGTTTCCATTGTCTGTCGACCTCTGGGTATTTGTGGCTAAATTCAGGCAGAGAGCTGTTCATGGGATGTTGAGAGGAAGGCAAAAGGCCCGTTCATGGCCATGGCAGAAATTTTACCCCATAAGGCTGGATTCACACCTATGCATTTTTATTGCTTTTTGCATTTTGCAGATTTGCACTACAGTTCATTTAACATGGTTTCCTATGGAACACGTTCTGTAGTGCAAATCTGAAAAATGCATAGGTGTGAATCCAGCCTGAGCGTGGATCGCTCTTCAGAAACTAACACTAGTTCATACGTGTGGCTATTGTTACCACCCCTCTGCAAACTGACCCAAAGTGGATTGCTTTTCAGAGGGAGTTTGGTAGACTATGAGGAGGAGCCCCCTCACCGCCTGTTATAATCACCATCAAAGGAAAACAGGGGGGGCACATAAAAGGTAGCGTTGGGTTTTAATGCTTTACCGGTTTATAAATATTAATTCGAAGGCAGTACCTCCAGAAGCCTTTGGATTAGCATGACAGCCAGTCAGCTAGAATTGTCAGGAGAGGTCAGTATCAAGGACAGCACACCTATTAATTCAGCACAGGTTTAGTTCAACAATTCTCTGTGGCTTCTTCTGTGATGATGAGATGTAACTGGTCACACTTGGTGTTTGCGTTGTTGAAGATTTGTGAAGTTGGCAAGGCGCAGTAGACTCTCACTGAGTTCCTAATAAATATCCCACTGTGTTTCCATTTCCTCTGTAGGTTAACACAAGCCCCAGATAATACATTTTCCACTGCAGAACACAAAAGAACACAAAGCTTAAAACTCTGTGCTACATAACAAGACACCGTGAGCTGGGAATAGGAATTGTCAGATCTGTTGCTGCTGTTGGGGTCAGATTTAAAGATGAGTGTATCTGTTGACCCCATGCCAGCCTTTTAGTAAGGACTTATGACATGCAGTGAGTACACTTTATATGTAAATGTGCAATTAAAGTGACTCTATCATTAGATCTAAAAGTTAAAAGAGCAAATTACTTTAAAGAAAAGCTCTAATATTTACCTGTTCTGCAACCTGTACCGCTGATCTTTGCACTCCACTGTGGCTGAAGAATCTTTAGCATTGAACATACTACTAGAAGTGTCCAGTTGCTTGAGATAACACTGCAGAAACTTGCACGTTCACTGGATTGCTGACAATAACAGGTATGTTTTGCACTTATGAACAGATATAAAAAAAAAAAAATTAACAAACCAAAAGGGAGCAAATAGTTAATTGTTAAGATTTAAATACACTTTAACGCAGATCCTCATCCTAAAAAATACTTACTTCCCCCTGGTTGCACCTTCCTCCCTCTTCCATAATTGGAGTTTGTTCCGTCACTTCTGCAGTTTTTTTTTTTTTTTTTACCTTTTCAGTGCTGCGGCCCAGAATGTCCTTCTTTCTCCCCTAGACGAGAATGATGTACACCCCTAACTTCCTCCTGTAATGTCTACACTATACATCCCAAGAAGCAGAGTGACGAGTGTCAGCAAGTTACGAAATTCTGTACATGCCCTCCCTGACAGCTACTGGAACTAGCATAGAATCCAGTAAAATATCTGCACACCTGAGGCTGCATTTTTGCATATGCGCACAAATAGCTTAACCCAGGGGCGTAACGATAGGGGTTGCAGGGGTTGCAATTGCAACCGGGCCCCGAACTCAAGCGGGCCCGTGTGCCTCCCTTGTACACCTGGATAGAAGGGATGGCGGGGGTGGCATTTAGAGGAACCAATCTTCTCCATTTTCCTCCTAATGCAGGAGATTGGTTCCACTATATGCTGCCCCCACCGTCCCTCCTATCCAGGTTACTTGTCTTCTGCTGTTCCCAGGGTCCCTGTGTGCTTCCCTGGTCCCCCCACAGAGCTGCTGTCTTCCCCCCTCCTGTTGAAGATGTGTCATGATGAGAGATGGGAAGGGGTCGTTAAATTTGTCGTTTACCGGCTCCTTCCTTTTCTGAATGGACAGAGTCAGTGATTGGTACCAATTGGTTCACTCATAACTGAAGCATAGTAAACTGTTTTTACTATACTTCAGTTTCTGAATGAATAGGAGGCTCTGTACACAACTATTTGTTTATTTGGTGGGACTGTAATAAAGGGACCCGCAATGGGAGTAAAGGGCCGCAGGATCAGTGGGAAGAGAGAAGGGCCCTGGCAGGGCTCAGGGGGGCCCTTCATAATTTCTTGCACCGGGGCCCTGAAGGCTTTAGTTACGCCTCTGGCTTAACCCCTGCAAGGTTTCTGCTGTGCTTCAGTACATCTGTCCACACACGAGACACTTAAAGATGGCAACATGGTAGAGAAGGGTGCAATGATTTCAGGGGACTCGAGTTTCTTTTTAAGCACTTACCAACCGGAAGGTTTGCCAGCTTTAGGACCAGAGCACTTTTTGCGATTCGGCGCTGCGTCGCTTTAACTGACAATTGCGCGGTCGTACGATGTTGCACCCAAACAAAATTTGCGTCCTTTTTTTCCCACAAATAGAGCTCTCTTTTGGTGGTATTTGATCGCCTCTGTGTCATTTCTGATCGCCACTATAAACAAAAGAAGAGCGACCATTTTGCAAAAAAAAACAAATTTCTTACTTTTTGCTAAAATTCAAATCCAAAAAAAAAAATATAAAAAGACATTTTTTTTCACCGGTTTTGGCCGATTTGTATTCTTCCTCATATTTGTGATAAAAAAAATCACAATCGGTGTTTATTGATTGGTTTGCGCAAAAGTGGCCGCATTTACGGATGATGAGAATTAATTTCTGGGGTTTTTATTTATTTATTTATTTTTACTAGTAAAGGCGGCGATCTGCGATTTTTAGCGGTACTGCTAAATTGAAATTTAAATGTCCACTGATTACTGTATAAATGTCATTGGCAGTGAAGGGGTTAACCTGAGGGGGAGAGCTAGGGGTTAACTACATTCCCTGGGTGTGTTCTTACTGTGGGGGGAGTTGGGCTACCATGGGCATGAGAGAACTAACTGATCCCAGTGACAGGGATCAGTAGATCTCCCATGCCTGCACTAACAGAATGGGGAACCGCCGCGTTTACATCGGCGGTTCCCCGTTCTTTGCCTGTGGCCTCTCATCGCGGCTCGCCGGCGGACATCAGGTCCTCCCGAGCCACGGGCACACTCCTCCTAGCAGCCGTTCACAGATCACCGTCTTTTTACGGCGATTCGCGTACAGCAACCCGACTGCCGCCGTGAAAACACGGCAGGCGGTCGGGAAGTGGTTAAACAAAAGGGTTACAATTTTTTTTCACATGATTCAATAAGGTATATATCAGGCTTATTTAAACATTTTATTATTTATGAAAGTGCAACCCTAAAAGTTGGGACAAAATATAAAAATCGACATAAAAACAAAATACAATGATATGCAAATCTCAAAAACCCATATTTTATTCACAATAGAAAACACATCAAATGTTTAAACTGAAAAATGCACCATTTTGAGAAAAAAATAAGGTAATTTTGAAATTGATGGCAGCAACTCAAAAAAGTTGGGACAGGGTCATGTTTACAACAGTGTAGCATCCCCTCCTCTTTTAACAACACTCTGTAAATGTCTGGGAACTGAGGAGACCAGTTGCTGGAGTTTGGAGAGGAAAGTTGATATAGGATCCTAACTGCTCAACAGTCCTAGGTAGAGTTGAGCGAACCCGAATTGTAAAGTTCGGGTCTGTTCCGAACTTTGGGGTGTCCGTGACCCGGACCTGAACCCGGAAATTTGAAAAAAAGTTTGGGTTTGGGTTCTGGGTTCGGTTATTTGATCCCGCCTGTTGAATAGCTGCAGAGCAGCCAATCAACAAGCGTTTGCCCCTAGAAGCCATCACAGCCATGCCTACTAATGGCATGGCTGTGATTGGCCAGTGCATCATGTGAGCCAGCCTCTTTATAAGCTGGAGTCACTTAGTGCTGCATGTCACATGCTTGTACGTCGTGATTCACTGAGGTCGAATATTTCTCCGACCGAGTGTACTACGTGACCGGTTAGTGTCGGTACGGTAATCATCCGTACCGACACTACCGAAGATCCCCGTTTGCGAACAACTAACCGACGAGACGTCGATAAGTTGTCCGCCCTAGTTTATTGGCTTGGGTCTTGGGTTTGGGTTTGAAAAAAAGTTTAAAGGCCCAAGTCCAGGCCCAGTGCCTGTGGGGTTTCAAGCCTTGTCTGGGCTTGAAATGTTAAGCCCAAGCGAGTTGAGATGGATCCTGACAACTCGTCAATCCTAGGATATAGTTGAAAGGAGAGGTTTGAGGTCGTTGAC
>BLSH010232188.1:192760-205422 GCA_018402905.1 Glandirana rugosa
CCACCGAACACCGTTTGAAATTTGCTGTGAAAAATACCTATAGAAATTCTTTACCGAAAGAAGAACGGTGAGAAGGTATTTCCGGTCTGGAAGAGTGGCAAGAAGAAAGCCATTTCTTAAAGATATCCATAAAAAGTGTCGTTTAAAGTTTGCCACAAGCCACCTGGGAGACACACCAAACGTGGAAGAAGGTGCTCTGGTCAGATGAAACCAAAATCGAACTTTTTGGCAACAATGCAAAACGTTATGTTTGGCGTAAAAGCAACACAGCTCATCGCCCTGAACACACCATCCCCACTGTCAAACATGGTGGTGGCAGCATCATGGTTTGGGCCTGCTTTTCTTCAGCAGGGACAGGGAAGATGGTTAAAATTGATGGGAAGATGGATGGAGCCAAATACAGGACCATTCTGGAAGGAAACCTGATGGAGTCTGCAAAAGACCTGAGACTGGGAAAGGAGATTTGTCTTCCAACAAGACAATGATCCAAAACATAAAGCAAAATCTACAATGGAATGGCTCACAAATAAACATATCCAGGTGTTAGAATGGCCAAGTCAAAGTCCAGACCTAAATCCAATCAAGAATCTGTGGAAAGAACTGAAAACTGCTGTTCACAAACGCTCTCCATCCAACCTCACTGAGCTCAAGCTGTTTTGCAAGGAGGAATGGGCAAAAATTTCAGTCTCTTTCCACTTCATGATTGTGTCCCACTTGTTGTTGATTCTTCACAAAAAATTACAGTTTTATATCTTTATGTTTGAAGCCTGAAATGTGGCAAAAGGTCGCAAAGTTCAAGGGGGCCGAATACTTTCGCAAGGCACTATACATTTAGTGGAATTACACTGTCTCAGTTACTTCTGTCTCTCTCCATGCCTTCAGAGTAGGGTTGCCACCTCATCCCTTTAAACCCGAACACATATGAATTACACAGCTTCTGAGGCTAATTTAATGCAGATAGGGCACCAAGTGAGTTTAATTACCACCTTAATCAGCTACAGAGCCTGTGTAATTAATATGTGTTTGGTTTTAAAGGAATGAGGTGGCAGCCCTACTTCAGAGACATGCTCAGTGATGTTGAGATCAGGGCTTTGTTTGGGGCATTCCATCTCTTCTAGGACTCTTGGTTCTTTATTTCACTGAAGATAATTCTACAGTATCTTACAAAAGTGAGTACACCCCTTACATTTTTGTAAATATTATATCTTTTCATGTGACAACATAAAGAAATGAAACTTTGCTACAATGTAAAGTAGTGAGTGTACAGCTTGTATAACACACAGCCATTAATGTCTGAACCACTGGCAACAAAAGTGAGTACACCCCTAAGTGAAAATGTCCAAATTGGACCAAAAGTGTCAATATTTTGTGTGGCCACCATTATTTTCCAGCACTGCCTTCACCTTCTTGGGCATGGAGTTCACCAGAGCTTCACAGGTTGCCACTGGAGTCTTCTTCCACTCCTCCATCACTGCAGCTGGTGGATGTTAGAGGCCTTGCGCTCGTCCACCTTCCATTTGAGGATGCCCCTCAGATGCTATAGGATTTAGGTCTGGAGACATGCTTGGCCAGTCCATCACCTTTACCCTCAGCTTCTTTAGCAAGGCATTGGTCATCTTGGAGGTTTGTTTGGGGTTGTTTTCATGTTGGAATACTGGCCTGCGGTTCAGTCTCCGAAGGGAGGGCATCGTGCTCTGCTTCAGTATGTCACAATACATGTTGGCATTCATGGTTCCCTCAATGAACTGTAGCTCCCCAGTACCCGCAGCACTCATGCAGCCCCATACCTTGACACTCCCACCACCATGCTTGACTGTAGGCAAGACACACTTATCTTTGTACTCCTCACCTGGTTGCTGCCACACATGCTTGACACCATCTGAACCAAATAAGTTTATCTTGGTCTCTTCAGACCACAGGGCATGGTTCCAGTAATCCATGTCCTAAGTCTACTTGTCTTCAAGCTTTCTTGTGCATCATCTTTAGAAGAGGCTTCCTTCTGGGACGTCAGCCATGCAGACCAGTTTGACGCAGTGTGCAACATATGGTCTGAGCACTGACAGGCTGACCCCCCCACCCCTTCAAGCTCTGCAGCAATCCTGGCAGCGCTCATGCGTCTATTTCCCAAAGACAACCTCTGGATATGACACTGAGCACGTCCACTCAACTCCTTTGGTCGACCATGGCGAGGCCTGTTCTGAGTGGAACCTGTCCTGTTAAACCGCTGTATGGTCTTGGCCACCATGCTGCAGCTCAGTTTCAGGGTCTTGTTAATCTTATTATAGCCTAGGCCATCTTTATGTAAAGCAACAATTTTTTTCAGATCCTCAGAGAGTTCTTTGCCTTGAGGTGCCATGTTGAACTTCCAGTGACCAGTATGAGAGAGTGAGAGCAACAACACCAAATTTAACACACCTGCTCCCCATTCACACCTTGTAACACTAACGAGTCACATGACACCGGGGGAGGAAAATGGTTAATTGGGCCCAATTTGGACATTTTCACTTAGGGGTGTACTCTCTTTTGTTGCCAGCGGTTTAGACATTAATGGCTGTGTGTTGAGTTATTATGAGGGGGGCAGCAAATTTATACTGTTATACAAGCTGTACACTCACTACTTTACATTGTAGCAAAGTGCCATTTCTTCAGTGTTGTCACATGAAACGATAGAATAAAATATTTACAAAAATGTGAGGGGTGTACTCACTTTTGTGAGATAGTGTATATACATGTTCGTGGTTGTCATGGTTCATTGTCCTGCTGATGCCTCCCTGATGGTATTGCATGATGAATAGGTATCTGCCTGTACTTTTAATTACTCTAACACAACTCTAACTCCATCTGCACAAATGCAACCTCAAACTTGCAAGGAACCCTAATGATTTACTTTTGTCTGCAGAAATTCATCTTTGTACCATTGGCAAAAAACTGCCCTCACTTACAGACAAATATTTCAAATTTGGACTCATCAACCTAGAGTACCTGCCATTATTTTCTGCAAGCAGTTCTTGTTCTTTCATGCATAGGTGAGTCGCTTTGCCTTGTTTCCACATGAAAGAATATGGCTTTTTAAATGCAAGATTTCCATAAAGACCACTTCTGACCAGACAGCTCTTGAATATTTTGCCTGTTAGATGCCCTGTTGATGCAGTAAGACCACCCCGTGTCTTGTTGTTGTGCTCAGACTCATTGTGTAAGATTTTTACATTGAACTTTCTTCAGAGACCTCCGATTTTTTAGTAAAGCATGGCTTTTTCTCACCCAGCTACACAACTGATTCTGTTTGTTTTAATGATTGCATTTTACCAAACTGTGCATGTTATTTTGTTGTTCATAAGCTCCTATTTGGTGCAACTGTTTGATCATGCAGCAGATTATATGACTGTAAAAACTTTAACTGTGTTTGAGAATTGATGCTGTTTTAAAGACAAAGGATGGATACACCAAGTATTGAGTGATGTTTTTTTTTCACTTTTCAGGTTAATTGAGTAAAAAAAAAACTATTCTTGAGTTTCCAGCATTTTTTCTCAAGTGGCTAAAACTTGCACAGTACTGTATATATAATGATATGATCAATCCTAGTAAAAAAAAATTGCACTCCCATTACATCTAGATTCCGCAAAGTGGTCAATATTGACTCCCAAATTTCATTGAAGCTATCCAAGGGGTTAAAAAATGACTTAGGGTTAGGAAATGTTGATAGGAGATAAATGATGGCATAGGGGTGCACAGCCCATTGCTTTAGAGTGTGCGTGCCAAAGCTCAAATGCATGGTACCAATCACTGTGTTCATTCAGAAAGGTAAGGGGTCGGTAAATGACATTACCACTACCCCCACTCATCCTGAAACATCGAGAAGGGAAGCTGGCAACGCTGTGGTAGGGAGCTCTGGGCCGCATGGGGTGATTAGAGTGTGCCCACGCACACCCGGCACACCCTGTGCGCATGCCTATAAATGATGAAATGATGGAAATCCTTTTCTACTGTAGCCAGCTGAACTTGAGTCAGCACAAAAAAATATTATGCTGCCCCTCCCTCCACACACACACACAGCAAGGGCTGATTTCTCCTCGTCCAGGGGTAAGGAATAAGCAGGCGTACTTGCATTTTTGGGGGATTTCATCCACCACCAGTGACTACTAGCATCTATTTTAAAGGGTCAACATAGTGTCCCTGCCTACAAGGAGAGTACTGGCTCTTGGGGCTGCACGGAACAAGGTACGTATTCCTGCTTATTTCTTTACCCCCTACACAAAACAAGCAATTAGACCTTGCTGGGCAGGGAGCCATGAAATAGTATTTTGTGCTGACTGGGGTTAAGCTTTAATACTGTATATTATAAGCTGAAGTTCTAGCTGCATGTAGTTTGCTATCCCTGGTTCCGCCCTTCTTTCCCCCATCAATGCTCAAATTTTTTTAAATAAAACCTCTCTGTTCTCATTGCATTCTTTATTTAGGCGTAGTTATATCATTACTGGGTCCCTTTGCTTCTCTATACAATGCATCAAGTTTATGGCTGGTGGAAGAGGCTGGGAGGGTGCCGTACATTGATTTTTTTTATTTAATTTGTGTTTATTGAGTAATGAAGGGTTCAGAAGAATAACAGTGCATACATTAGGGTGTAAAAAACTCTTATGTCAATCCAAAGTAGAACAGTAACATACAGTATATAATAAGTATAACATAATAGTTCCACAAGGTGCGTTTTTACCAATAAGAGAAGAGAGTGTAGAAGTTGGTGAAAAAAGGAAAAGAGGGAGTAAGTGGGGGGAAACAGGTAGAGAAGAAGGAGGGAGGAGAGAGGGGAAGCTGGCGGGGTGAGGCAGTGTTTCTACAAGTAAGTATAACGTTTCATGTCTAAATCAGAGGGGGTCAGGTAACATGCATATCTCTGTCTTTGAAACAGCATATATATAGAGGACCTCAATTATAATTGTATATTATATTCCAGTCCATTTCTAAGTAACCAATGGGGTGTCAGCTGGAGAAGTCTGCATAATGGTTTTGTATAGGGTTGTCCCGATACCGATACTAGTATCAGTATCGGTGCCGATACCTAGCATTTACACGAATACTTGTACTCGTGCAAATGCTCCCAATGCCTCATCCGATACTTGGACACTAGGATGACCGGAGGAGGGGGGCTTAACACAGAGGAGGACACAGCGGGGAGGATACAGGGACACTCAGGGATGATCGGTGCAGCGTTGGGGGAAATTACAGTCAGCGATCTCCCCTCCGCTGCATTCAGCTGCTTTATTGAAAGCTGCACAGGGAGAGTGTCCCTGTATCGTCCGCTGTGTCCTCCTGTGCTACTCTGGTTCCCATGTCCACCTCTGAGTTCTCCTCCAGTCCCCCCCCCCCTCCGGTCCCGATCTGTACTCCCCTGGTCCCACCCCCCTCCGGTCCCGATCTGTACTCCTCCGCCCCCCCCTTCGGTCCTGATCTGTACTCCTCCGCCCCCCCTTCAGTCCCGATCTGTACTCCCCTGGTCCCTCCTCCTCCGGTCCCCCCCCCTCCCCTCCGATCCCCTCTGTTATCCCTTTGTCCTGGGATTGTTCAGGATGGAGAGCGGAGGAAAGAGCCGGTAAATCTGTCATCTACCGGCTCTTTCCTTTTCTGAATGAACAGAGTCAGTGACTCTGTCCATTCATAACTGAGCATTGTAAACTGTGTGTTACGATGTCTCAGTTTATGAATGGAGAGGAGCCGCTGTCTCCTCTTCATTCATCTTCAGTGCAGCTCAGAAAGGGACTGGGGAATCTCTATCCTCAGCCCTTTTCTCCCTGTCTTAAAGGGGAGATGTTGGGACCCCTGACATCTCACCAAAGCCCCCCCCCCAATAGGGGTGATAAAAAAAAAAAACGCAAAAAAAAAAAATTTACAGTAAAATTGTAAAAATAATTTAAAAATAAAATAAAAAAACAATGGCATCGTCCACTCCCAAAAAAAAGAAAGCGTTGTAAAAAAACTATAAATTGTATAAAATAATAAAAAAATTAATTGTAAAAAATAAAATAGTGAAAAAAAACTTCAATTAAAAACTACTGACAGTCCACGCCTCATCAGCGCCACCTATCATTGCCCATCAGTGCTGCATACTAGTACCACTGTCACATGACATTAAAAAAAGTATTGGTAATCGGTATCGGCGAGTACTTGAAAAAAGGTATCGGTACTCGTACTCGTTCTTAAAAAAGTGGTACCGGGACAACCCTAGTTTTGTATTTGGAGGAAGTGGTAAATTCACTCCAAGGGGACGATGTTGTGAAGTGCCTTATGTTATCACCTCTAGCAGAGTAAGTCAGTTCTTCCATGAGGTGAATCTCCCTCACTTTCTGTAGCCAAGATTTTACAGAGGGCATGTTTTGCTGACCCCATAGTGTTGGAATTAATGTTTTCGCTGCATTGAGTAAATGTGGAGTGATGTTTTTTCTGTATACCCCAGCCGATACCTTTGTGCAGTGGAAAAGAACCTCCCATGGGTCAGCAGCGACAGGAGTGTCGGTGATCAAGTTTATAATTTCCAATACGTCCATCCAGAAAGGTCTAATGATAGGGCAGTTCCACCAGATATGTGCATGAGGGGCTGTGTCCCCGCAGTTCCTCCAGCACAACGGGGAACTGGTAGGGAACATGGAGTGTAGTTTACTCGGGGTGTGATGCCATCTGGTGAGCAGCTTATAGATTACTTCCGATATATTGGAGGAAATGGAAGAAGTATGTGCAAGTTTTAAGATTTTGTCCTTTGGAGAATCAGTCACTTGAGACTGGAGGTCCCTTTCCCATTTAGTCAAGAAGGTCGGGTGTTGGTAAGTTTGCATTTCATGGAGGGTTTTATATGCTTGCGCGACACAGTGATTAGGGGGATCTTTGTGAATGAATAAAGCTTCGATTGGTGTGAGCTCTTGTGCGGTTCATAGAGGTTGAGGTAGGGTTTTGATGAAGCTTTGAAGCTGGTGGTAGCACCAATGGTTCATATTTGTTATAAGATTGACTTCCGACAGGTCGGTGAGTGGTCTTAGAGATCCCGCACGTAGCGTTTGGTGTAATCGTAAAGGGGGGTCTGAGGACCAGCGTCCGAAGCCTCTATCCAAAGCTCCTGGAAGAAAGTAGATGTGATTCAACAGGGGCATTAGCGGGGAGTTATACTTCCAACAGTACTTTTTATGAAGGTAATCCCAAATATCCAGGGTGGATTTTGTGATCTGCTGTACATAGATTTCTGAAAACATTGCTTCACCTTGTCCTCTCAAGAGCCCTCGGCCATGATGCAAACAGTGTGCTGACTCACGGGAGGAGTTATGCAAATATCAAAAATGTCTCGATAGGTGGATGTGAGTCTGAAGGTGTGGCGTCACTGGGGTTGGTGTCACCTGGTGCAGTAAAACCTGGTGTCAGCCCCCGAATTACAAAAATTATAAATTTTAAAAATGATTTTTTCCAATGTTTGCATTTTTTTTTTTGCAATTTGAAACATTATTTTTATTTATTTATTTATTTTTTACATTTTTTTTTTTTACAATGCTTGTTTGTACCAAATATCAGGTGTCTAAACAGACCCCTAACATCTCACCTATGGAAGTGATGACACTTCCACTTTTTCAATTCCTTTCTCTGTAGCCTCAGCTGCACTAAAGATGAATGAATGAGAGAGGATCCTGTTCATTCATAAACTGAAGCATAGTAAACATAGTTTACTATGCTCAGTTATGAATGGACACAGGAGAAATCCGTAAAAATCATTCACTGTGTCCAATTCAGAAACAGAAGGGGCTGGGAAAGGACATATTTATCGGGCCCTTCCCCCACTCTCCATCCGCCTGTGTACCTGCCGCAGCTGGCGGGAGAGGAAAGAGAGAAAAAGAAATGGTCGCACACCACTGTAGGGTCCAAGGTCCATTTATTGAGACATGCCCGAATTGTGTATCACAGGACCAGAATGCATGGGTAGACGTATTTCCTGCACCTCACGTGCACTTACTCAGGAAAGAGGGGAGAGGAAAGCCGGTGGCGCTGCAGGGGGATGAGCGTGGGCCTTGAAACACAGGGTTGAATCAAATGTGGGCGGCACAAGGAGGGGGATCAGTGTGGTGATAATGATGTACTGCGTCTGTGTATCTCCCTTCAGCAGCTAAAAGCTGGCAGGAGAGAGAGAGGGGGAGAAACCGACTTTGAGCTACTGAAGGGAGAGACTAGAGCTGCATGATTCTGGCCAAAATGAGAATCACGATTTTTTTGCTTAGAATAAAGATCACGATTCTCGCGGCGTAACATCTTACATATACAAAAAAATTGAGCTAACAGCACGGTTTCGTTTTTTTTTTTAAAGTGTCATTTGTCAAAAAAATTGCCTTTGAAAGACCGCTGCGCAAATACCGTATGACATAAACTATTGCAACAACTGCCATCTTATTCTCTAGGGTCTCTGCTAAAAAAAATATATAATGTTTGGGGGTTCTAAGTCATTTTCTAGCAGAAAATACTGGATTTTTATTTGTAAGCAGCAAATGTCAAATACGATTTAGTCCTTAAATGGTTAACCTCTTGCTTACTGGGCACTTAAACCCCCCTCCTGCCCAGGCCAATTTTCGGCTTTCAGCGCTGTCGCATTTTGAATGATAATTGCGCGGTCGTGCGACGTTGTACCCAAACAAAATTGACGTCCTTTTTTCCCACAAATAGAGCTTTCTTTTGGTGGTATTTGATCACCTCTGCGGTTTTTATTTTTTGTGCTATAAACAAAGAGCGATGATTTTGAAAAAAGAACAATATTTTTTACTTTTTGCTATAATAAATATCCAAAAAAACAATATAAAAAAAAAAAATATTCATTGGGTTTGGCCGATATATATTCTTCTACATATTTTTGGTTAAAAAAAATCGCAATCAGTGTTTATTGATTGGTTTGTGCAAAAGTTATCGCGTCTACAAACTATGGGAATGGATTTATGGCGTTTTTATTATTATTTTTTTTTTACTGGTAATGGCGGCGATCTGCGATTTTTATCGGGACTGCGATATTGGGGTGACATTTATACAGTGATCTGAAATTTAAATGTCCCCTGATTACTGTATAAATGTCACTGGCAGTGAAGGGGTTAACCTGCAGGGGGCAGTGAAGGGGTTAACTGTGTTCCCTGGGTGTGTTCTAACTGTGGGGGGGATGGGCTGGCAGGGACATAACAGATCTAACTGATCCCAGTGACAGGGATCAGTAGATCTGTCATGCCCCCTCTCACAGAACGGAGAACTGCCGTGTTTACATTGGCGGCTCCCCGTTCTGCAGCTCTCACAGGCGATCGCGGTTCCGGAGTGGACATCGAGTCCGGGAGCGTCCATGGACGTCCACCCGGCAATTGAGATCCGCACTGTAGCCGTCTTTCGGCTATAGCGCGGATCTGAAGTTGTTAAACTAAACTCTTCTATACACGGGAGTTCAACCCTTTGATAATTTTAAACATAGTATCTTTTTACTTCTTTTATCAACTTGACTTGGCTCTCTGCCCAGACTTGGCAGTCTGCCCAGATTCAAGTCGCTCCGACTTTAGAGAAAGATCCCTGGGGAGACTTCAGGCGTTTTGTATTGACTTCTATTACAGTCAAGTCGCGTGGAGTCGACCTGCAAGTCGGACTCCATTAACTGCACTGAAATCGCGGCAATGCCTGATGGAGATTGCAAGGGGGTTAATCGAGATCGCGATTTTAATACGATTAATCATGCAGCTCTAGGAGAGACACAATGCATCGTTCTGTCAATCCCCCTGCTGTCCAGGCCCCCCTGTGTGCCCAGACCCTCTACCCTCTGGCAGGTGTCACCCTGGTTTGGTCCGCACCCCCACGCACTCCCATAGCGATGCCACTGAGCGGAATTTCCTAGACAGGCTGCATGTGCAGACCACCAGAGGTGCCACTGATCATCCCTCATTGAGAGAATTGAAGTCCAATGAATTAAAGGGGTGGGCCAGGGGCAGTCAGGCTGGGAAAGCAGGGGCTAAATGATGCTGGACATCCTCTAGGCAAGAAATGAGGCAGGCTCTATCTGCAGCTTTTTATGCACATAAGGTCTTTCAGTACAGGAGAGGAGCCTGTACATCTGTGCAAGACTGAAGGGAAGATTGGAGTCCAGCTTTCAGGTAGACTTAAACTGAAGCACTAAAATGTCATAGAAGCTTTACCATAATAATGTCATTTTAAAATAAATTTTCAATGCATTCAAATAATAGCTACTATGAAGGTCATTGTTCAGGCACTTCCTGTTATAGGGTGACAACACTCTGCCCCTGCCTCCCAAATAACATCAATTATTTATGTCGCTGGCTTGCAATAAATGAATAGTATAATAAAATTGAAGGTGCTTTTCTGCATGCTGCACGTCAAAATCTGAGAGAGCACTAAAGCCAACTGATCAGCATAACACGCAGGAGGTATTCAGAGGTCAACACAGCAAACTCCATATTGCTCTCAGCACAAACCTTTAATAGATTAAGTCTCAGGTATGCGGCACGTCTGGCAGAAATTTGACAGAGGTTTATAGCGGTGCTGTTTAATAAAAGCAGAAATGAGATAAGATGAGGGAGATCGATCGGTGTGCATGAAACACAATCTGATCCCTTATCAGTTCAAATTGCAGAAATATGATATCATTTTGTGCGCCAAATGAAGGATACCTGGTGATTTATGACCGCCATAAATCACATGCTAAGAAAAACTGATGGTCTACACGCAAATATGATTGTAAACAGAAGCAGGAGATTGAGAGGTGATAATCTAGAGGTGCTGAAAAATTCCAGCCAGATATATGGCATTAAAAAATCTCTTGGTCTCACTTATGTGTTCTTGTTTTCAGATCAGCTAATGTGGAACAGACATCTATTTCCCTGAGAACAGCTTCACCTGCATTTCTCTCCAAAAGGATGGAGCCATCTTTGTTCTGGCATCATCCAGAGTCACCATCTACTTCCTGGACTCGGATTCCAACATCTTCCTGTTCTGGTGATAGCATGTAAAAAAAACTAAGTGCAGCTAAAATAAAAAACAGAAAAATCAGCGCAAGGGATATAACTTACAGTCAGTAGGATATGTCCCCTATGCTGATACCCCTTCTTCTTGGTGAACCCCTAGTTTATCCATGCCCTCCAAACTTACACAGCACCAGAAGATTAATTCTGCGGGGGTTAATAAGATAATGGGCTGTCACAGGCGTAGTAGGTTTAGCCTTGTCTGAACTTCCACTTTAAGTGCAGCCAAAATTAAAAAAACAAGAAAAAATCAGCACAAGGGACATAACTTACAGGCAGTAGGAAGGGTCACTTGTGCTGATGCTGCTCTGTTGGTAAAAAATCCTCCTCTATCCATGACAACCGCCCCCCCCCCCCCCCACTGTCGCAATAGAACTAAGAGGATAACTCAGGGGGGAATGGGAGGAGATTAGACGTACGTAGGACGTCTCCCAGGCACCTCCCCTCCCTGAGATGCGCCCGACCGAGAGACGCCTGAGCGAGCCGCTCTCCACGCTCGTCCCCCAGGCTGAGTGCTAGCCACGGAAGAAGCGGGAGGAGGACCGGACCGGAGGGACGGGAAGGCTGGGGGCAGTAATGGGCGCATAGGAGCGGGAGACTGAGAAGAGCAGAGCGGGCACAAGTGACGACGGTGCCTCCCCACTGCAAGCGGCGGAGGAGCAGGCTATCCTGGTGCACACACCCTGGCTCCTACTCTGGCTGAAAGGGGCGGAGAGAGAGAGCAGGTGGGGAACGGCGGACGTGTTCCAGGCTGGAGGAGGGAGGAACCATCTAAGGCAGGAACCGGCCGGCTGCACACTGAGGACGCAGAGGAGACTAAGGAAGTGGTAGCTATAAAACCAAATATAGAGCAATGTATGCTAAGCTTGATGTGAAATACGATAAGTGTATGGTGTAAATAGCGTCATAACAACAGTGTGCCGAGGGTCGAACTGCCCTTTGCCCGAGCTCTTTTGTGATATCCCACTGCCCCGGCCCCGGCCCGGAGGCCACCCTTCCTCCTACCCTCTCCCCGCCATATTGCCCCCCGGGGGCCCCCAATATTCCAACTATTGGGAGAACTGAAAGCAGCAATACAGGGAAGGAGGGGGAGAAAAGGATTGAAGCCACTAACCCCGGAATAGAGCCCCAATAGGAAGACAACATATAGAGACTTAAAAATCATCCAGACCCTAAGGACCCCGGAAGGGAATAAAGATGAAGGGAAAAACAACTAAAAGTGGCCCTAACAAAAGCGTGCAGGCCTTGAGTAGCCCCCAGGGGATCCAGAAATACATGGCAGCAGAGACAAGCATGCAGGAACCCTTAGGTAGCCCCCTGGTACAAAAAGAAAAAAAGGGAACCAATGAGAGACCCAATGGAACATCGGTAAAACAGGGGAACACAACCAGCACGTCACCAGAGAGCGGCAGCGCCCAAAACCCAAAAACGCAAAAAAATCCAAACAGTGAATCAAAGAAAAAAGGAGGGACAGGGCAACTGGCTACCCCAGAGAAGGGAGGGAAGTCGGAAGAGCCACGGGTCAGTGCTGCCCAAATAAGGGAAATGTTAACAGAAACGCTGTCAAAAATGGAAGAATCCCTTAAAACAGACATCGCAGCAGTTAGAGGGGATATAGGTCATGTTCTACAGAGGGTAGAA
>BLSH010232188.1:217469-260664 GCA_018402905.1 Glandirana rugosa
GCCCGCAAAAGCCCGAGAAGGCAAGATTCAAATATTACATGGATCCTTCACTCCTCCAGGCGAATCGGGTGAGTTGTCACCCC
Organism: Glandirana rugosa; assembly: GCA_018402905.1. Classification (NCBI taxonomy): domain Eukaryota; kingdom Metazoa; phylum Chordata; class Amphibia; order Anura; family Ranidae; genus Glandirana; species Glandirana rugosa. The sequence continues at coordinate 217,553 of BLSH010232188.1, forward strand.
CACCCTCTCCCTCCACCTCAAGTCCGGCAAAATCTAAACTTAGAACGGAAGAGCCCGAAAACGCCCGCTCGATCGTTCCTCCGCTCGTTCTGAATGAAGCATCGTTCGGGCATTCGCTCTTTCCTACGAACGAACTTATGATCCCTTCGTCCCAAGCTAAGCCAGCCCTGGATGATCTATCCGTGTCTGACAAACCTGTCTCTGAACAGGTCATGAAAGATATGTTGCTATCATTAAGACACACTCTGCACCTGGACCTATCATCGGTACTCTCCCCCATGTTATCCACGGTACAGAAACATGAGCAACGCATCCAGACCATAGAAAAAGCGGTCGCAGAACTTCCGAGAGCTCACAACGAAATGGTGGACGCGATCACGTCACATGAAGAAGACATTCACCTGATCCACCACAAACTAGCAGATCTAGAAGATCGCTCACGCAGAAATAATATCAAATTCCGAAATGTACCAGAATCGATTCAACAATCAGAACTGAAAACCTTCCTACAATCTCTGATGAGGACACTCATCCCGGATCTGACGGATAGAGAACTGGAAATCGACAGAGCGCACAGACTGCCGAAACCCTCACATCTCCCCCAATCCGCCTCCAGGGACGTACTGGCCCGTATACACTTTTTCAACACCAAAGAAAGAGTTATGTACGCAGCAAGGAGGAGCAACAGACTGCCAGACCCCTTTAACGCCATCCATTTCAGGTCCCAATTCAGCCCACAATTCAGGCTGAAATTGGACCTGAAATGGTGAATGAGGAGGCACCGGACCCCTGCTGTGAGCCGCTACATTCTCCAGTGTGAACCCTGCCTTAGGGACCTTTCACACTGCCGCGACTTTAAAGTCGCTTGATTTTACGGCCACGATTTTGATGCGATTTTGCAGCAATTTCAGGGAATGCCTGGGTACACTTGGTCTATGGACCTCAACCCGTATCAAAGTCGGGCTAAAGTAGTACAGGGACTACTTTGAAGTCGGTGCTACTTGAAGTCGCACAGATATGAATGGTACTCATTGGAAATCATGGTGAACGACTTGTCATGCAACTTTGCAGTCCCAAGTTGCACAAGTGTGAAAGGGGCCTTAATCTAAACTTATTCCCACTGCCATTCTAAGACTATTCTATCTAGCCTGTGAAAGAAAAATACTTATACTTACCTATTCTGAAGCTGCTCTGGAACAGTCACATGATCTATCCAGTGGCAGCTCCAGTGAAGAGGAGAGATCACCAACAACAACTATATATGCCTGTGCAGTGACGCCACCCATAGGCTTACTATGGGGCATCTGTTGTTGACTGCCCCTCCTCTACACTGAATCCGGCGCTGGAACCTGATCATGTGATTGGACCAGAGCGGCATCAGAATAGGTTAGCATAGGCATCTTTTCTTTTACAGGGTAGATAGAATAGTCTTAGAATGGGGATGGGAGTAGGTTTAGCCTTAGTTATTTTTTATTGAACTTCCCCCTCATCTGTGATTAAACAGTTATTATTGCCCAATGTAAAGACTAATTACCAACAGTATGCTGTTATAGCTTTTCTCCCCGAAATTTTGTTATACACATCTAAAGCAATACTCTATTTAAAACCCTTTTAATTGCTTTAGATGTGTATAACAATATTTTGTTTCAGAATATAAATTTGGGCATAGACGGTACGTTTTTTGTCTTTGGTCAGCCAGCAGGCTAAACGGAAAAACACAAACAGATTCCTCCATCCACACAAGCGAGGTGGATGGAGGAATTCCCTTGCTGGGACATTGTATTCTGACAGTGGCACTCGCAATTATCAGAATACACTGCTGCAGCCACTGATTGACAACATTTTTCCAGCATGTTCATTCAATAGAAGTCAATCTAAAGATCAACTTCTGTTGAACAGGGAAGGCCACACACAGATTGAAGTTTGGCCAGATCAGCAGATTCAGCATTTTGATCCGTCTATGCCCAAGTATAGTGTTACTCTATAGCAGTCGTGGAAATATAAATGATCAAATAATATGTGTCCAAACGCAATCAGTCCATAATCAAAAAAAATAAATAAAAATATAGTGATAGTGAAAATTGATGACATATAAATCAGTCCATAATCAAAAAAAAATAAATAAAAATATAGTGATAGTGAAAATTGATGACATATAAATCAGTCCATAATCAAAAGTGTTGGTGCTATATGATGACATATGAATCAACCAATAATCTTCAAAGTGACTTGTGCTTGAAAGTGCTCAATAAAGTGCTCAGATTTCATTCCAATTGCAACGTGGAAAAAACTGTGCCAGACCCCCTTTGTGTCCCCACTCACCGAAAAGTATTGACCTACTGCTCTTCAGTCAGAGGTCATGTAAGCTTAAATCAGTGGGGAGAGACTGGAAAAGATCAGCAGGAAGCCCGGACACCCGAAATATAACTCAATCTTCATACATAGAGGTGTCATCTGGGTGGCTCAAATAAACAGAAACATCCTCATGTGTAGACTGTAAACCAATGTCACTTTATTGTGCCAAAGAAGTTACTTACAAGATAGCAGATTAAAAATCGCCTGGTATACAATGGAGTGTCAGCAACGGCGTGCGTTCCACAATCTCCTACCACTGGAAGCGGAAGTGGCGTAGACAGCTGCGGCAACCGGAAATTACGTCAACGCGCTTCGCCCTCGTCATAGGGCGTCATCACGGACAAGTTGTACAGTTCATAAAACAGGCAGTCTTCCTGACGAAACGACGTTGGGCAACGTGACACCGAACGTTCTTCCGCTCGTTTGTAACGCAGGTGGAGAGCCTGGTGTATCCCCTGCTTTTGGAATACTGCCTGTTTTATGAACTGTACAACTTGCAACTCAATAAACACCTTGATGTACTTCACAATGCAAGCCTTCTCCATTTTTGCATGAGCTGAGCCGCATTCCAATCCCAGGACCGTGGAAATTCCTGCTTACCCTAAGCGCTTCTGATCTCTGTGATGGGGATCACTGGGATCTGGTAAGTAGGCATTTCTGGTGATTTCACTGGTGGCGGACTACACAAGCACCGTAGAAGGAATTTTGGATTGATGCTGGTTTGCAAATGCCTTGAGACTGCTCACCTTGCAACTTTTAGCATCCTTTGGTTTTTTTGCCATATTGAGTTGGACTGCATTTGTTCATTGCATCACATGCACAAGTTTATTTGCTGGATTTTCACATACATATCTATTTCCATTTTTCGTTTGCACATTTAAGTTGAACATTACTATTTTATTCACTTCAGTTGTGATTCTATATATGTCATCAGAATAACAGTGGATGTTTTTTATGACATTACTTTGCATTTCACTGCCCCCTAGGGGCTATCCTTTTTGCACTGCAAGCACTTTATTTACAAATATTATGAGCCCACTTAGTGAGCAAACCAAAGAGCGCGGTTTAAAGTAATAACATATCATATACCCTTTGGACTAGATCCATTTGCACCAGCAGCTCTACGAGTAGATTATATTCCTTTTGCGCTTGCTTAGGGAAATCCTTTCCCCTTTCTTGTCTGATTTATATAAATTAGTATATATTATCTACATGGCTCATGCTGCAATTGATACAGTATCTCACAAAAGTGAGTACACCCCTCACATTTGTGTAAATATTTTATTATATCTTTTCATGTGACAACACTGAAGAAATGACACTTTGCTACAATGTAAAGTAGTGAGTGTACAGCTTGTATAACAGTGTAAATTTGCTGTCCCCTCAAAATAACTCAACACACAGCCATTAATACCTAAACCACTGGCAACAAGAGTGAGTACATTCCTAAGTGAAAATGTCCAAATTGGGCCCAGTTAGCCATTTTCCCTCCCCGGTGTCATGTGACTTGTTAGTGTTACAAGGTCTCAGGTGTGAGTGGGGAGCAGGTGTGTTAAATTTGGTGTTGTCGTTCTCACTCTCTTATACTGGTCACTGGTTCAACATGACACTTCATGGCAAAGAAATCTCTGAGGATCTGAAAAAAAGAATTGTTGCTCTACATAAAGGTGGCCTAGGTTATAAGACGATTGGCAAGACCCTGAAACTGAGCTGCAGCATGTTGGCCAAGACCATACAGCAGCTTAACAGTACAGGTTCCACTCAGAACAGCGCCTCGTCATGGTTGACCAAAGAAGTTGAGTGCACATGCTCAGCGTCATATCCAGAGGTTGTCTTTGGGAAATAGACATATGAGTGCTGCCAACATTGCTGCAGAGGTTGAAGGGGTGGGGGGTCAGACTGTCAGTGTTCAGACCATACGCCACACACTGCATCAAATTGGTCTTCATGGCTATCGTCCCAGAAGGAAGTCTCTTCTAAAGATGATGCACAAGAAAGCCCACAAACAGTCTGCTGAAGACAAGCAGACTAAAGACATGGATTACTGGAACCATGTCCTGTGGTCTGACGAGACCAAGATAAACTTATTTGGTTCAGATGGTGTCAAGCGTGTGTGGCGGCAACCAGGTGAGGAGTACAAAGACAAGTGTGTCTTGCCTACAGTCAAGCATGGTGGTGGGAGTGTCATGGTCTGGGGCTGCATGAGCGCTGCCAGCACTGGGGAGCTACAGTTCATTAAGGGAACCATGAATGACGACATGTACTGTGACATACTGAAGCAGAGCATGATGTCCTCCCTTTGGAGACTGGGCCGCAGGGCAGTATTCCAACATAATACTGACCCCAAACACATCTCCAAGACTACCACTGCCTTGCTAAAGAAGCTGAGGGTAAAGGTGATGGACTGGCCAAGCATGTCTCCAGACCTAAACCCTATTGAGCATCTGTGGGGCATCCTCAAATGGAAGGTGGAGGAGAGCAAGGTCTCTAACATCCCCCAGCTCAGTGATGTCGTCATGGGGGAGTGGGATAGGACTCCAGTGTCAACCTGTGAAGCTCTGGTGAACTCCATGCCCAAGAGGGTTAAGTCAGTGCTGGAAAATAATGGTGGCCACACAAAATATTGACACTTTGGGCCCAATGTGGACATTTTCACTTAGGGGTGTACTCACATTTGTTGCCAGCGGTTTAGACATTAATGGTTGTGTCAAGTTATTTTGAGAGGACAGCAAATTTACACTGTTATACAAGCTGTACACTCACTACTTTACATTGTAGCAAAGTGTCATTTCTTCAGTGTTGTCACATGAAGAGATAGAATAAAATAATTAAAAAATGTGAGGGATGTACTTACTTTTGTGAGATACTATATTCTCTCAGTTCAGCAAAAAAGGTTGTTATGTTTATTGACTTACAGTTAAACGATGTGCACACCTTTACCATAAATACAAGCCTGAAGCCTAGCACTAATGGCAATTTAGAGCTATGTGAAAGACTGGTCAAAAATGATTATGCCATAAAATGTATGACTCAAATGTTTGCTTGTTGGAAATATGTGAGTTTCCTTTCATTTCATCAGCAGCATATGGAAAGGACATTGATGGACAGACTGTATGCTGAGAATGATTAATGCTTAGTGAAGCTCTTTGGAGCTGGCAGCATACTGCGCCTCACTGAATTTCGTCAGTTCTTGACGTTTTTGGAGATGCCAGCTTCTGCAAGTCGGACTACCACCCAAACGTCTTCCTTTCATCTCCTTCCTCTAGTCTCTTTGCACTAACGCTTCGCCAAAAGTCAAATGCCTACATCTTTATTTCAAACATCTCTTGACATGAAAAAAACACCTTTTACTGGAGAAAGCGTTGTTTGAACTCCAGCCAGAATCTCTGAGCATTGACTTTGAAAAAGCTGGAACACTCGAAGTTCTACTTTGCAGGTTTTTCTGATGTTTTAATGTGAATCTGTTTGTTCCAAAAGCATAACAGACCTCCTTAATCCTGTATGGTACTTATTACTGTCTGAGAGTTTCAGGAAAAGTTCCAGGAGTGAGGGGGATAGGGAGAGATGAGGTTTGGGTTCATTGCTACCATGGGTTCAAGGCTAATCCTGCAGGTTCTACATTTGCATGTGCCAGCAAATTTACAATGTATGTGCAGATTTTCTTTTAATTATAATGCGCTGCATGGCCTTTAAACTATTGGGACTTTTAGTTAAGTCAGCCTTCCCATTCTAAAAAAGGAAGAGGGCGCAGAGCAGCTATAGGGGTGCATTTACTAAAGGCAAATAGACTCTGCAAGTGCAGTTGCTCCAGAGCTTTGTAAATGAGCAGAAGCTCTGCTGACTTCCATCATCCAATCATGTGCAAGAAAAAATGCTGCTTTTTTCCAATTTTCCTTGCATATAATTGGGTATCCTTTTCAAAGTAAAGCGTTACCTCATTAACTAAGCTCTGGAGCAATTGCACTTTCCGAAGTGCACAGTCTATTTGCCTTTAGGGAATCAACCCCACAGTGTCAATAAAGCTGTTGCGGAAAAGGCAAATGAAAAGCTGACTAACGCCATAAGAAGAAATTAGGATCACTTAGCAAACTGTACTTCAATTATGATTGTTAGCTCTTTGGGCAATAAAAACCTTTGTTTTCATTTTTTGTTATTACCAGGAGCTTTCCTGTCTTTCAGTTTGTTAATTCTTTGATTTGAGGTCAAAGATCACTTTAAGCTGCTGTCCCATCCATAGCAAATTTTTTTTTTTTTTTTGCTGCAAGGTTTCTGGGGTTTTCATTTCTTACTGTTCCATGGCACCACATACAGCTGGGCGATTATAGAATGAAAAGACCCTCTCCCCACTGTATGTTATTTTCAACATTTTATTTTTTGCATTGGTATGTTTACCCTATGGCAGTGCCCAGCTTTCCATGTCTTTTTAGCGGTAGTTTCCCTGTTATCCCTAAAAATGGACAGAATTTCATTATAAGAGTTTCACCCCATAGATTTCAATCTCTAAGTTTGGTTTATTGAACTCTGAACAAGGTTTGTCTAACCCTTGGTAAACTGACACTGGGGAGATTCCTCCATCACTAGTTGATAGGGAATCAGTGGGGCAGAGCAAGAATCTGCATTTAGGTTTTCTGTGCACCACCGGGCAAGCCATGGTGAGCCAAACACACATTTAGGTACCTCATCTCCCATATAACATATGCAATATCATTGCGCTCTTGTGTGATAAAAGTTTAAAGGTTGTACATATGAGGACTAAAAGTCATATCTCTGCAATTGTTTTTGCAAACTAAGTAACATTTAGTTAGGATGTGCCATCTAGATGAGATGATTTTCAGACTCAGAGTTGGCTACCATTTGTACTATAAATATTTATCATAATACACAGCCAATATATAAATGGCCCTCAGTTTGTGTGTATCTGACCATTTTACTTACTATATGGCCAAAAGTATGTGGATACCCTTCGAAATAGCTGAATTCAGGTGTTTCTAGTGAAGGATACTGTTAATACTAGAGCAAAGACATTTTAGACAATATTATACAAATTTCTGGCAGCGGTTAGGGGACAGCCCTTTTTTGTTCCAGCATGACTGTGCCCTTGTGCACGATGTCAGCCCCATAAAGCCATGGTTTGACCAGTTTGGTGTGGAGGAACTCAAGCTCAGGGCACAGAGTCCTGACCTCAATTTTAATAAATATCTTTAGGAATGGGATAAATTATGAACTCGATCTTCTTGACCATCATCGGGACCTGACTTCACATGTGCTTTTCTGGATAGGAGAGAGACGGTCCAAAATCTTATGGAAAGCCTTCCCAGGAGAGTGGAGGCTTTTATAGCTATAAAGGGAGGCAACTCCATACTAGTGATCATGGTTTTAGAATTCCTTCCAAGAAAAGTGGACAACATGCTTATATGGGTGTGATGGTCATGTGTCTCTAGTGTATCTTCATTATGATGTTTAGTGATGATGAGTGAATTACTTTGTTCATACCAAGATGTGCAATTGATTGGTCATCTGTGACAATTAAGTATAGATCACATTTGGCCAGTTCGCTCGGGGTCCCTCATTATTTAGTCCTTTGTACCCTTCACCTTTTACTGAACTCTCATCACCAAGGGGATGGACCAGAAGATGGGCACCAGATTTACTGATCATGCAGTGCATGGTGTTATAGCTGTTCATTGCTAATAAGACATGGATAGATACCCATATTTGGATTTTATAAGGTCCAAGTCAAACCAGAGAAGAGTTAGAACCCTTGATAGAGTTTTATTGCTAGGAGAAATTAGGAATTTATTTCTGTCTGTCCAATGGAGACACTGATGAAAACAAAAACACACTTTTTAGATAAGTGGGAAAGGTTTAGAGCATCTGCCAAGTGTTTTTATTGCTGTCCATGATTCTTGTTCCAGTAGCAATTGATTCTTCCATTTTTTGGAAGTGATTCAAAGGTTAGACTTTGGAGTTGGAGTTTTGCACACTCCAGATCATGATTGGATAAACTATATTAGTGTTGCACACCTACTGACCCATTTCATTAGAGCCTGGAGGTCAACTGGGATGGGTGATGGACCCTTCCTCTGTGGGGAAGAAACTTGTGCTCCAAAATGGAGGACATTACTGTATAAAGATGTGGACTGGTAAAGGATTTGTAACACTTGATACTGCATTATGAGTCTAGGGTTCAGATTTGCCCAATCATTGCAAAAGTGAAAGTTTCCTAAGAGATTTACCTCTTCTTTTGAAGGACCTCCATCTAAAAATGCTAGTTGCCTGGCTATTACAAAAGGATTAATGGATGTTTTCACCACAAAAACATAGAATTCTCTGAAACCTCTCCAAAGTATACCTCTAACTTTGTCATGTGATATTGCTAGGTAAAATTACATTAAACAAGTCGCCTTTTAAAGTTAGCATAAAGGTGCTTCTAAACGCGAGACCCCAACACTGCATGACATTTTTTAAACAGAATCATGTGATCGCAATAACATAAAAATGTGGCAATCACAGGGTTATCACTTGGGTAAGCATTAGAGTTAGCGTTAAGATTATGGTCAGCATTTTGGTTAGGGTTACCTTAAAATTCATTAGCACAAGGACAGGTTCAGGATAGTTGATACAATACATTTCACTAAAATCGTGAATATTTTATTAAAAACTAATTTTTGTTGAAAGTTTTGGGGAAATAGAGCTCTCAGTTTTAACCACCCTATTTCTGACATCCCCGTGATAAGCACACCTTTGACGGTTGGAAGCACTTGGTATAACAATAGGGCATTTTTCTAATTGTTAGAAATTACCCAGCCAGATGTCATGGTCCTTTATTATGATGGAATAAAGGAAAGGATCAATTTATTGCACATACATTTCAGTTACTATTGGACAAGATTACAGTAGGTCACAAAGCTAAAGTGACTCATTCAAGGAGATGTAGCTATTTACCTGCCCGTGATTTCTGAGTGTGACATCTGACCATTTTTTTTGGGAAAACTGTTGTTTTTTAAATCAACTTTTAACCACAACCGTATGCTACTGTTCCATTTGTTCCCCAATTTTTGGTAACACATGACGTAACTTGCAGACAAAAGCATTGCAAACCAAGCAGCGACAGTGTAAATTTTAGACTGCTTTACATCAGTCTAAAATCATGTAGCTGATCAAAACTTGGTGTCAGGATGATGTCGATGAAAGCTGGAAAGCTACAGAATTTCTTATTTTATGTCCAGGGTTGTACTTAAAGTAAAATTTTGACCTGGCTATGGGTGTTCAAACTTGTACATTTTGTCAACAAACAGTAAATAGACTGATCTCTATAGCTACAGGCATTGTGGTGTATTCATCCTCAAATTTTACAATTGAAGATTCTCAGTTTTACATTCACTTTCTGTCTGTAGCTCAGCTGCCCCTTCAGAGCAGTGATTTCACAGCTGGCCACCTTTCTAATCTGTAATGTAAACACAGGGTGGGTACCCAGGATGAGAGAGAGGGATCAGAATGCTGAGACTGAACTACTTTGGTGTTTTTCTTAGGAGATTGAAGATGAATTGCAACTAGAGAGTTCAGTTAAGGTGCATTGTATAACGTATTCACTGCTAGCTAAAGCTCAGTTAAAGCCACCTACTCAACTGTTGTAGGTGGGTTTCTTCTTATCATTAAGATGCCTGCTTACTAAAAGTTGATAATAGCTGCTAAGATACATCAGCAAACACTACTTTACATTGTAATATGTCTTTGTATCTTATTTACCCAACTGTAGAACTGTCCTTGGTCCAAACAATTGCCATATATGACACTAATAGAAGCGTAGGCGTTGATTTACTAAAGGCAAACATGCTGTGCATTTTGCAAGAGCAGTTGCTCAGAGCTTAGTAAATAAGGTAAAACTTCACTTTGCAAAGAATAACCAATTACATGCGAGCAAAATAGAAAAAACAGCATTTTTGCTTGCACATTATTTTATACTAAGCTCTGGAGCACCTACTTTTTCGGAGTGCAACTGCACTCTGCAAAGTGCACAGTCAATCGATTTGCCTTTAGTAAATCAACCCCATAGACTCAAGAGAGAAAGGCAATATCTTGCCCAGGGGCCCATGATGCTATTATGATGGCCCAGAGCAGGGAGAATGATCTTTGCTGATTGGAGAGATCTAGCTCTGACCTGCAGAGTGGCATGAGGGGCCTCTGCAAATAGACAGCTGCTTTCCTACAGAGAGCACGGGTCCGTCTCTGCATCATGCTGGCAGGAGGCAGGATTTTCTATTCAGGCTGTGGGTACATTCTAAAGAAGATCAGCTGTAAGTCTTTGCACACCTTTTGTTCTGATACATCTGGGATGCATATAACCAATTTAAACTGGACGTTTTGTTGGATTTAATGTAGGAAAAATGCATATGTGTATAATATTAATGTATAATGAAATCCCATGTTTATAAAACATACAGCGCACACTGAGTTGTCCATTATATTTATCATTTCATCAAGTGCAAACACATTTCAACATTTCTTAATAATTGTCAGTAATACATACATGAAAAAAAAAGTTTCTGAAAGACAAATAGTCATATTGCTTTGAGATTTTACATTAATTTTACCTGTAGAATATTACAAGGAACCCCAAAACCCCTGCTTGATAACACTTGATACACTTATGCAATAAACCTTGGTCAGTTTCTTGGTGAGCGCTCTGGGAATCGCAACACTATTGCACATTGCAGCAACTCTTTTGTTTACCGCATCCTGATTGAGGAGGCAGTTATGTATAATGTTCCACAGTTGGACACTTCCCAATATAAGGACAACCTAAATTAAGCTTCTTATCTTAATCCACTTCACCTCCATCCATAGTTTTAAAAGTCCAAGAACTGATTATGCTCAGAATAATATGTGGTGGGATGCATGATGAACATATAATTAAAAGCGAAGTGTGAGTTTTCAAAAAACAAACATACTTACTCACCTAGGTGGATGCAGCATCGGTCCCCTCTAAGACTAAGAACCAAGTGATCAAAGACTGTTGATCGCTCAGTTCTCTGCCTTCAGTTAGCAGACCGGTGACTGTCAGTCCATGTCTTTTTGCTCTGTCCCTCCAGCGCTCACTGGAGTGCTGGGCTGTGAAGGGAGCAGGAGTGGCTGGCTCAAGCGGAGCCAGTTGCCACTCAAGCATATGGGTGGATCTTGAAATTAAAGTTGGAATCCCTCCAGAGTCTGGCCCGTCTGAGTGACGTCAGCCAACAGCGCCCACCATCGGCTGAATATGGATCACAGGTGTGCGAAACTAAGTGCACTTCTGTGACCCACAGGAGAATTATGGCTAAAGGAGCTTTGGCCTTACTTCTCCTTTAAAGTAACACAATTATGACAGAAATATAGGATCTGCTATTGTGGATTTCTCCTTCAGTGGTATTACTGTTATATTGACATGACTTCTAAATTTCCTTCACTGATCTGGAATGAGTGTGTGGACCAGAAGTGTCAGAAATCCTTAACTGTGTACTTAATTCAGGCCAGGAACCGGGGAAGGACTGGGAACCCGTGACCTGAAGGTCAAACCCTTTCATGGTAGGTAGAGATTTCTGTGGGCTAAAGCAAGTGCACCATGCAAAGAATGCCATGATGCCTCATTATTTGGTAGGCACAATGAAAGGTGGGTGTTCCCATATGACATGTTATTGTGACACACATTTTTACATCTCCCAGCGTCAGCTTCCTTTGTGGGTCTTGGGTCCCATGATATCCGAGGGCCACAAAGCAGGTCAGTGCTGGAAGACCCCCCTCTGCCAAGTACTGCGATTGCAGGTCTGAAAAAAGGGCATGTAGATATATAATGTCCAGGATCTGTCAATGACTGCAGGTCCCTCTCTGATCAATGTCTGGATGGTGAAGTATCTCCACTCAGGGCCTCCAGCCCAACATATTTTAACAGTAATGGCAAATGTTCCCTGCCCCCCATCCCATTGCTAAATCAAAGGGGTCATTGTGAAAGCCAATTAGCTAGCATTTTCAGCAGGAAAGATCAATAATGGTAGCCCCCTTATTTCTCATGACAGATTTGATTAAAGCTGTAGTAAACCCGTGCAAGACAATAGCATAATGTGTTAGTATGCATCGCATACTAACACATTATGAAATACTTACCTTAGAACGAAGCCCCCGATGCCTGAGTTGGTCAGCACTGAGAACGCTGGCATGATGGTCCTCTTCTTTCTTCCGGGTACGCGGCTCCGGGGCTGTGAGTGGCCGGAGCCGCGTGACGTCACTCCCGCGCGTGCGTGCGGGAGCTCTTCGTTCCGGCAACCAGCTCTGATTTTCCGGCAACCTCCGCCGGATCATCAGAGCGCTGACATCGGCGGCTGCATGCAGGGTGAATATCTCCTAAACCGTGTAGGTTCAGGAGATATTCATTTTACCTACAGGTAAGCCTTATTATAGGCTTACCTGTAGGTAAAAAAAGCGTTGGGGGTTTACTACCGCTTTAAAGAGTGTATAGGTGTTAGGGTAGAAGCTTTAAATTTGGTGTGTCTCTACATTGGAAATATGGTTACTAACTGGGTACCATTTTTTTGTCTTCACCCTAGCAACTTTAGTTCCTTGTTATAAATAAACCAATGGACCAATACAAGAAGCCTTGTTGACCAGATTGTAGATATAATGCAGGTAAAGGTGGATACTTGCAGTAGCTTGTGACAATGTAATCAGTTCAGCATGTCTTCCTATGATCCCTGTTAAAAAGCAGCTAAACATTGTTTTCAGTGTGTTTAGAAAGATAGAAAGACTACCTTACCTAATTTGTTTATTCTAACATCTGGACAAATTAGTCATTTCGAGGTTGTAAGTCTCCTGCATGTACAATTTTGTATTGACACTATCAGTTAGACTTGGACATATACCCACATATGCCTGACATATTTTACGTTGGTTCAGCCAACCATTTTTAGTTGGCCAAGGCTAACTATCATCAGATGGAAAGTAGAGGGAGGAATGTCCCTGAGGAAGGGATTATAAAGTTTCCCAAAACATGTTGGGCCTGCATACATAAGGAGCAACAGGTGTAATATCTTTGATTCATATGTTTTATGTATTTCTCATGTCTTTTAACGATCTATTGTTGTATTAATAAACTTTATATATTTTACTAAGTTGGTCTATATTGTGCCTTAAAAGTCCCCCTTTCCATACTTGGGGAGTACTCTAGTTTCTACATCAGATGGAAAGTAAGCCCACTGTAGCTTATGAACTGAGTGCAGGGGAATGGTTTTTCTAACTGCTGTAACTAGGGGTCTTAAAGCGTATATAAGGTTAAAATAATAAAAAAAAGTACATCTATACATTGCATGCACATTTTCCCATATTTATTTTTTCTAAATGTTGTATGGGAAAAAAATCCCATATTGTCCTTTTTTGCTGGACTACAGAATACCTCCCCCTCTCCTCATCTCAATAACATAAGGGTGCTGTAGTCCGACAGGGAAGACCTCTGGCAGGAATAATAACTCTGCTTGGGATTTTAGTACAACAGAGGCAAGGAACACAGGAAATTAGGAGTTCACTGGGTTTTGGCAGAACAAATATTTTTCTGTACTGGTGGCATTTATAAAGAGCCTAGGGGAAATGTGCATGTGTTGTAGAGATGTACTGAACATTTTTTTTCCCTTTTGCCAAGAAATGCAATTTAATTACAGCAGATGTGCATTTTTGGATAAAATGAAAATCCCCTACAGGAAATGAAATCAAAAACTGAACTGGTTGCTCTCCATTGTGCTAATCAGGAAAACATACAGGGTTTCAGTTAGCAGTGCAGTCCTCTAACCTTGAATGTTCTGTCACACTTAGTAGCCAATCGCATTAAAGTTAAATTTTTTGTAGTAGCATTCAGATAGCAAAAGTCATCCTTTAATTGATTGCTATGGGTGACAATACAAGTACACATTGCCCAAAAGCTGGAATTGATGCCACCAACAAACACCTGTGATCATGTGACACAACACTTAATGGTGACTTTATCAAGCTGAACAACACTTTTTGTCTTAAATAACACTTATTATATCAATGATAAATCTAGGTGGGCTATAGAAATTGTATGGGTACATTGGCTCCATGGAAATATATAAAGCAACCCAAGTACCAGGGGCTGGCAGTTGTTGACCTTTTCTGGGCAGCACAGTGCCCTAGTGGTTAGCACTTCTCTCTTGTAGCACTCAGTTCAAATTCTCTCATGTTCTTCCAGTGTTTGTGTGGATTTTCTCCAATGCTCCAAAGGCATGTTGGGAGGTTAGTTGGTTGTCCTATGTGTGCATGTATGCCTATGAGATGGGGACTTTACAGTACAATGTAAGCGCCTTGAGAGCAGGGACTAATGTGCTGTATACATTTCTGGTGATATATAAATGTATTTAATACATTTACTATTCTTTGCACGTGTTACTGACCTAACACATTTTAATTTGTCAATATAACACTGGAGTCTTATTAAAACAAACCTATAGCATTTTATTATATAACAGCTAAAAAGAAAAGGATGCCATCATTTCCTCAATTCTTCTTAATTGTTTTCTCCTCTGTACGTGTGAATTTGGTATACAACCAAACTGTCAATCTTGTACTTGCACAATATTTGAATTTTGTTCACCTATACACACATTTTTTATCTAAAAAAAACCTTATTATCACAAATACAATCCTCATTTCCTCTTAGGCCCCCTTCACACATGCAGAGCATTCGTTTCATCAGTTCAGTCACATTTTTTCTGAAAAAAAAAAACAGATGAAATTTACAACAATTTGTCATCCGTTTTTTCATCCATTTTTACATCAGTTTTTTACATCCTCCAGCTAGAGTCTTTAACCACTTGAGTCCCTGAGCCATTTTTTCATGCAAAAACTGACTGTTTGTCCATTTACATCTGTTTTTGGTCTGATCTGGTTTTTTTAATGGAAGAAAAATAGGGCTTTGATCCATTCCAGAAAACAGATGTTGATGGAAGTGGATGTAAACAGACGTAAATGGATGATTATCCATTTACATCCATTTTTCCATAGAGATGTGTAGATGTCTGAAAAACAGACAAACGGTCTGCATCTGTGAAAGGGGCCTTAGCCCTCATTCACACTGAACACGGCTTTGCCGCATTTCAGTCCGACTTCGAGGGCAACTTGAAAGACATCTGTGCGGGTTCATGCACAGATGTCTATTGAAATTGCCCCCGAAGTCGCCAAAAGTGGTGCAGGAACTACTTTTGGAAATCGGTGCGGCGCCCCAAAGTCGGCAAAGTCGGCATGGCACCGATTTGAGACACTCCTATTGCCAGCAATAGGCCCTGATTTGACATGCAATTTGACCTGTCCAATCACATGTCAAATTACGCAGATGTGAACGGGGGCTTAAGGCCCGCATGAAAATGAGCTCAGTAAAAAAACAGTGTGCAAAGTTTAAGGGTCCTTTCACACCAGCGGATGGGCTCTGCTGATCCATCCGTTGATTGCCGCTGAGCCAGCACTGTCAGAGCTCCGCTCTCCTCTATGGGGGATTGGATAAACACGGACCGTCTGTCTGTGTTCACCTGATCCGATGCGATCCGCCAGACGGATGGAAAATAGGGTTTCCATCTCTCTGTGTTTAGTGGATCGGAGCGGTTTGGATGTCAGCGGACATGTCACCGCTGATATCCGTCACTCCATAGAGGACAATGGAGCGTCCGTTCAGGTCCGCCTAAAAAATTGACAGGCGGACCTGAACAGTCCGCTCGTGTGAAAGGACCTTAAAGCCTAGTACACACCACTTGTTTCTTTTCAAAAAATCTGACAGCTCCGGTCAGAGCCACTGTAATAACAATCCAATGTTAGTACATCAATCGATCTCCCCTGCTGTTCTATTGTGTTCTGACAGGGGAACGGCCCTCCTGCCATTGGCTGAGAGCACTGATCCGGAGCTGGTCGACTTCTGGTTTTTCAGCATGCTCGTCTGACAGAAGCCGGCTTCTGATGGACCGGCTGCCATAAACAAGGGCCAAATGTCTGCTGGGTTTTTATTGAACTGGCCGTTGTCGCCTGACATTCGGCCATGTGTACTAGGCTTTACAATAGGTTTTCTTTAGAAAACAGCCACAGCTTGAGCGCAAAACTCTGTACCCTGCTAGTATACTGCAGAGAAGGTAATGGCAACCTGTGCTCTCTGTGTGGAAACAGTGGTCTCTCTGAACAGTTCAACATAACCCCTGCTAAGTCAGATCTCTGTAATTAGTAAAGCTTATGCTTTCTGCCAAATGGAGAGCTATAGCCCTGCTCTGGTAGGATGAAGGGAGGTAATTGCACCTGAAATCTTTTTAGCTGATTTAAAGTGGAACTAAAAGGGAGATACTCACCTTCCCAAAGCTCCCTCGCCAGCATCTTCTCTTGTGTGCCAGGTTTCGACCAATTCATTGGCCTGCATGGGATGAAGTCCTGCACATGTGCATGATCTAGTCATCCTGTCACACAGGATCCGTCCGGCTGCTGTAATCTGACTGTACATGCGCAGCTAAGTTTTGAGTCTGGTGATCACTAGGAGCAGGCTGGTAGGTATGTTTTATTGCAAAAGAGACATTGCATGTCTCCTCTGCAATACAATGCCTGCCTGCTCACAGTGTATCATAGCAGGACTTTAAACTCAAAGTTCAGTTGGTCATCATTAACCTAAAACCTGACACATCTGTCTTTACTAAGGATGAGCAAAGCGATTTTGATAAAATGTATTTTGCTGCAAAATTATAGATTTTTCTGTCAGCAAAATTTTGGCAAAATTGAAACTCTCAATTTTGCAAATCGAGTTGCTTAGGTGAAATTCAAAAAGTAAAATGGCTTTTCTTTATTTAAAGTGTGTATGTTTTTTTTCATTCTTTGGTTGCATGTATTTAGGATAGTTTAGTTTGTTTCATTTAGAGTCTCTTTGTGTTTTTGACTTTTTTGGTGTATTTCATCAATCTTTATGTACTGTAATTTCATTTTTTTAAATGTTACTTTTTTACACTCTCTGTTCAGTTTCAGTTAGAATAATAAGGTGCTGTTTTTGGCACAATAAAAAAGGTACAGGGGAATTGCAAGGAGATTCAGTAATTCTGCCTTAAAATCCTAACCTTAATTTCACCTTTACAAAATTTTTGCTGAAATTATGGGGAATACAAAACATCTATTTCTTTCATCACTAGTCTTTATTCCCTGCAAATGGTAGGAGGGAATATAGGAACTTTTTTTTTGATAATAAGATTTTTGTGATAAAAAAAAACACTGTGCATAAGGTGGACAAATTAGAGAATGACTAAACCAAAGAACAAAAATGTAATATATCGCAGCTTACAGTGCTTTCAAGTGGTGGCTGAATTTGTTTTTGTTTTTTTTTTTCATTTTGCAAGCTAATAATATTTTCTGCAAATACAGAAAATACTGGTTGATCTTGCCAGAAATGTAGTGTCCTTATCACTTAACCTCGTGAGCTGCACCGAAGAATATCTTCTTTCCTGACTATCTTCTGTAAACTACCAATTGCTCTGCCCCCATGCAATGGAGAGGAAGAGATACAAACTTGTTTGAAGTTCATGTCAGGAGAGCAGTCTAAAGTTACAACCATGGCTCCCTCCATAGATACAGTGGAAGAGTGATGTAGCCACCCAGGAACAGAAAGTATGTAATTCACAGAATTACTAGGTGAAAAAAAAGCAAAATAAGATTAAAACTAACCAAATGCAGCTGCTATACCAGAGACTAGTAAGCTGCAATATATCACATTTTTGGTTTTGGGTTTAGATATACTTTAGGCTATTTGATAGCCCACAAAATGGTTTCCTCATTGTATAAGCGGCCATAGTGTGGATGCCTGAACTTTCACTTTCCTCACAAGGGATAATGCACCCTTTATTGAATGTTTTTCCTTCCAGTCAAATCTTAAGCAGAAAATAAAAAGGTAAATAACACTTTCATATAACTGGTTATAAGATGCAATGGGTCGAGTAATACAGTAATGTCAATGATATGTATGTTTCAAAAATCCGATGAATGCACTGTTTTATCTTTTCACTGATATTCCTATGTTTGACTGGACAGCAGCTGTCCAACAATCTCTCTCATTTCCTTTAATGAAACAATATTGGTCAGCTTGGAATTTGCCAGACAGAGGTACACATGTAATGTAATGGACCAAAAATAACCAGTTGTTGGTCATTTCATTAAGTATGGATGAGGATAGGATATCTCACACTAGAAAATATCAATGTAGTATCAACCTTCAAAGATGAATGAATGGACAATACACCTTCTGCATGCTAGCTGTCACTGAACATCATCTCCCAAGTTGCTCAAAATTCTAGACTAAATAGATGGGAAATGAAGTTCTGCCACAGCTAAAGAGCCGAAGCTTGCCTTTCTGTGCCAATATACACAATAACGACTTATATATAGGTATTATTTGCTTGGCTAGTTATTTTCAAGGAAGCTCTAACATAGCCCCTCTTATCACAAGGGCTAAACTTGAGTTATATTTTGATACAGTCACTAGAAACACGGAGGCACAGAAGAGCCATTTTTTTACCATTAGGATAAAGGTGAAAATTGTGAAAAAATTGAGGTTTGCCAGTATTCCCGATGTCTCGGACGAACATATCACAAAAAACTCATAGGGTGAGTTGATTTTTTTGTCTATCTCTGAAAACAAAAGCCTTATAAAGTCATTTTTAATTTGTTCCATCTAGTAAGTCGATATTCTGAACTTTGAGTCTATAGAATTTGTGTCCTGTAGACATCGAAACACATAAAAATATGTATGGTCATTTTACAGACATTGAAAATAAGTGGACCTTAAAAAGCCCTTTGAAGTTTTTTTTGTGTATCTTTTTTTTTATAAGTCGAAGAGCAGCGGCCAGGTCCATCTACATATATTTTACTCTATCCAAGAGATGCAATTCCTTGTTTATATATTTTATAGTTATAAGTGCAGATGGTGGAAAGGTTCCACAGGTCTGTGTCAGAATAAGGTTTCTAGATTGCACATTCCATAATCGATTGTAAAGTGCTATGGCGTAGTATTTTAATGGCAGTTCCGCCTCATGTTTTGTCTTCTTTTACCTTGCTGAACCTATGTTTTTGTATTGACACATTAGTAGGTGCTTGAAAGTCTTCTTAAAAGTAGTATTGCAGAGCGCATAGCAAGCAGGATTGATCGTACTGTTGATATAGCAAAGCCAATAGCCAATTGTCCACACTGTGTTAGGTATACAAACATCACAAAACGTGTTGATTAGAACCATTACATTGTATGGTGTCCAGGTTATAATGAAAGCTAGAAGTATAGCCAAGATAGTCCTCGTCACTTTCTTTTCCCTGGATGGTGGAATTTTCTTTTTGGCTGGTTGCTTTGTCATCTTTACAATTTTTCGGGCCACAACATTTTGCTTGTCTTCTCCATTCCGACCATTGGATCCTGGGACAATTTCCACTGTGGTACCACTTGTAGATCCACAGTCACCTTTTTCTGATTTTGTAACTATTCGTATACAGGTCATCTTGGAGTTTTCAACTTTTGGAAGGGTTTGAGATCCGGAAGCTTGAGGAGCATCTTTGGAAGGTCCATCTTCTTTCGCATTTGAACCTACTACGCTTACAGAAGTTGAGTCGTTAGAGATCTCTTTCTCTTCTCCTTCTGTTTGGACACAATTTTCTGTTACAGAATTTCTAGAGGCTTTTCCATTCTGGATTTTGCTGTGATCTAGACCATCTTCCATGGCTGAAAGATTGTTATTGTTTGGTTTCACTATTTTACCTTGGACATTGCTGGGTGAAATGGGATCTTGATTAGTGGTCGGTTCCTTTTTCTTTATTCTACTCTTGCTGGCCCGAGATATCTGCCAGTACAGTACAGTCATAATGATGACTGGCAAATAGAATGCTGCAATGGCCGTGCCAAATGTAACTGCTGCATTTGAGAAGAACTGGATATAACACTCTCCATCTGGGACAGTTCTTCCACCAACAATAAATTGCCAGAAGAGTATAGCAGGGGCCCAAAGGATAAAGGACAGCACCCACGCTGCAGCAATCATCATTCCAGCCATTTTGGTGGTTCGCCTCACTGGATATGTCAGTGGTTTTGTGACGCAGAAGTACCGGTCAAAGCTGATGATTAGGAGGTTCATTACTGAGGCATTGCTGACAACATAGTCCAGAGCCAACCAGAGATCACACACCACTGGTCCTATTGGCCAGTAACCTATCACAGTGTACAATGTGTAGAGGTTCATGGAAAAAACCCCAATAATTAAATCAGCACATGCTAAGCTGAACAGGAAGTAGTTGTTGACTGTCTGTAAATGTCGGTTGACCTTAATAGAGACCATGACCAGGATGTTTCCAATAACAGTCACCAGGCTCAGTGAACCAGCCACAATGACAATGAATACCACCTCCACTGTTTTGTAAGGGCTCCCCATCATGGTCCTGTTGTCTGTGGACACGTTGGCAAAGCTGGTGTTATTCATGGTTGCCTCTTAGGTAAACCTCTAGATGTCTATATCCTAGTTACCATTTACACCTATGAAAAAGAACAGAGAAAACATTATACACAAGACATGAACTGTACACACATAGGTGACATGAGGAACAGTAGCTGTGATATATTATATTAGACATTTTTAATATGGAGATAATATCAGTACTGGGCACTAAATTAATGCCAAATTCATGCCATTTGTTTCCTTATTTTGAATATAGTGGAGAAGGATTAGAACCTCTGTTGAGTACCCCTCATGAAAATTATGCGTACATTCCTGTCATTTAATGTGTGTCAGGCTCAACAGGAAGTGAAATTACATTTTCTGAATGGGGGCCAAGGCATCAATAAAAGTCTTTTTAGTAGAGCAGGGAAAGTTTAGAAGTTTGGGTCTGTCTGCCAATTAGGGAGATCCATTTTTCCTGTCCAGGTGATGTGTGTCAGATAGAACAACTGAAAATCTCGCCAATGGGAACAGAAGTTCTACCTTTTCATTCTCAAAACGACAAAATAAGTTGTTTTCGCTAAAGTTGGGCATTAAAATATAATTAAATCTACCATGAGCTGTATAAACAGAGAAACTGGGTTTAAACACATTTTTTGATTTTCAACAATAAACCTAAAACCCCCATTTATCTCCAAACTAATGACAAAATGCTGGATGCTGGAAGTAGTCTTGGGACTTTCATGGAATATTATTTTTGTGACTCACAGCTGACATTTTGATATATTTTCCATCAAAAATAGTCCATTGGGGTGGCATGGGAATATTTTTGAGTCTGACTAGCTCTGTGCCCCCCCGTTCCAAAAACCAAGTTTATGGCCTCATGCACACTGGGCATTTGCCCAGCTCTTCTACATGCCTTTCTCCTGGCAGGAGAAAAGCAGCATCAAAAACATGCAAACATGCAAATGTGTTTAGGTGCACTTATGCTTGTCAAATGCTTGGGTGTTTATTCATTTCATTGGCCAGCTGCACGGGCATGTGGCCGTGCTATCCTGCTCCTTGTGACATTACCACGGCTGTGTTTATATCACATGATGGCTGTGATTGGACACAACCATCATGTGATCAGGAGGGCCAACCACAGAGCCCTCCTGCCAAGCGGTGTTGCCCTGTCTCTGGGGGACACAGGCACACCGAGATCGCACCGCTTTGTGGGCACGCGGCTGTGCGATCCCGCTCCTTCTGAAGGACGTTCAGGAACATCCACTCAGAAGGAGGAAACGCCCAACCGGCCATTTACATGCAGTGGCCGGGTGGGAAGAAGTTAAGCACATTAGGCGCAACAGACATTTTTTCTGTCAAAAAACTGCTGCTCCAGAACACGCTGGCAGTGAGTTTTGTCTGCCTCTAAATGCCCCTGCCTCTACACGAATGTAAACGTCTATGTGTGCATTGACACATAGGCTAACATTAAGGGGAGTTTAGAGGCAGAAAAAAAGCAAGATGCCTCTAAAAGCTGCTTTTAAACACCCAGGGTGCATGAGACCTATAAGTTCCAGTCTGAGCGACTACCAGGGACGGGTAGCTTGTACTTTGTTTTCTCTGCATAGGATATGAGCATGGTTGAACTGCAGATATCGGGGAAGACAGCAGAGTCTTCTGAATCAAAGAGACTTTATTTTGATTTATAAGAACAGGTAAGACAGGTACAATTACATCAAGATGCATTAACAGTGTCGTTGCTTCATTTAGTTTGAAAAAGCCGAGTAACAAGTGATACAATCAACGTTTCACAGTCCTGCTTACCTAAGCATTCACATTAACACCACTAGCAATAAAGAAACACCCTGCCATATACTGTTTAATCAAGTTTCCCCCTACCACACCAACACCTTGCCCAGCAAAGTCTTCTAAAACCTGCCTCAAAGTACAAACATGTCCAAGGCCCTAGGTGACATAACAGCTTTGACCAACCATTCCTTCAACTGACATTAATGAGGTTTGGCACAAAGGCAAACCTAAGCTGCATTGTTTGTATCGGCAAGGGCTGCTAGCATTACACACAAACTGCCTACAAACTCAATCTCGTTTGTGAAGGGATAGGTTGGTGTACAACCCTAACCAATCACACTACCCCCTTGGTTTACTGCAGTAGCATAAATGTTTTACATGGACCCCTGGGCATTCACTAGGCTCTAGGCCAGGATCCTATCTAGGCTTGCTTGTGAATCATCTGCCTCTTCATAAACCATATTTGCATCCTTCTACTCCACCAATCTCCCCATGGTTCTTGTCCATAAACCTGCCACAAGACTCAGCAGGAGCATAGGAAGAAAAGAGGCTACCTTTGATGAAAACCAAAATGATTACAAGAACCAAAGATGAAGACAGGTAGTCAAACTTTGACCTTTCCTAAAAAAAATCAGTGCTACATGTTCCTAATGATAACAAAAAGGAGAGAGTCAGAACAAGCTTTAACAGGGTAAATTGATATTTGTATATAACATTTGTATTTCTGGATGTTTTGATCTTTTTGACATGTAGAAGGCAACTTCTGTCTAAAGCCCATTCAAGCATTGAGTCAACCTATTCATTATAAATTGGATACCAATGCACCACAATTCTGTCAAAATTACACATAAACCAGTTTATTTTATAGTACACCACAGTTTACAGCTGCTGTGTTGTACGGCAATGCAAGTGCTGGTAAATGATGTATTAACGAATATAGAGCTGCATTCATTTTTGGCATTTATATCTGCCTGGAGTTTAGCTTTATCCCTTTTTGCCCCATTCTCCTCATATAACTGTCCTAGCTGCACCTGTGCATTAGTGCCCCAGATTTCTATGGGGGCTATGTCCTGAGAACAGAGATAATTGGTGATAGTCTCATAGAAATCTATAAGTCTATGGGGCTGTAATGTGCAGCTGTGCTCAGGACAGTTAATACTTGCGGCGCTGGTTGCAAACAAACATCAGAACTGTGTCTGTAGAATTTACGTAAGAATGAATCTGTGGAGGGGGAGGGTGGGTTAGGTTTGGTCAAAAGAAATTAGCAAAAAGCATATGTGCACTTTGTTTTAACCACTTCCCAACCGTCTTGCATACATTTACTGCTGCAGAGTGGCGCTGTCCCGCGAATCGCCCTTTATAAAGGGCGGCTCGCTCGTGCATGACTCTCGTGCCTGCCGGCTATCCCCGATGACCTGGCAGAGAAGAACAACGGGGAACCGCCAATGTAAACATGGCGGTTCTCTGTTCTGTCAGGTTGCCACAGTCACTGGGATCAGTTAGATCTCTTATGGCCCTGGCAGCCCAGCCCCCTCACAGTTAGAACACACCTAGGGAACACAGTTAACCGCTAGATCGTCCCCTGCAGGTTAACCCCTTCACTGCCAATGACATTTACACAGTAATCAGTGGATATTTACATTTCTGATCGCTGTATAAATGGCATTGGTCCCAAAAAAGGGTCAAAATAGTCCGGCATATCCGCCCCAATATCACAGTCCCAATAAAAATTGCAGATCACCGCCATTACTAGTAAAAAAAAAAAAAGTAAAAACGCCATAAATTAATTCTCATGGTTTGTAAATGTGGCAACTTTTTTGCAAACCAATCAATAAACACCGATCGCGATATGAGGAGATATATATATCGGCCAACACTGATGAATAAATGTATTTTTTTATATTTTTTTTTTGGATTTGTATTTTAGCAAAATGTAAAAAATATTGGGGTTTTTTTTGCAAATTTGTCGCACTTTTTTGTTTATAGCGGTGATCAGAAATGATGCAGAGGTGATCAAATACCACCAAAAGAAAGCTCTATTTGTGGGAAAAAAAGGACGCAAATTTTGTTTGGGTACAACGTCGCACGACCGTGCAATTGTCAGTTAAAACGAAGCAGTGCCGAATCGCAAAAAGTGCTCTGGTCCTAATGGAGGAAATCCTTCCGTTCCTTAAGTGGTTAAAGTGTACTTTATCCTTCAGAAAATCCAAATTCATAAGTTCTTCAGTATTTCTTCTTTTCTCCTTTAAGAAAATCCATATTTGTAATTTCTTCAGTATTTATTTTTACTTCCTTTGGAAATCTTTTTTAAAATGTAGTTCATGCAGCAACAGACTGTATCACAGTTTGTCTGCACTCTACTTTCACTTTGCAGGTGGCAAAGGTTACTGCACCACATGAATTTTATTTAAGTGAAGTGGCATAAGTTGGCTCATCACAGGGGTCTTGCAGAGAGTCTGCTGTTGACAGGAGCCATGTAGCCAGGTGAGCTATACTCATCTTAACTACATAACACAGTGGGAAGTGTTGGCAGCTACTGGTGTGAACAGATTTCAAAAGAGGAGGAAAAATGACTTCACTAATATACTTGCAATTTGAAGACATGGCCATCGTCACCCCTTACTATGTGCCATCTGAAGGGAAGTTGAAGAATTACTTTTTGCAACTGATTGTGAAGTTAGTCTTTCTGTTTTCCACCTAGATTCACATTTACTTTTATATTGAAAACTCTTCATGCTTTTGTAGTGAACAGTGAAGGGCCAATACCATACCTAGCATATTTGACACCCAGCGTGTAATGTTTCCCCCTTCTCCTCCTCTATGTGACAAAATCATTTTCACTAATAACTATGAAATGCAAGCTAATACTAATATCACTAGAAATGAGAGACAGGGAAATTGTCCTTTAGTAAAACACTAGGGGGGAGATTAACTAAAACAGGTGCACACAGAATCTGGTGCACCAGTTTTAGTAAATCTCTCTCTCTCTATATATATATATATATATATTTATACATATATATATATATAAACTATATTGTCAAAAGTATTGGGACTCCTGCCTTTACACGCACAACTTTAATGGGATCCCAGTCTTAGTTTGTAGGGCTCAATATTGAGTTGGCCCACCCTTTGCAGCTATAACAGCTTTAGGAGTGTCTATGGGGATATTTGACCATTCTTCCAGAAGCACATTTGTGAGGTCAGGCACTGATGTTGGATGAGAAGACCTGGCTCGCAGCCTCCACTCTAATTTCATTCCAAAGGTGTTCTATCGGGTTGAGGTCAGGACTCTGTACAGGCCAGTCAAGTTCCTCCACCCCAAACAAATGTCTTTATGGACCTTGCTTTGTGCACTGGTGCGCAGTCATGTTGGACCAGGAAGGGGCCATCCCCAAACTGTTCCCACAAAGCTGCAAGCATGAAATTGTCCAAAATGTCTTGGTATGCTGGCGCCTTAAGTGTTCCCTTCACTGGAACTAAGGGGCCAAGCCCAACCCACGACAAACAACCCCACACCATAACCCCCCCTCCACCAAATGATTTGGACCAGTGCACCAGTAAGGTCCATAAAGACATGGATGAGCGAGTTTGGGGTGGAGGAACTTGACTGACCTGCACAGAGTCCTGACATCAACCCAATAGAACACCTTTGGGGTGAATTAGAGTGGACACTGCAAGCCAGGCCTTCTCATCCAGCATCAGTGCCTGAGCTCACAAATGCACTTCTGGAAGAATGGTCAAACATTCCCATAGACACTCCTAAACCTTGTGGACAATCTTCCCAGAAGAGTTGAAGCTGTTATAGCTGCAAAGGGTGGGTCAACTTAATATTGAACCCTACAGACTAACTGGGATGCCAATAAAGTTCATGTGTGTGTAAAGGCAGGCATCCCAATACTTTTGACAATATAGTGTATATATGTATATATATTTTTTTATGCAAAGAAAAAATGTTAAAAATTCAATGGTTTAAAGTGTTTTTAAAGGTTTCAGTTTGAAAGGAAAACTATTATTTTAGTTTTGTACATAGAAGGGTAAGGTTAGACCCTTATTATGTTATTTTTATTGATGTCTAATGGTGGCTATACACCATACGAAAAATTGATCTAATTTATTTTCAAATAATGTCACTCGGCCATGAGAGGAAACGATTTTGCCATCATGTAATGACTGAATTTTGATCGATAAATCGTTCGGACATAAATTAACCAGTTTTTCGTTCTTTTTGTCACATATACATAGTGCAAATAGTTCAAATGAGAAACACATTAGCCTTTCCATTTATCTTTCGTTCGGAAGAAATTTTCCAAACTTGTCCTTCGTTTTTTTGGCTCAAAAACCGCACAACTGATTACCGATTTGTGCCCATTAACTGGCCCATAAACTAACTGTCCAAATGACAGATTTTCAAACAATTTTTCATATACTGTAGTGTATGGCCAGCATAAGTCTACCCTCTCTATTTGTCCTAGTACCACTGAGATAGAAAGTGATTAGAAATTAACCACTTCAGTCCCGGAAGGATTTCACACTTTAGGACCAGAGCACTTTTTGCGATTCGGCACTGCGTCGCTTTAACTGACAATTGCGCGGTCGTGCGACGTTGTACCCAAACGAAATTTGCGTCCTTTTTTCCCCACAAATAGAGCTTTCTTTGGTGGTATTTGATCCCCGCTGCGTCTTTTCTGATCACCG
This sequence comes from Glandirana rugosa, assembly GCA_018402905.1. NCBI lineage: Eukaryota > Metazoa > Chordata > Amphibia > Anura > Ranidae > Glandirana > Glandirana rugosa. Next base: position 244,855 of record BLSH010232188.1, read on the forward strand.
CTATAAACAAAAGAAGAGCGACAATTTTGCAAAAAAAAAAAACAAATTTCTTTCTTTTTGCTTAAATACAAATCCAAAAAAAAATATAAAAAAACATTTTTTTTTTAAACGGTTTTGGCCGATTTATATTCTTCCTCATATTTGTGATAAAAAAATCGCAATCTGCGTTTATTGATTGGTTTGGGCAAAAGTTTACGGATGATGAGAATTAATTTCTGGGGTTTTTATTTATTTATTTATTTTTTACTAGTAATGGCGGCGATCTGTGATTTTTAGCAGTACTGCGATATTGCGGCGGACATGTCGGACCATTTTGACACTTTTTTGGGACCATTGGCATTTATACAGCGATCAGTGCTATAAAAATGCACTGATTACTGTGTAAATGCCATTGGCAGTGAAGGGGTTAACCTGGGGGGGCGCTCTAAGGGTTAACTGTATTCCCTGGGCTTGTTATAACTGTGTTACTGTTTGACTGGCAGGGGAAGGGGAGTGATCACAGCTTCCATATAGAGGAAGGCTGTGATCACAGTCCTTCCCCTTCTCACAGAACGGGGATCCCTGTTTACATGCATGGATCTCTGTTCTTTCACTGCGCGCGGGGGGGGGGGGTCGCGGGTAGCCGGCGGAGATCGAGTCCGCCCTACCCGCTCCCTGGCCCCCCCCAGGCACAGTGAGCGTGCGAGCGCGCCCACAGTGCACGATCTTGCAGCCGCCGTCACATAACGGCGGTTTGCGGTATCGAGCCACCTTGTCGCCGTCAACCTGCTGTTGGCGGTCGGCAAGTGGTTAAACATTTTTAGGTTGTCACCAAAGCAAAATGTGAGAGTAAATAATCAAATTGGGACAAATGTTCGGTGACAACTAAGAAGAGAATTGCACTCACTTTGGGGAGATTTACACTAATTTCCTAGATACTGTAATGTCTCCAGTACAGGAAGTGAAGGGGAATCTCCCCAGTGAGGCATGGGAAGCAAAATATAACCCCCCACCTCCATCCAAAACGAATTAAAAGTTTTGGCTATAAATACAGTTTAATAGTGGGGAACATGGGGATAATAGTGACGTGCTTAAGACACTGCCTTGAGCTGAGCTACGTGAGCCTCATTGTATCAAGTCTTTTATTATATATATTATATAATTGTATAATATTTTTGGGTTCTCCAGTATGGATGAGTGAACTAGCAATTACTGTATCTCCACCTATGGATCTGCCCAGTTTCTGCAATCTGCCTACACTGAGGACGCCTCCATTATCCACCAACTAAACCCCCAAAAGACTGTAGTAATGCCTAAAAATTGTAAGTCACCATCATAGACTTGATAGATGACTGAGTAGTCCACCCAAAGCCAATCCAATCAAGCATGGAACTGAATACATTTTGGCGAAACTGCAACAACGTTGACAGGGTCTGTCTCCTTGGCATTGTTCCTTTGTAAAATTATGCCATTTGAGAGATATATGAATGCTTTTTGTCCCTATCCTATCACATTGAAAAGATTTCCCCTGAGCTGTGGAAGTCTTGCAATGTGAAGTATTTAAGACATGTGACACTTGTTAGCTCCCCTCCAGGGGTAAGCAGAAAGCAGAATAAATTGGCAAACAGCTCATCCAATGGTGAAGCTGACCCGATTTTATAATGTACCTTCACTGAAGATTGCTCCATCATCTGCCACTGAACCCCTCACTCAGCTACCATAAAAACAGAAAAAGGAAGTACCAGTCATAGATTTTATGGATGAGTGAGTGCCCCTCAACACAGGTATATCACAGCAATGTATGCTAATCCACCCCATGGTAGATGTGAAGTATTCCGTCAAAGGTATGCTTACCCTAAGCCGCGTTTTTTCACTGTTTGGAAACACAGGACCAGGTGATTGTCCTAACTTGTAAAAATGGTTTCAGGGGTTACAACAATGGTGGATGTCCCCTGTGCAAAGAAACAAGTTAATTGGGATTTGCTTCATGTCTAATGTAATTTTTCCAAGAAAGTCTTTTGTCTTGTCCTTGTTGGAAACACTCACTGCACCTATAGCATGTTGGACCTGCAGGCAGAGTTGTCCATTTTACCTTTGTTTCATGCAATATCTCACCAATATGTACCCTAATTTGCCTAAGCTATGCCCATGGTAGCATAAACAGCACCCCGCCATCATGCATTGCATTTATCTCAACAATTAACAATTAATTGCTTTTCATAATGTAACCTAATTTGTTAACCTAATGCAGAAAGGCCTTAAAGTGGTTGTAAACATCAGACATGAAAAATGAAGAAAGCAGAGTCTGGTTCCTTCTCGATCTCTCATCTCTCTGCTATCTGTATGACTCTTTCCTAACAGATTAAAGTAATTGTAAAATTGTACTTTTTTTTTGCATTAAAATAATAAACATGTCTGACTTACCTGCTCTGTGCAATGGTTTGGCACAAAGCAGCCCCAATCCTCCTCTTCTCAGATGCCCTGCCAGCGCTCCTGGCTCCTCTGCCCTGCCAAGGGTCCCCATAGGAAGCCGCTACCTGTGTGTGCTCGATCCTGTGGCGGGCTGTTTGTTACTATTCAGACACACAGTCCGGCTCAGCCCTGCTCTCCAAGCCTTTGAGAGCGCGGAGAAGAGAGAAGAGCTTCTGCACAGCGCTGGATCGAGATCGGGCTCAGGTTAATATTCGGGGGGTTTGGGGTAGCTACTATTAAATGTTTTCTTCACCTTAATGCAGAGAATGCATTAGGGTTAAATTGTTTTTCCTTTACAACCACTTTAAGCCGACAACGCAACCTCCCAGGAGATGGCCCCCCCAGCACACAGCAGATGACTCATAACCTTAGCTCTATGTTTCTCTGAGCCTATATGGGGGGGGGGGGGGTTTCCTGAAATCAGCTCTCTATGTTCTAGCTCTGCAGTGTGACATCAGATCCCTATCCTGTCCTTTTGGCTGCTGGGAGATGCTGTGTAAAATGTATGTTGTAGAAGACAGATGGTAGCAGATAAACAGGTTCAACTTATGTGGGATGATTTGTTTCATCTCTGTGTCTCGCCTGAGGCCAGTCACTTCACTGGATATATGTAAGGGTTTACAACCACTTTAAAGGAGAAGTATAGTCAAAGCTCGTTTGGCTGTACTTCTCTTATGGATCACAGGAGTGCAATTCGTTTTACACTCCTGTGACCCATTTTCAGCGGAGAGCAGACTGAAGTCTGCTCTCTGCTGATGTCACCAATGTCAGTCCAGGCACCGCGTCATCCCGACCATGGAGTCGGAATCCACCAGGTGCCTGGTATGACACTCGGCTCAGCTTTTCAGTGAGCCGCCCCCTCCACAGCCCATCGCTCCAGAGAGGAGGGAGAAGACCAGAGATCTATGGCTGACAGTCTGCAGCTCTCTGCTCATGGAGCTCTGAAAACCGAGCAATCTGCGGTGTTCAATCACTTGGTTCTCAGTGTAGAGGCCTCGGGGGACAGATGCAGCATCGGACTCATGCTGCATCCACCGAGGAAAGTATGAATCAGGAGAAAAAAATTCCTTTACTTCTTTTTTAGAGTGAATCTGTGGTCAGGCATTGGGCATTCAAGTATTTACAGTACATGTTCTTAAAGAGACCCTGTCACCAACCTTAAAAATGAAGGAAAAGCAAATAAAATCAAGTATTTTAAGTGTGCTTTCTTTCCATAAATGTTATTCACTTGCAATGTGCCTTTGAACTAGAAAAGTTGACTACTTCAGAAGAGTCAATTCCTAAACACAGTACCCCTGCATGTCATAGCTCTTTCCTCCTTTGGAAGTGTCTAAATACTCTCTGTGCTGGTCCAGCTCCTTTTGCCTTTTCACTCACCTCCCTACATAACCTACTATTTAGCTGCAGGAGCAAAGGAAAATACTATAAAGCATCACTTGAGGGATAGCTGGGGCTGCGGATATCACTTCCAAGATGGCAGCACACAGCAAAAGACTCAGGGCTTTTTGTATATCTACACAAGGGAGGTTTTACAGGAGAATAACATGCATAAAATAGATTAAATGCACATATAATGTAATGGGAAGATTTTTGGTGACACACGTCCTGGCGACAGAATTTATTTAACAAGCAATGAATGCGATTGCTCTCTCTTGAATGGAAGTAGGTTAAATGGCGGTAGGTATCATTCCCCCCAGAAGAGGTAGTGAAGCTTTGCTGGATTGGTGAGTCTGAGGGAGACAACACTGATGTTTAAATGAGTATGAGCACCAGAGCTGCTTTTTTAATTAGTTAGAACTAGGCTTTAAAAGTTGCCCTCAATGGCTTCTGTAGCTGCATGTATTGTGTATACATTCATCCTCAAAGTTCACAGAAGGATAGCTGTCACCCCTGGAAGGGGAGCACAGTGGGCTGAGCTGTTAAATCACTAGCAGGACACGGATAAAGAAGTAGGTAAGTTGCCGCGTCGTTGTTGCCAGGGCGGAGCAGGGCGACCTGAGCTGCTGAGTCAAAGCTAGGAGGGGGGAGCTGACCTGCTTAGGGAAGAATTTGAATGATTTTAGTGCATCTGTGGTGAACTTTGAGGATGTATTGCTCCAAAGTGCCTGCAGCTAAAGAGGGAAGTGAAGGCTCATTTTAAAACTCAGTCACTGCTTGTTAAAAATCCAGTAATAATTTATAATCCAAAACCTGTATACAGATTCACTTAAAGGTGCCAATGGACATAACATATTTGTTGTATAAATATGAGGTCTCTGAGAAATGATCGTACATCTATTGACACTATGCCATGTGTACAAATACCCCCTTGCCAACCAGGCATGGGCAAAGCATTGGTACGCATGGTTGTATTCTTTTGGGGAATTGCTATTGTTCCCCCAACATACTTTGTCAATGCACATTCAAATGACTAGGTGTGGTTCCCACAGTAGGAAAAAGATTACCATGCTAAATGGTGGTAGTTTCTCAGGAGGACAAATATATGGTGGGGATCATGTTATTTGTAGTTTCTCAACAAGGGTTCACTCAGACTCTATGGTTTATTCAAGAGCTTTATGTTAAAGCGACCTAATCACATACACAGAAAAATGCATATAAAAACACAGTAAAATCAAGTACAGTATACTAAGGGGTTGATTTACTAAAGGCAAAACGACTCTGCAAGTGCAGCTGCTCCAGAGCTTAGTAAATGAGGTAAAGCTGCAATTTGCAAAGTACAGTATACCCAATCACAAGGAAAATAAAAAAAACTGCATTTTTGCTAGCACATGATTGAATGATGGAATCAGGAAGAGCTTCTGCTCAATACTAAGCTCTGGAGCAACTGCACTTGCAGACTGCAACTGTACTTTGCAAAGTGTACAGTCTATTTGCCTTTAGTAAATCCTCCCAATAATGTTTACTTGCAGTGTTTTCCTTTCCATAAATTATATTTTATTCACTTGCAATGTGCCTTTCAACTTGCTACAAAATTTGACTACTTTAGGTTGGTCAATTTCCCAGCACAACCCCTCCTTCCTTGCACATCATAGTCTTAGGGTCCTTTTTCACGGGCGTTCAGTTTTTTAGCTCAGTTTGGTCGTGTTTTTGTTTTTTGTAAAACAACGGATCAAAAACGGATACGGATGTCAATTTTTACATCCGTTTTCATATCCGCTGCCATCTGTTTTTTACAAAAAAAGTGACTGAACTGAAACAAAAGATTGCAGGCAAAAAAAAATGTAAAAAAATGGCATGGGGTCCCCCACCAAGTCCATACCAAGCCCTTTGGGTCTACTATGGATTCAGATGGGACCCCCTCATGTCAAATCTTTTTTTTAAATGGCGTGGGGTCCCCCCCAAAATCCATACCAGGCCCTTATACGAGCACACAGCCTGGCAGATGAGGAAAGGGAGGGGACAAGCGAGTGCCCCCCCTGAACCATACCAGGCCGCATGCCCTCAACATGGGGGGGTGGCTGCTTTGGCCTCTGCTCCCCCACCCCAAAGTACCTTGCCCCCAAGGGCCTCTTCCCGACAACCCTGGGCCATGGTCTGCGGGCAGGGGGCTTATCGGAATTTGAAAGCCCCCAGATCCCGCCACCCCATGTGAATGGATATCGGGTACATCGTACCCCTACCCATTCACCAAAAAAGCAGTGAAACGTAATAGCTCTGAGCTGTCTTTTCCCAATGCCATCCTCTCAACCGCTGTCTCTCCCAAAGCGGTCTTCCCCCGTGCCATCTCTCCCGCCACCGTCTCTCCCGCTGCTTTCTCTCCCGACGCCTTCTCTTCCTGCAGCCGTCTTCTTCCTCGCTGCCGGTTACCCTCTAAAAATAAAAAAGCCGCTGTCCTTCTGTGCTCGTCTTCCTCCGATGCCAGATAGCGGACGAAAACACAATGAAGGAAGACGGCCACAGAAGAAGAGCAGCTTTTAAATGTTTAGCAGGTAACCGGTGGCGAGGAAGAAGATGGCTCAGGGAGAGAAGGTAGTGGGAGAGATGGAGTGGGGAAGAGATGGCACCAGGAGAAGATGGCTCAGGGAGAGATGGCGGCGGAGAGAGATGGCACTGGGAGAAGATAGCTCAGAGCTATTAATAAAGCAATTGTCAAAAACCGGCTCTTTTTTTTTCACATTTCACTGCCTTTTTGGTGAATGGGTAGGGGTATGATGTATCACCTTCACCTGGACACCTTAACATTCACCTTGATAAAGGGGGCTTCCTCATTCCGATAAGCCCCCCGCCTGCAGATCCCCACAACCACCGGCCAGGGTTGTCGGGAAGAGGCCTTTGTTTCCATCAACCCCCCTGCCCCAAAGCACCCACCCCCCCCCATGTTGAGGGCATGCGGCTTGGTATGGTTCCTGACCTGCTGGGCTGCGTGCTTGGATAAGGGTCTGGTATGGATTTTGGGGGGGACCCAAGCCATTTAAAAAAAAAAAGAATCCAAATCCATGCTAGACCTGAAGGGTTAGGTATAGACCATGCCATTTTTCTTGAGTTTCTGGGTTTTTTTGCCGGCAATTTTTTTTGTACATTCAACTGTCAGCGGGGAACCCCGCTGAGAGCTGATGACTCATTGGTGGTTAAGGACCTCTGCGGTGGCCCCTCCTTAGCAACCAGCTATATACAATGGATTCCTCTATGTCCCCCTGTAAAGTAGAAACATAATGGGCTACTATGCATCGCACAGTAGCCCATTATGTGCCACTTACCTGCAAACGAAGCTTGTGACGTCCAGCGATGTCCCTCTGCTGGTGGCGTCCATCTTCTGCCCCTCTTCCTTCCGGGGCCACGACTCCGGCACCGTGACTGGCCAAAGTCGTGTGACGTCACACCCTCTCATGCGCGAGGGAGCCGCCAGTCACGGCACGGTCGCAGTGGAGGAACGGCACGCAGGCCATTCCTTCACTGCGCATGTGCCGACATGACATCGGCACAGCTTCAACACTGCATATCTCCTGAACCGTGCAGGTTTAGGAGATATACAGGGCACCTACAGGTAAGCCTTATCATAGACTTACCTGTAGGTTAAAGTGCTTGTCACAAGTTGAAAACCACTTTAATGAGGGGGGAAAAAAGGATTTAAAAATGTCAGCAGATCGTCCGATAACATCCATTTTTCGTCCGTTCCATTTTTTAAACAGAAAATAAAAAGGGTTTCCTTCTATCTTAAAAATCGGAGCTTAGTGGAGACGGATGTCAGCAGATGATCATCCGCTGTTATGCGCTAGTCTATAGAGATACATATATGTCAGTTTTTCATCCACAAAGGGATGGAGGAAAAATGAACATAAGGAACGCCCACGTGAAAGGACCCTTATTCTCTTCTGAAAGTGTCTAATTACTGACTGTGCTGCCAGCTCATCTTACTCTCACCTCCCTAAAACCTTTTATGTGAGCAAAGGTGAATACTATAGAATGTTACATAAAAGAGAAGTATGGGATTTATTTTTATTCCCCCATTATACTTACCTAGGTGGATGCTGCATCTGTCCCCCCGGTGTCTCTACACTGAGAACCGAGGCATCAAACACCACCGATGCCTCGTTTCTCACAGATTCCCGAGCTGCTGGCTGTCAATCAGCAGCTCTCCTCTCATCTCCCTCCACACTCACTGGAACTCTGAGCGGTGGAGAGTGGGGATCGGCCATCTCAGTCACTCAGTGTCTCGTTGAGAGGCTGAGACGGCTGTCGGTCCAGGCACCTGGTGGATCCGGACTCTTGAAGTCCGGATGACGTGGTGCCTGGTCCGACTCCTGTGACATCAGCAGCATAGAGGGAACTTCAGTCCGCTCTTTGTTGAAAACAGGTCACAGGAGTGCAAAACAAATTGCACTCCTGTGACCCATAGGAGAAGCCAAGCCAAACGAGCTCAGGCTTGACTTCTCCTTTAAGTGACAGTTCTGAATCTGCTGGGGATGCTGGTTTCACATCAATGTCCAAAAGCAGTTTCAGGCCTTTTGAATGTCTGCAAAGAAGTACACCCCATGGAAGCTGTTGACTTTTTCAAAATTTGATCAGGCAAACATTAGATGTAGATTCAAATAGTGTACAGCATTTACTTCGGCTCCCCTGTAATCAGTGGAGCAGAAGGTTAATTATTTGGGGCTGCTTAGTGTTTTACAGGCTGCTGCTCTGTTACTTTCCCCTGTATTCTAGAGGATTTTAGAAGTATAGTAAGAGGAAGAACAGAGCAGGCAGCCTAAATATTTATGGAATACCCACCAATCCCTGGGGAGGTGTCCCCAGAAGGTGGTGAGAGAACTCATAAATAGTCCAGGGCCTGAGCAGCAAAGGGCAATGTTCTTGGGTCCAGTCCTACAGGAGTAGACCCCTGCTGCGGGGCCCTAGAGGAAGCCTTGAGGAAGACACAAAGGTCCCAGCAGGGCTTAAATCCGTGTCCAGAAATCAAGTTGGGGCTTTGATGAAGTTCACAGGAGAGAGCCAGGAGGAAGTTGATGGGAAAGAGTCCAGCTGCCCTATGGTAGAAGTCTACTTCTCCTTCACTAGGAAGAGAATGGTGGATATCGGCAGGAGGCAAACGATGATCCTGTAGCTATGTGAGTAGATGACCCTAGTGCTGAGGAAAAATTACTGTGTGTAGCTTTTGTGACTCTAGGAAGAGTACAGATCACCAGCAACATAGAGATCCTGTGGGACATTCAGTGTGTGCATTGCAGCCAGCAGGTTCATGCAGTGCAGCCAGAAGTTGAGGAGTCCTCAAATCATCCAGTTCTACCTTTTCCGGGGTATCCCACGCTCCCTGTCCCTATCCCAGTTCATTGTTCCAATAAATATGCCTCTAGACTGTTTTCTGAGCCAGTGGAAGGATGAAGAAAATGCGGTGTGCATGGCTGTGTGTACTCTAAGGGGGAGATAAGACTGCATTCGTCAGCGGCTCCTACAGGAGTGCATTGCGAGTGCCTAGAGATAAAAGCGATACATTAGAACAAACGACACATAAAGTTGCCATAGAGTGTTTATTTTCATGATCTAAGCTAGCAAAAATGTAGATTTGTCATGTGAAAAAGCAAGTACACCTCTGAATTTACTACCACTTCAAATCTATGAAAATAAAATTCAGTGTTCCCGATTAGGTGTCAATTATTAGAACTGCCTTAGGAAGTGTTCAGGTGGAACCTATATTATTTAAACCTTAGTCATCAAGGATCTGGGGGACATAGACAGCAATAAAAAAGACCCTCTGTCTGTCTCTATTGTTCCCATAGCCATTGTCACCAGGAGAAGTGATGCTTATGCCAGTATTTTGAGTTTTCACCGTAAGAGGAAAAGAGGATAAACCTTCCAGTGGGAACAGCTGTTATAGCGACTGTCTAAGGGGGTGACTTCTCTCTAAATAAATAGGCAAACTCAGAGTTTTAACCATTTCCCATGTAAAAATGTTTCAAGAACAAAATAATATCTGTTGATCTGCCAGAAACCCAGTGAGCTTATAACCTGTTGTCTGTGCAGACAATATTGCCTCCGCTGATCTGAAATTCTAAAGATCGTTGTCTATTGGACTACAGAGTTCCAACTATCCCAACCCTATCTTTCCCATTCAACATGCATACATTGTTCCCCAGCAAATCTGTACTGCTACCTTTATTTGCAAGAACCTGTCCGCACATTGTGTGCAGAGAAAGGGCTCTTGGGAGGTGTAGTTCTGAAGGCATGGTGTTATTAGGTGGTGAGTTGTATTGGATTTCTGCCAGTAATATTGATTGGTGTTGAGGCCAAATAATTCAATTTTAGTCTTATCTGACCATAACACCTTTTTCCATGTGGCATCAGAATTTTCAAGGTGTGTTTAACCACTTAAGTAAGGGGCCTGTTTTTTGGGTTCGTTGTTTACAAATCAGTTAAAATCAGTTTTTTTTGCTATAAAATTACTTAGAACCCACAAACATTATATATTTTTTTCTAACACCCTAGAGAATAAAATGGCAGTCACTGCAAAACTTTATGCCACACTGTATTTGCGCAGCGGTCTTCCAAGTGTGCTTTTTTTTTAATAAATTCAGTTTTTTTAGTTAAAAAATAAGAAACCAGTAAGGTTAGGCCAGTTTTTTTCCATATTGTGAAAGATAATGTTACGCCGAGTAAAATGATACCCAACATGTCATGCTTCAAAATTGCGTCCGCTCGCGGAATGGCGACAAACTTTGCAGCTTAAAAATCTCCATTGGCGACGTTTAAAAAATTCTACAGGTTAGCAGTTTTGAGCTACAGAGGAGGTCCAGTGAAAGAATTGTTGCTCTCGCTCTAACGATCGCAGCGATACCTCACATGTGTGGTTTGAACACCGTTTCATATGTGGGCGGTACTTACGTATACAGTCGCTTCTGCACGCGAGCTTGCAAGGACGGGGCGCTTTAATTTTTTTTTTTTTTGAATTATTTATTTTAGTTTTTACTTTTTATTTTTACACTGTTCTTTTAAAAAAAAAATGATCACTTTTATTCCTATTACAAGAAATGTAAACATTCCTTGTAATAGAAAAAAGCATGACAGGTCCTCCTAAATATGAGATCTGGGGCCAAAAAGTCCTCACATCTCATATTTACACTATAAAAAAAAAAAAAAAAAAAAAAAAATCTGAAAAAAATGACAGCCCAAAAAAAAAAAATGGGCCCTTTAAGACCGTTGGGCGGACGTGACTTCTGGCGTAATTTCCGCCCTGCCGTACTATGGAGCCAAGTGAGCGGCTTCACACTGGGGGGAGAGGATCGGATCATCTCCGCCGCTGCCGGCGGGTCCGGTAAGCGGCGGAGATGACCGGAAAGTGGCGGGAGGGGGGGCACCTTTCCCGCCACTGATAAAAGTGATCTTGCCGCTGGCTGAAAAAAACAATATCTGGATGGTGCCTGCAGCAGATATCACTTCTCAAAGGTAGCGACGTCATATGACGTCCACCCAAACAGAAGTGGTTAAGGTGGTCAGATGAGACTAAAATTGAACTATCTAGCCTCAACACCAAATGATATGTCTAGAGGAAATCCAATAAAGCTCCAAATAACACCTTTCCTACTGTAAAGCATGGGGGAGGTAATATCCTGGTATGGAGGTTTTTCTCTGCAGCAGGGACTGGAGCACTTGTCAGGATAGAAGGAAAAATGGATGGGGAAAAATACCAATAAATTCTTGAGGAAAATCTGCTGACTTTTCCAGAAAGTTGTCAATGGGAAGAAAGTTTACCTTCAAACATGACAACGACCAAAAGCACACAGCAAAAATGACCACACAGTGGTTGAAGGAGAAAAAGGTGAATGTCCTTGATTGGCTTAGTCAGAGCCCAGACTTAAACCCCATTGAAAATCTGTAGAATTACTTGAAGACTGCACTCCACAAATGATCACCATCAAATTAAACTGAACTTGAGCAGTTCTGCAAAGAAGAGTGGGCAAATATTGCAAAGGCTAAATGTGAAAAGTTAGTACAGACGTATCCCAACAGACTATAATTAAATTATGTAATTAAAGCAAAATGTAGTCCAACAAAATACTGACATAAGGGGGTGATACTTTTTTCCAACTCAGTGATACTGTTTTAGAATTTTTTCTTCTGACATGTTTGTGTTATTTCTTTCACTTGCATGTTATAAGTTGCACTGAGTAAATACAGCTGGATAAAACAAAAACTGTGTCTGTCTTCATTTAACCACTTACTAACCGCGTTGTGTACATTTACTGCGGCAGTGTGGTTCTATATCACGAATCACCGTTTATAAACGAGTGTGGCCGCGGAATCAACGTCCATTGGCGACCCGCGATCGTCGGTTAGAGAGGCAGAATAGGGAACCGCCGATGTAAACAAGGCGGTTCCCCGTTCTGGCAGGCGGCATGACAGAGATCTACTGATTCCCTGTAATCGGGATCAGTTTTAGATCTGTCATGCCCCTGCCAGCCCAGCCCCCATACAGTTACAACATGCCTAGGGAACACAGTTAACCCCTTGATTGCCCCCTGCAGGTTAACCCCTTCACTACCAATGACATTTATACAGTAATCAGTGGTTATTTAAAATTCTGATCGCTGTATAAATGTCATTGGTCCCAAAAAAGTGTAAAAAATGTCCGACATGTCTGCCGCAATATCGCAGTCCCAATAAAAATCGCAGATTGCCGCCGCTACTAGTAAAAAAAAATTAATTCTCATGGTTTGAAAATGCGGCAACTTTTATGCAAACCAATCAATGTATGCCGATCGTGATTTTTTTTAACCACAAATATGTAGAATATATATCGGACAAAATTGATGAATAAATTAATTTTTTTATATTTTTTTGGGATATGTATTATAGCAAAAAGTAAAACAAAAAAGTTTTTTTTTTCAAAATTGTCGCTCTTTTTTTGTTTATTTTTGTTTAATCTGCTTTTATTAAGTTTTATAAAGAGATTACAAATACAAAGATGAAAGAGAACCAAACGCAACATTTCCATCAAAGCAAAAATGTTCCATATATGCCATATAACACGTAAAGAAAAATAATGTAAGAAGATTGGATAGAGGAGAGGGAGGAGAAAGAGAAAGGGAGAAACAGATTAGGAGGAGGGGTTGGAAGAATAGAAGAAGGAATGGTAGAAGGGCATCCCTGCCCCATGGGTTGAAACACTATATAATATTTGTGCGATGCCAGTTAAGCAGTTTGTGACATTCATTTGGTATAAGAGGGAGAGTGCGTAAAATCGAGCCAGCAAGACCAAATTTGTTAAAAGTGGAGCACTTGTCGCGTAGGTTATGGGTAATATCTTCCATGTAATAAAGGTGTTGTACTGTTAATAACCATTGAGTAATAGGGGGAGTTTTAGGTTGTTTCCAATACTTGGGTATGAGAGACTTTGCAGCGTTTAACAAGTGTGGCGCAATGGACCTTTTATATGTACTTGCTGGCTCGCTTGTACAATGAAAAAGGACCACCAATGGGTCATTAACAACTGGAGACCCCTGGATATTTTCAATCCAGTATAGTAAATCATTCCAGAACGGACGGATAAGGGGGCAAGACCACCAGATGTGTGCATGCGTGGCCCTTTCTCCACATCCCCTCCAGCACTTATCTGAGGTATGTAGTGTGTCCGGAGTGTAGTGCCACCTTGTAACCAATTTGTAGTTCATTTCTGCTGTTGTGGTGAATGTTGAGGATGTATGCGCTAGTCGTAGAACTGTAGATCGTTGGTCCTCCGATAGAGTTTTTTGCAAGTCTTTTTCCCAATCGGTTATGAATGTTGGGTGGCGCTTTATGTTCAAGGAGATTAAAGCTTGATAAAAAAGCGAGATCAATTTCTTTGGCGGTTGGGTGTGCGACAGTATAAACTCTAAAGGCGTGAGATCTGACAGCAATCTTAATGGTGAGGGAAGTGATCTTACAAACTGTGAGAGCTCTTTTTTTGTTTATAGCGGTGATCAGAAGTGATGTAGAGGTGATCAAATGCCACCAAAAGAAAGCTCTATTTGTGTGGAAAAAAAAGGACGTCAACTTCGTTTCGGTACAATGTCGCACGACCGTGCAATTGTCAGTTAATGCAATGCAGTGCCGAATCGCAAAAAGTGCTCTGGTCATTAAAGTGGTTGTCAAGTCATGACAACCACTTTAAACTACAGGTAAGCCTATAATAAGACTTACCTGTAGGTCCCAAGAATATCTCCTAAACGTTCACCATTTAGGAGATATTCCCTGTATTTGCATGTGCCAACGTCATCGGCACACGCGCAGTGAAGAAACAACCCGACTGGGCCGTTTCTTCACTAAGTGTGCCGTAAATGACGGCTCCCGTGCGCATGCGTGGGAGTGACGTCAGCGCGGCTCCTGCCAATCACAGCGCTGGAGTCCACGCTGTGATTGATCGGAGCCCGGGATCACGGAAGACGACAGACACAAAATGACGCCAGTCACAGCGGTGCTTGGGGACTGCTGCAACCGCGTCGATCTAAGGCAGGGGTAGGCAACCTGCCAGCTGTTGTGGAACTACATTTCCCATGAGGCACTGCAAAGCTGGCAGTTACAATTACTGTCAGAGGCATGATGGGACTTGTAGTTCTGCAACAGCTGGAGGGCCGCAGGTTGCCTACCCCTGATCTAAGGTAAGCATTTCATAATGAGCTAGTAAGCAATGCATACTAGCTCATTATGCCTTTCTCTTGCAGGTGTTTATTTCTATTTTTTCCCAAGCCTTGACAACCACTTTAAGGGGGCAAATCCTCCGGGGCTGAAGTGGTTAAGGCTGCAAAGCAACAAAATGTTATTATTTTAAAGGGGGGTGACTTTTTTCCATACCCACTGTATATAAATAACTGCATACTCCTTTACTGGATATTCAAATTGTACGTTAGTAAAGATGACAGTAAAAAACAAAAGAAGTGTCTAACATGAAAAGAGGGCAACAAGGTTTGGTGTGTCTATCTGCCAAAAATAATTCAGGGACGGAGGATCACACGGACAAACTACTGGCAGCTATTTCAGCTGAGCACTCCAGCAGGAGGCAGAAAAATAAGAAGAAAAACAATACAACACAGACACTTCCACAATAAGATCCATGCTAATGAGGTTCCATGGACAGCGCGTTTCCTTCACCGAGGCCCTCTGGCACCCTTCAAATCACCTTTATACAAACTCATCTCCTCTCAGAATAATTACATGTGCAGCCAAGGCAGCAATAATGATGAAACTGTCTCCGTTGCCCGCAAACCGCAAATTTCTCCAGCAGATATGATTATACCGAACAGGAGTTTAGCACGTCGGAGGGGTTTAAAGGGCCTGCAAACAGATGGTTATGTCAGTCTTATGTACACAGCAATTTTTTTTCTGTTTTATTTGTAGCTGATGAGAACGACCCAAAGAAAATTTGCAGTTTGGAATTGAAAGGGAATACTCCAGTTTAAAGGGCATTTTCAGTTGACCCTGAGACCAGGATATGGACATGTATACTTATCAAGCAGTAGATCAGCTTTACAATACGCCCTTACTGATCTCTATAGCTGCAGCCATTATGGTGTACTTCATGCTCAAAGTTCTTTAGGTTGTCTTTTCAGCGGCTCAGCCCCTCTCCCAGCAGTGATTCACCAGCTCAGCTCACTCTACTCCCCCCTCCTTGCAGTGGCTCCACAGCTCAGCTTTCCCTGCTGCCCCTCCCAGCCTTGGCTGGGACAAGGAGTGGGCAGAAGGGGCCGCTGTCCTGGGCATTGTGGTATCATGTGAGGTAGGGGGGGTTGTGTTGGGAGGGTAAATTTGGAGGGTAGCAGGGAATAAGAATTGTTCTAGAGGGTGTGCCCTAGAAATGGTAATTTGGGGGGATTTGTGTTGGGAGGGGGGATAGGGGAGAATGATTTGTGCTAGGGCGGGAGATTTGGGGGGTTTATGTTAGAAGAGGTGATA
>BLSH010232188.1:260795-275881 GCA_018402905.1 Glandirana rugosa
CCACGTCGAATTTGGAATGGGGAGAGAGGATTTGTGCTAGGAGGTGTAATTTTTTTTTTGGAGGGGTGGAATTGTGCTGGTGGGATTTGGAAGGAGAGAGGATTAGAGCTTGGAGGTGGTATGGGGGGCAACGATTTGTGCTAGTAGGGGGATTTCAGCAGAGGGGCAGATTTGTACTGGGACAAGGGGGGATATATGCTTAGGGTGTAAGCATGCAGATTAGTGCTCAATTTCTTTGGTGGGGGGATTTTTGCTGACATACAGGGGTTGATTTACTAAAACTGGAGAGTGCAAAATCTGGTACAGCTCTGCATAGAAACCAATCAGCTTCCAGGTTTTATTATCAAAGCTTAATTGAACAAGCTGAGGTTAGAAGCTGATTGGCTACCATGCTCAGCTGCACCAGATTTTGCACTCTCCAGGTTTAGTAAATCAACCCCATAATGCTCATACATCTTAGGGGCAACAGTTTGGTGTGTTTGCCCTGGGCTGTAGATGACCTTGTCCTGGCACTGCTCCCATCAGTGACTCAACAGCTCGGCTCTCCCTGCTACCCATCTCAGCATTGGCTCAGCAGTTCAGCTCACTTTCTTTCCCCTCCCAGCAGTGACTCAACTACTCAGCATTTTATCTTCCCTCACCCCGCAATGATTTGTGGGGGGGGGGGGTCAAGGTGAGCTGAGTTGCTGATAGAATGACTTGAACAGTTTAACTCTTCTGCTGTGAGCTTTAAGGATGAATTGCTCCATATTACCTGCAGATGCCAGTGCTGGTTTGTTTTAAAGTCATTTACTGCTTGTTAAGGATATGTAAATACTGGAATGCCCTGAGCCTGAAACAGAGTCACACGTACTACATCTATTTTTTCCCTACTACCACACCCCTTTTTAGTACACTCTCCTCCACCCATACATGTAAAATACTGATAAAATGTTCTATATACTCGGGGGGGGGGGGGTCATGTGCCTTCAACCAATGTAACTATGTATATACCATACTGGGTCAATGCCCCTGAAAGTTAGAAATCATTGAAGTAGTTTCCACTTGCTACTGTGACGTCACTGCCCCACCTCTCCACCTGCAGATCATTCATGCCAATCATTCTCTGAATGGCATCCATGTCGAGTAGTCAATCTCCTGTTTTCAGAATGCCTCAGGCCAGCTGCTCAGCAGGAGACTTGGAAGAAAGTAGAGTCTACAGGGGCATCAGCTAGGTATGGTATATACATAGTTACATTGGTCCAAGCTGGGCTAATGTAACTACAGTATGTAAAAATATCCCATGCGTGGAATTCTTCTTTAAAAGTGCGAGCCGAGCAAAGTGTGGAGCATGGAGTGGTGGTAAGTCCAGTGGCGGCTGGTGGACTTTTCTTTTGGGGGGTGGCAAACAACCATCACACGCCCCCCCCGCGGCGCGGCACTGATGCACCCCCCCGACACCAGGGGCGGACAGAGGCTCATGGCACTGACAGCACCCAAGCGGTGGCTCCAGTGTCTGTTCCTCCAGCATGTGTCTCCTTTGCGTGTCTCGTCTGCCTAAGCGCTAGGAATCCAATAGGATCGCCTGGCGCTTTGGCCAATCGGGAAACAGGTCTCACGAGCTGCCTCCTGATTGGCAGGGGGGGGGACTTTAGTGTGAAAATAGCAAAAATTAATTTGCTATCGTCACACAATTGGGTGGGATCACTGCGCCCCAAGCCCACCCTTTTTTGAAGCCTATTAGAGCCTCTGGCTCTAAGCACGTGCTTCAAAAAAACACACCCCGCCCATTGGAATCCATAGTCTGACACCCTGATATGTAGATCAGGGGACCAGACACATGGATTGGTGGGCTGGCGCCTGTGCGCCCTCTATGGACGGGCTGCCCCTGAGTAGGTCTTTTACTAGGTTATGGTTTCAGGGTTTGAAACTTCTTATCCTCAACCTGTGCCGGCTATGCCCACCTATTCCGCCCCCGGCTCCAATCATAAAAGCTGTACTATCACCTCTTGCAATGAAAAGAACTCATTTAATGGAGGATGGACGGAGGAATGAAAGGTCCACCTCCTACGTTCATTATAGCGCATTTCATTAAGCTATTAAGAGACGTTAATATGTCTCTGTAATCAATAATACATCATTAAAAGTATTTTTAAATGCAAGCCGTGTAAATACATGAATGGTATCAGCCTCTTGCAGTCACTGTACAGCAGGGCTGGAGTGTGAGAATATGAAGCAGTACAAGGAGCCAATCAATTAATTTGCTGACAAGATGTATAGCACTAGAGAGAGGGGGACAGATAGCTGAGCTCATCACTGTGCTGCTTCTCCTTTCACTGTCCAGTCACAGGCTGGAGGCGGGTCCAGGACAGCATGGACTGAGAGGAAGTGAGTTGAAGGATGCTGGCCATTAGACAGAGGACATCTAGTGGCAGAAAAAGAAGGGTAAGGGAAATTTCTGGATTGAAGATGAATATTGCAGCAAAAGCTGATTTTATCATTTTATTATGGTGCCATAATGCATTGCCAAATTTTGCAAAAAATGGACAAGACCCATTGTTACATGAGTTATACTTAAAGGTTATATAACACAGATTCACTGACTAGCTTAGAATAAAGCATAGGGACCTTGTGTTCTCAGACTTCCCCTGTACGTGGATTTTGATTTCCCACCAAATCGACTTGCCTAAGGACAACAGTCCTGAAGTGTAAGTACATGATGAGAAGGTAAATAAGCAGAGGTTACTTTCAAACCCA
This sequence comes from Glandirana rugosa, assembly GCA_018402905.1. Taxonomy (NCBI): domain Eukaryota; kingdom Metazoa; phylum Chordata; class Amphibia; order Anura; family Ranidae; genus Glandirana; species Glandirana rugosa. The sequence continues at coordinate 263,532 of BLSH010232188.1, forward strand.
ACTCCAATCAAGGAGTATGGAAGAGTTAGAGTCTCTGTCAGGTTTTTTTTCTGTTTGTCTCCCCACTATGTTTTCTATCACTTCCTGTCCTGGTGGGTAGGTCAGTGGGACAGGTAGTGATGGGAAATCTTTTCAATGGGGATAGCAGCAGCTCTGTCTGTTTTTTTAACCTATGCTTAGTTTAATGCTGATCCTGGCCCAAAAACGTTCATAGAGTGCAGAGCTGTGGGAGGGGCCCAGCAGGCTCCACCCATTACAAGCTGCTTGCAGAAAACTGCAGGAGGGGGCGGAGACAAGACCAGTCACCCTGCACAAGGATAGAGAGCAGCAGTGACTGGTCTTGTACAGAGGCAAATTTTCACAATGGATTACTGCACAGATCTGGGAGAAATACACAAAGCAAACCATAATTAAAGTATGGATACACATACCTATTGTGTTTAGAAAGTATGTGCTAAATATTATTCAGCTTTAAATTTTCTAAGTTTACGACAGTTTGGATTTTAATGAAAATTGCAGATTTTATAAAATTTGAAAATTACTTTTGAATGAACCTCAACATGTTAAAACGAAATATTGAGCTTTTAGTAATTAAGTTTGTATATATAATGTGTAGCCGGGTGCAGTCGGCTTTGTGCAGACTCTTTCTCCTTGCTGCTGTACAGTGACAGAGGGAATGCAGACAGCTTTTTTCTTTCTAACTGCTGTCTGCTCTGTGACTGTGTGTGTTGTCTGCTCACTCCTGCTCTCCTCCTCACTCCTGGCAGTGCAGTGTGCATCCAATCAGAGGAAGGAATTGAAGGAGCCAATGAAAGCTTCAAAGAGAGCATGCTGGGAAGAAGCTATATGTGATGGGAATTGTAGTTCTTAAAGGGGGCACTGCACCATACTTGCTGTAGGAAACTAATGACTACAATTCCTACAAGTAGCTGCACCTAGAGGAGGCGAGATTCACAGTTTTCCAGGGCAGTCTGGAAAGGAGAGCTATGGGTATGGTCCGTGCCTCATGTCTGAGGGGTCATAGCCATTAGAGAGCAGCTAAGAGGACCTGTTGCTGTGCTGTTCATCCACATCAGGGAGAAGGGACAGGCCTGCATCTGTTAGAGCTCAGAGACAGAGCTTGAGAGAGAGAGTCACTGCACTGTTTCTACAGGATTGGAGAGACTGTGTGGCCTGTGTGAGCTACTGGCACTTCTGGGGCTTCTGGAACCTGCAGATCGCCAAGCTTTGGGAGTAGACTAGTCATTTGCCAGGAAGTGGGAATCTGAACTACCAATCCTAAATGCCCGCCACACTCTGTTTGCCCAAATAGAGACTGCTTCTACTTAGTGGCCTACCCTCCAGTCCTCTACTAACACTCTTAAAGGGACAGTGCACCACCTAAAGAAGGGCCCCACTGAAAGTCAACCAATGTTGAAAAACAGGCACCAGGTACTTTCATTCACATTCGGGGGTACCCCATTTTTCTAGAGACACAAGCATCCACCTGCCATAAGGGTTGTATGCGTAGCGTGCCTAAAAGGACCCTTTTTCGTTTTTTTAAGGTAGTTGATTCTAGATACTTGCACCTAATATAATTCAGTCTAACTTTGTTATAGTTCTTTTTGGTGCCAGTTAGTGAGTCATTGACTGTTCATCTATTATAGGGCTTTTAAGTCGGTATCAATATTTGTTTGTTGATTAATGCTTTCTTTAATTGCATTTTTTCCGTAATACACATAATTAATTTACCACCAAAATCCTTGTAGCCTCTTCCTGTTTATTGTTATAGAGTGGTAACCTACAAACCCTTAAAGCGGTAGTAAACCGTTGTTTTTTCTGTTTAATGCAACCTGCAAGGTAAAGCCATAATGTGCTAGTATGCGTTGCATACTAGCAGGTTATGTGAAACTCACCTTAGAGCAAAGCCTTCCAGCGGCGCGCTGTCACCGCTGACAAGGCTTCCATCTTCACCCGGTCTTCCTTCCAGGACTGTGGACTCCCACTGTGTGAGTGGCCAGAGCCGCGATGACATCACTCCCACGCATGCATGCGAGAGCCCAGGTGGCCATTCCTTCAGAGTGCATACAGTGGTGATATCACTGGCTGCATATACAGTAAAGGCTTACCTATAGGTACAAATTATGTATGGGAGTGTACTCCCACTTTAAGTCACACAGGTGTAAACTGCTTTTAGTCTAAGACCAAGTGTGTCAGTGGGGACTGAGCAGATAAGAGAGTTGAGGCAGAACAGAGGACCCATCATCACCAGCAGCTCCTGCAGGGGTAAGCACTACAAATGTAAGTCAATATACCCCCCTATAGAAATGCACTCTAGATGCATTTACAATCTCTGTGAGTTTATAACATTTGATCAGCAATTGTTACTTGTAAATAAACTTTGATTTTACAGGGTTATTGTATTCTCTTTTCAATTTGTCAGCATTTACGAAAGGTTGCGTCCAGAAAAACTCAACACAAAACATTGCCAAGCCATTGCTACAAATTGGAAAACAACAATCTACAAGACCCCGGGAGATTCGATAGACATTTCATACTCTGGAGTCCAGACTAAAGATCCTTTCAAAGAATTTGCAAACACACTTGAAAAGCAGATCCCACATGCTGGTGTGCACAAACCACATCACTGCCCATTAGTGTTGCCACCTTTTCTTCAAGCCAAACCCGAACACTTAAGTGGCGTGTAGAAATTTTTTTATAGTATATTTTGCAATGAAATAACATTTCTAATCATATGAAGTTAATTACAAGAGTCACCTTTACATCAGAGTCCACAGAGTTCCCCTTTTACATCTGAATCTGCAGAGTTCCCTTTTTATATCTAAATCCGTAGAGTTCCCCTTTTACATTTGAACTCATAGAGGGGGGACTCTGCAGATTCTGATGTAAGAGAGAACTCTGGAGACACTAACATAAGGGATGCTTTGGGAACCCTGATTTAAGGGGGAACACTGAGAACTCTGATGTCTGGAGAGGACTCTGATGTAAGGGGGGACACCGTAGCCTCTGGTGTAAAGGGGAACTCTGATGTAAGGGGTGCTCTGAGAACCCTGATTGACCTTAGTGTACTCACTCAGAGGCAGGAAAGAGAAGGGAGGGAGGGGGGAGACTTCAGTCACAGCCAGGAATGGATGGTGAGCTCGCTCACCCCTTAGCAGTCAGCACCTCTCATCCAGATGTATCTCAGGATGCTGGACTTCAAATGTCTGACCCCCACTTTCCTTTTCTGGGGCACAGCGCCGGGGATTGGAATGTGGGCAGAAACAGAGGGGATAGGGTGGGAGGAAGAGGAGCAGATCGAGCCCTGTCTCCTCTCCCGTCTGTGTATGTGTGGGGGGGAAATTGTTAGTGCTGGCTTTGGGCAGTGTAAAAGAGAGTGTAACAGACTCTCTCGGCTTACACAACTGCAGCCAGCAACCCTGCTAGGAAGCCAAAGTCCGATCTGAACAGTGTGTCCAGGTTTCAGGAGGTCTGAAACCCAGACACATGATTTTAAACCCGGACTGTCCAGGTGAATCCATGGCAACCCTACTCCACTCTGATACTAACCAACAAAATGGACGCCTTCAAGGCGGTGACAGCTTTGTCCTTTTTAGGCGCTGTGCTGACAGGTCACGCCACTCAAAAGAACCATTTTGAGGCTCTTTTGAAGTGCTTTTTTTGCGCTTTTGAGGCGCTTCCCATTCATTTCGGAAAGGGATGCTTTTGAGGCACTTCAAACATGATCCAAAGATGCTGCTTGCAGGAGTTTTTTCACTGCCCTGACAGCACACCGCCCAGTGTGAAAGCAGTCATTGATTTTAATAGAAATTGGTTTTCGTGAACATTTCAGGTGCTTTTTTTAGTGTGAGAGCGCCTCAGTGTGAAAGGGGTCTTAGAACCTATGCCTGTTTTTTTTATTGCTGTAAGACCCCTTTCACACCAAGGCGTTTTTCAGGCATTTTTGCGCTAGAAATAGCAACTAAAAAGTGCCTGAAAGACTCCCCCCAATACACCCCATGTGAAAGCCCGAGTGCTTTCAGACTGGGGAGAAATTTGTGTCCTTTCTTCCCCACAAATAGAGCTTTCTTTTGGTGGTATTTGGTCATCTCTGCGTCATTTCTGATCACCGCTATAAAAAAAATAACGACTTGCTTTTTGCTAAAATACAAATTAAAAAAATATATAAAAAAAACGAATTTATTCGTCGGTTTTGGCCGATTTATATTCTTCCTCATATTTTTGGTAAAAAAATCGCAATCGGCATTTATCGATTGGTTTGCGCAAAAGTTGCCGCGTTTACAAATGATGAGAATTCATTTTTGGCGTTTTTAAATTTTTTTTTTTTAGTAATGATGGCGATCTGCGATTTTTATTGGGACTGCGATATTGGGGCAGACATGTCGGACATTATTGACACTTTTTTGGGACCAATGACATTTATACAGCGATCAGAAATTTAAAAATCCACTGATTATTGTATAAATGTCATTGGCAGTGGAGGGGTTAACCTGCAGGGGGGAAATCTAGGGGTTAACTGTGTTCCCTAGGCGTGTTCTAACTGTGAGGGGGCTGGGCTGTCAGGGGCATAAGAGATCTAACTGATCCCAGTGACAAGGATCATTAGATCTCTTACATGCCCCCTGTCAGAACGGGGAACCGCCGTGTTTATGGTTCCCCGTTCTTTCCCTCTGGCAGCTCATCGTGGCTTGCTGGCGGACATCGGGTCCGCCCGAGCTACGGCACACTCCTCCAAAGTGCGGTGGGCATGTGCGCGCGCCGCCGGTGGCACAATCCTGCCCCCTAGCTGCCTGTCCGTAAATCGCCATCTATTTACGGCAATTTGTGAGACAGCTCCACACTGCCACAGTAAATATACTGTGGAAGTGGTTAAGCCAGCCATAGACGGTTCGAATCTCAATCAACTTGGGTACAACCAGCCTGCTGCATTTACTTGCGATTATCACTAGCGACTGCTGTAACTGCTAGCAATAATCACTGTCTTCTCCCGGCGGGAACGGCATTCCCCACTAGAAGAATTGTCTCGGCAGGAGGGATTCCCATCAGTTGGATTACAGGAAAGACATTTGCACCGTCTATGGCCTACCTAAACGCCACATGATCATATGATAATCTAATTGCTAGTACACAGATTTCATCGGAAAATGTTTGCCCAAAAACACAATAAAAACACACTACAACACATTACATCACTTCTGAATTTTTATTCTGTTGTATGAGAATTTTCGTACTTTAGTGTAGCACCCTCTTCTAGGTAGTGAGTTTCTAGAGTGAGGTTTTTCTTTCGCAGTGCAGGTAAATTTGGACTGGTTGCTAGGTCTGTTTGTTTTGATGCTGGGCTGGCAGTGGCTCAGGGTTGCAGCTGGTGACTCACAGGTGGTGTCACTTTTCAGTTACCTCCCCTTTTCTTCTAGAAGGTGCTAGAAGGAAGGGTGGAGAAGAGAGGTCGATCTACCTGGGGTATCTTAAGGAGCCTTGACCAATCCCCAACTTGGATTGGCAGAGGGCAGGCCTCCTTAAATACCTGGGGTCAGCCCAGCTGGGGAGGAGTAGTCGGGTGGAACAGATGGGGTGAGAGAGGTGTGGAGGCTGTCGGGGCCCATGGGGAGCTCCCCAGTCTGGGGGGAGGGGTGACCCTGGGCTGGGCTCGGTGCATGCAGGAGGAGTGTCAATATCCTGGAAAGAGAGGCACATAAAAGAGCAAATAGAGGACAGAGAGAGAGAACACGTATAAGAGTCTCCAGGAGGACTACTGGTCGCAGCCAGGAGGGCTGGTGAGTGAGCACAGTCAGGAGGACTGGGGAGGCATGCCTGAGGAACTGGGAGATCACAGTTTGAAAGATGGGTGTAGAACCAGAGGAGTGGACTGTGGAAAGGGCAGTGGAGAGTGGTCATTGCAGCCTTGCTGGCTGTCAGGGCTTGAAGATAGCTATCTGGGAGTGGTAGCAGGAGAGAGGACAGCTAACACCTGAACTTTCTACATAAAAGAGGCCCGAGGCCTCTGCCTGCAAAAGGCAATCCACTGAGGCCTGGCTGAGTTAGTGTCAGGCATAACCATGCGGTGCTAACTAGTCTGAAGGAGTAAGAGTCTGCAGCAAGTGCTTGTGATAGAGGAGGAACGGAAAGCAGCAAGTATTGGTGCTGGAGAGAAGAGAGAAGAGAGGAGTGTATATACAGGCAGGCCCGTAGATAACCAAAGGGGACATCAGCACACTGGGCCGCATGACAGGGGGACCCAGGCAGCAAGGAGGTGACTATCAGCAGAGTAGGCAGGGCCAGGTGAAGAGGTGGGGGTGGGGGTATTTAAGCCGACCCCGGAAGGCGCCAAACAGATGGAGCAGCAACAAGGAGGATGTGACGGAAAGTTTTACCTGTAGGTGGTTGCCAGTTGTGGTCTTCGGAGGCCTTTCAAATATTCAGCTATTCAGTTTAAGGACCTGTCTAAGGTATGGAGTCCTTGGTGGTATCTCAGTTAACAGCGGTTTAACTGGGAAAAGGAAAGAGGAAGTATCTGCAAAAAGGTGGTAGTCCCTGAGCCGGTGTTGCGCGGCTGGGAAGATTGGAGTAATGCAGATACAATTGGATGTGGATTCGTGGTGCCTCCCAGGACCAGCAACCAGTTGTTACTTAGGTTCTCTCTCTACGGTTTATGTTTAATGTATGTTTATGTTTGATTTTCTTAATAAATGGCCTCACAGCCAAATTTTTCTCCAGATTGGTTTGGGTCTTTTTATTTGTATTTTATATTTTTTATATATTATTATACAAATTTTATATTATTTGTATAGATAAGAGATTAAGTATCAAGAATGGTAAGCGGGCACATCTGGGGTGCCCTAGTCCTAAGCAAACTTGCACTGAATGTTCTCGGGGCAACTCATAATTCCCAAATCCCTATCCAAGTTCAATAAAAAAACAAAACATAGCAATGGACTGATCTATGTCTCTGAGTGCCTGAGATGGATGTCTGGAAGGGCAGGGTGACGGGGGAACCACTACTTTCAGCAATCCCTACGGAGGCATGGCTACATTATTAACCTCTTCATTTTCAATTTTGAGACTAGCATGCAAAGAACAACGGACGATCACTCATCCGATAATCTGATCGTGTGTACTAGGCTTTAGACACTTCCACTCTCACATCTGAATCATAAAAAGACTAATCATTAGGCTTGTGCAATTCGTTTCGTTCCGAATTTAGTTTTTACCGAATTTGGCGAAATTCAGCAATTCGGACGAAATTCAGAATTTCTGAATTTTTCAGAATTTTCGTTTTTCCGATTTGAAAATTCGGCAGTCTGAAAGTGCGAATTCGGCAATTGCGGTAATTTGGAGATTCGGCAATCCGAAAATCCGAAATTCAAAAATCCCAAAATTCAGAACATCTGAAATAATAATTAACTAATAAGTAACTATTAAATTATAGGTATTGGAATTTCCTTGAAAATATGACTGTTAGTGATCAATTTCATATTTAAGTCACTAACCGCCAAATTTTCAAGGAAATTCCAATACCTATAATTTAATAGATATTTATTATTATTTCAAATGTTCTTTCTTACTTCCGAATTTCTGAATTTAGGAAAAAAGAAAGAACATTTGAAATAATAACTAACTAATGAATTATTAGTTAGTTATTATTTCAAATGTTCTTTCTTATTTCAGAATAAGAAAGAACATTTGAAATAATAATAAATGACTATTAAATTATAATAGTTATTCATTAGTTAGTTATTATTTCAAATGTCCTCCACTGTGCAGAGCAGACATGAACACAGTCCTCTATGGGAAAAGTGGATGGAAATGGACTGCCTGTCTGTTTTCATCCGATCCCATCCGATGCACCAGACCGATGGAAAATAGGACCACTATCCGTCTGGATTTTGCAGGCAGGATCGGATCAGATAGCGGCAGATGTCAGCAGACTCATGTGTCTGCTAAGATCTGCAGCTCAATAGGCGAGACTGCAAGGTCCGAACAGGTTCACCTGAATAACTGACAGGCGGACCTGATTGGACAGCCTGTGTGAAAAGGCCCATAGTCATACTGAGATCATTTCAGTTTGTAGCAGAAGTTTAGAGGGTAATAAATCTACACTGCTAATACAGATTGGCTAATGCTGCTTACTGCTCAGAGGGGGATCAGTAACTAGAGAGGATCCTAAGGTCTGACTTCAGCCCTCCTTAACTGGAAACTTAGGCACACAGGATGTTTTTTTAGCAGCTTCTAGCAGCTTAGCGTTTTTTCTGCCCACACTCTGCTTCTCCTGGATGCACTGGGCAGTAGGTTTTTTTTCTGCCTCTATGGCCCCTTTCAGACTGGGCGGATTCTATCAAGCGGATCCGCCTGCTCAGTGGGCGATCTGTGTTGATCCCCGCTGAGCAGGCGGATGACAGGTCTGTGTCTGCTCTGCTATGCAGAGCAGACACGGACACAGCCCGCTGTTCTCTATGGGGGCAGTCGGATGGAAAAGGACTGCCTGTCCATTTCCATCTGACTGTCATCTGATCCGATCCACGGGACCAGGTCCGGACTGGCCATAGGCCACACAGTGGGAGGTAAGCGGCGATCGTGGCCTGGACAGGGTTAACACAGGTCACGGCCGCCACTCACCTACTGCTATGTGTCTTCTCCAGCGGAACTACGAACAGCTGCATGGGCTGCGCTGTGTGTCTCTCTCACACACAGCTCAGCCTCAGAGCCAACGCTGACAGTTCCGCTCTCCGATCTCTGCTCGGACAAACTGCTCCTCCTCCTCCCGCCCCTCTCTTCCTGCGTCTGCCCCACCCACACTCCACGGGGATGTGTGGGGGGGAGATTGAACCCAGAAGAGAAAAGCTGCAAACAGCCTATGCCTGAACCTCCATCTTGGGGTGAATAATCTCACCCTCTCTCCTGCCTCCCACTGCGTAAAATAAATTTAAGGGGTGCTCTGTGGACTCTGATGCAAGAGGGGGGCTTTGGAAAGCAGAGACCCCCTTACATCAGAGTTCCCCTTTTCACAGTCCACAGCACCCCCTCTTAAATCATGGTTCTCAAAACACAACTTTACATCAGATCCCCCTTAAATAAGGGTTCCCTTTTACATTAGAGTCCACAGAGCTCCCCTTACAGTAAGTGGAAATTCTGCAGAATCTAAGGGGGGCTGTGCGGACTCTGATGTAAGGGGGGGTCTGCGTGCACTTTGATGTAAGGGGGATCTGTGCGGACTCTGATGTAAGGGGGGTCTGTGTGGATTCTGATGTAAGGGGGGTCTGTGCGGACTCTGATGTAAGGGAGGTCTGTGCGGACTCTGATGTAAGGGGGGTCTGTGCGGACTCTGATGTAAGGGGGGCTGTGTAGATTCTGATGTAAGGGAGGTCTGTGTGGACTCTGATATAAGGGGGTTTGTGCGGACTCTGATGTAAAGGGGGCTCTGAGTGGACTCTGATGTAAGGGGGCTGTGCAGACTCTGATGTAAGAGAGCAGGGGGTGGGAGGAACTGGAGATCTGCACAGTGAGCAGAGACTCACTGTGCCCTGGGTCCCTGGAAAAATTGGCTGCTCAGTCTAAAATGCCCGGGCCTGATTTTTGTCCCAGTCCAGGCTTACACCGGACACATGTCCGCTGACATCCGCCGCTCAATGGGTGGTCCGTTTGAGTCCATCTGAAAACGGACAGGCTACTGTAGAAAAAGTCCAGTGTGCACAAGGCCTTCCAGTTTAGATTTCCTTAATAACCTCCCTATAGGAGCCCCCTCCTATCCCAGGCCACATAGCAGCCATGTGGACTGCTATGGCTACTGCAATGCCACTGTTTCCGGAGTTTATTTAGCAGACCAAAAGGAAGCAAATAAGAGAAGTTCATTGTTAAGGTTTACATACACTATTTCCTGTCCTGATGACCATAAAAGAAATTAAAGTCATTCCCCAAATGGGGACACATACTGCAGTAGGTCTAATCCTCCCCCTTAATGTTAATGCTAATCATCCCTTCTGCAAGGATTAACTGCTTGTTTCTTTCCTTACCCAATCCTCTTCTGCTCGGCAGAAGGTGCTCCTCCATGCTCTGGTGGTGGACTGTCCCTCAGGGTAAACACATCAATTGCAGAGTTATGGACCCTGCATTGGTCTTGATGATGTCAGGACCTTAGACCACTGGATCATGGTAGCAGGGCTGTATTAATGCATGGGCACCCCTAGGCACTGTCCTGGGGCCCCAGGTGCATGGGGGCCCCATGATAATCTTGCATTACATCACACTCGCCAACTGTGTCGGATTTGCCTGGCCAGTCATGCTTTTTGCTAAGCTGTCCTGGGATGGCCTGGGCAGCATCCCAGATCCTGTATTTTGCCCTCCTGATCCCAGTATTGTGCCCTCCTGACTCCCCCTGTACTCTGCCCTTCTGCACCCACCACCCTTTCTGTGCCCTTTTTGTTGATTAGTCTTTGATTTATGGCATGTTTTCTTACTGTTTAACCACTTCAATACAGGACGTTTATACCCCCTTCCTGCCCAGACCAATTTTCAGCTTTCAGCGCTCTCACATTTTGAATGACAATTACTCAGTCATGCTACACTTTACCCAAACAACATTTTTTATAATTTTTTTCACACAAATAGAACTTTCTTTTGGTGGTATTTAAGAACCTCCTGTTTTTTTTAATTTTTTGCGACATAAGTGAAAAAAGTGCGAACATTTTGAAAAAAAAAACACTTTTTTTTTAGTTTCTGTGATAAAATTTTGCAAATAAGTAATTTTTGTTCATAAGTTTGGGCCAAAACCTATACTGCTACCTATCGTTGGTAAAAATAACCCAAATAAGTGTATATTATTTGGTCTGTGTGAAAGTTATAGAGTCTACAAACTATGGTGCAAATCATTGAAAATTGATCACACCTGATGCACTGATGGCCTGACTGACTGATCATTTCTTGAGGCCCTGAAATGTCAGTAAAGTACAAATACCCCCCAAATGACCCCATTTTGAAAAGTAGACATTCCAAGATATTTAGTAAGAGGCATGGCGAGTTTTTTGAAGTTGTACTTTTTTCCCCCAATTCTTGGGAAAATTAAGACATTTTTTTTTTTTTTTTGCACAAAATTGTCATAACAACAAGTTATTTCTCACACACAGCATATGCATACTTCCAATTACACACCAAAATACATTCTGCTACTCGCCTCGAGTATGGCGATACCACATGTGTGAGACTTTTTCACAGCCTGGCCACATAGAGAGGTCCAACATGCAGGGAGCACCGTCATGCATTCTAGGAGCTGAATTTTCACATCTAATTTCCTAACGACCTATTACACTTTTGAAGGCCAATGGAATTGCCCACAAAATGACCTCATTTTGGAAAGCAAACACCCTAACGTATAATCTATGAGGCATTTTGAGTCTTTTGAATGGTTCATTTTTTTTCACAAGTCTTCGAAAAACGTGGAAAGAAAATGAAAACGCTTTTATTTTTACACAAAGTGGTCAATTTATAAGATATTTCTAAGACATAGCATGCACATAGCAAAAATTACCCCCCAAAATATATTCTGCTACTCGTCCCGAGTATGGCTTTTTCACACCCTGGCCACATACAGAGGCCAAACATGCATGGAGCACCGTCAGGCGTTCTAGGAGCATAAATTATAGATAAAATTTAATTCATACCCATCACACTTTTGAAGGCCCCGGAGCACCAGGACAGTGGAATTACCCACAAAATGACCCCATTTTGGAAAGCAAACACCCGAGGTATATTCTATGAGGCATGGGCTGCAGATAGGTACTTGGGTACTCTAATGGGCTGCAGATAGGTACTCAGGTATTCTGATGGGCTGAAGATAGGTACTTGGGTACTTTGATGGGCTAGAGACAGGTACTTGGGTAATCTGATGGATTGGTAAAAGGTACTTGGGTACTCTGATGGGCTGCAGATAGGTACTCGGTTACTGAGATGGGTTGGTGACAGGTACTCGGGTAATCTGAATGGCAGATGACAGGTACTCGGCTACTCTGATGGGCTGGTGACAGGTACTCGAGTACTCAGGTGGGCAGGTGACAGGTACTCGGGGACGCTGATGGGCTGGTGACAGGTACTCGAGTACTCAGGTGGGCAGGTGACAGGTACTCTGGTGACTCATGGACAGTGGTCGGGTCGTTTCATGGGCTCATGGACAGTGGACGGGTAATCTCATGGGCTCATGAACAGTGGTCTGGTAGTCTGATGGTCTCATGGACAGTGGACGGGTGGACTCATGAGCTCATGGACAGTGGTCGGGTAGTCGCAGGGGCTCATGGACAGTGGACGGGTGGACTCATGAGCTCATGGACAGTGGTCGGGTAGTCTCATCGGCTCATGGACAGTAG